>JAYESD010000004.1:66548932-67117353 GCA_036927565.1 Tuctoria greenei | reverse complement strand
TTCCCTGGGTGATAGTTGATTCCCACGTCATAATCCTTGATGAGCTCCAACCATCGGCGTTGCCTCAGATTCAGATCCGTTTGCGTAAACATGTAATTGAGACTCTTGTGATCCGTATAAATCTCACATCGGTGACCAAAAACATAGTGTCTCCATATCTTCAAGGCGTGTACCACGGCTGCGAGTTCAAGGTCGTGTGTAGGATAATTCAACTCATGTTTCTTTAGTTGCCTCGATGCATAAGCTACCACTTGGCCTTCTTGCATGAACACACATCCTAATCCTTGTCTTGATGCATCACAGTATATATCAAAACTCTTGCTCACGTCTGGTAATACTAACACCGGCACGGTTGTCAACCTTTTCTTTAACTCCTCAAAGCTATCCTGACAAGCTTGAGTCCATCGGAATGCCTTTCCCTTCATGAGTAATTCGGTCATAGGCTTGGCTATTTTGGAGAAGTCCTTAATGAATCGGCGGTAATATCCAGCCATTCCACGGAAACTCCGAATTTCCTTGACATTCTGTGGCGGTTCCCACTTAAGCACATCTCCCACCTTCCCTGGGTCAACTGATACTCCTCCTCCGGAAATAATATGGCCTAAGAAAGAAACTTCCCGTAACCAAAATTGACATTTACTGAACTTGGCATACAGTTGATGCTCCCTCAATTTTTGCAGCGTAAGCCTCAAGTGTTCCTCATGTTCCTTCTCATCCTTCGAGTAGATCATAATATCATCGATGAACACTACAACGAACTTATCCATCCATGAAGACCTTATTCATGAGATACATAAAGTACGCAGGTGCGTTCGTCAATCCAAATGACATGACGGTGTACCCATAAGATCCATATCGTGTCCGAAATGCTGTCTTGGGTATATCTGATGGTCTAATCTTCATTTGGAAGTATCCTGACCGCAAGTCGATCTTGGAGAAGATACAGGCACCCTTCATTTGGTCGAACAAATTCTCAATACGGGGCAGTGAGTACTTGTTCTTAATTGTCACTTCGTTGAGAGCTCGGTAATCCACGCACATCCTTTGCGTTCCGTCCTTCTCGTTGGCATCCCTCTGGTTACAAGTTCTCACCATCTGTTGGCAAAAGAAGGGTGGGGACAGAAGGATTTAGAATTTGGAAAGAAACGTCCCAACTATATGCATCAAGGTATGTGACACTAAATAATCCTTTATTAATATAGACCTATATTATGAGGATGTGGACAAGTGCCGAAGCATTCCACAACTCTCTACTAAGCACACAAGCACTCAAACAAGCACCAAACAGAATTGACAAAGATCCTAAAAGAAGTAACACAACTCAAGGTCACACAAGTATGTCTACGTCGCTCTTATTTAACTAATGGGGGTGTGCCTATCCTTGAGTCGTGGCCTAGGTCGAGGACTACTCATCGTCGAGCGGCAACTCATCCGGGTCCTCGTCGTCGTCGTCGTTGTCGGGGTCCTCGGGGTCCTCGGGGTCCTGTGGTGGTGAGGCAGCAGGCGGCGGTGGTGCGGTAGACGCCACACTGGAAGGCTCCTCGTCAGAGGACTCCTCAGAAGACGACTCACGCTGGCCGTTGCGACGGTCTGGAGAGTCTGGGGTCCACGTCGGGGTGTCGGACGCGTAGTCATCCGGGTCCTCGTCGGTGATCCGACGATACCTCCTGATTATCGCCTCGTGGCGCTAGGCGAGGTCTCATCCATCTTGAATCTCCTGCTGTGCCCTCTGAAGTCGGGCACTGAGCTGGACCACGTCGTCAATAGTTTGACGAGACTGCGGGAGGTCCAGGGGTCCCTCCACATGCCTGGAGACGAAGCGCGCAGTGCCACTGGGATGCTGCGGAACGAAGGCATGCACCGTGTCCTCCAGACGGAAACGGCGGGCGTGACTCCAAAAGGTGGCTGCTTCCCAGCTAGCATCCTGCTCTGCAGATCGGTGGGAGCTCCTCCAAGCAGGGCTGCTGTGGGTCCAACTCATCACCATAGTAGATATAGATTTTGCAGCTCCACTCCTTCCTGCCGGGGCGCTGCACTCCAGTGGTGTGGTAGGAGAGCGAGAGGCTGTGGTGGCGGTAGCCAGCCTCACGGAGTAGGGCACGGAGACGGTGACGCAGTTGTCTTGCGGCTCTGCCGTCAGAACGGATCACCACGGGGTGGCGGGGGTCGACGGCCGGAGAGCGACTGGCCAACCTACGCGGGGGCACAAGTCCACCGGTCGACTTACGGGGGGTTGTCTTGGTGCGGGCCATCTACAGAAAACAAAAATACATTAGAGGGAAAAAATAACAAATACAAATCTGAAAATTTCAGCAGCCTAAAACGGCGGAAAAAGAGCGGTGCAGCGGTTCCAAAAGAACGAAAAATAAGGAGAAAAAATACAGCAACCAACACAATAATTTTACCCACACATAACAGCGGCAAAACACACTTTTTTCCGCAAAAAATTACGCAGCAAAACAGCAGCACTTAATATTGCTCACTTCTGAAATTTTTTATCAAAAACGCAACAGCGATCAATACTTTTTGCGGCTGAAAATAAGGGAACAAAACAGCAGCAAAATTTTTCGAAAATAGCAGATTAGAAGAGTGTTCCTAAGTGCTCTAGAGTGTCCATTCTACCTAGGCTTGCGTCCTACGGTCAACGCGGCTCTGATACCAATTTGTGACACCCGGTTCCGAATATGAACCAAGCGTAACGCATATGTGTGCCCAGGAAGTTCATCACACATATACGGTTGCATCACAAACGATATACAGAATTTAACCACGTCTTAACTAATAAATAAGTACTTTATTACAATAATCCAATAGTTCACGAATGATAAACCTCTAAATAATGCAGCGGAAAATAAAATAAACAGCACGACTCCAATCCACAGGCAATTGATGGCGGTACGCAACCTAGTACTCCACGTGATCCTCAGGGTACTCCCAATTGTCTCCAGTAGCTGTTGGGGCGATTGCAAGGGTGAGTACATGTCGTACTCAGCAAGTGTGGAAAGTATGACATGTGGCTTATTCAAACGACGAATGTAATAATGGCTAAGTGCTGAAAAGTACAGTAAAACATTTGAAAAGCATTATACTATGTCTATGTGAAACAATCCCATCATAACCATCATGTTAACAAAATATAGCCCATATCCAATTATTGCCAACATCACCATTATCCATGTCCAATTACCATAACTCAATTTCATACCCATGACCATAATCCATAAACCATGACCATTACCAAACCATAACCATAAACCAACCATAACCATTACCAGACCATAACCATCCCAAATCCCAATTCCAACTCTAATCATGTAGGTCATCCAGGCGCTCATAACCGGGAGCACGGCTATCATGATAGTTTTAGACACTCTGCAGAGGTTGTACCACTTTACCCACATGCCTGTGATTTCACCACCTTTCGATGACTAAGAAACCTCCATTATGCCATCTCACACTTCCGTAGGTGTGTGGCCAAGAGATCACAAAATAGCCTTTCAAAAGGGACTACTAGTATGTATGGGCCCACTAAGGTTTCACCAGCAGGCTTGAATCTCCATTCTCCCACCCACGAGCCCCCTCGTGTGCCATGCGGATCCCAGGGCAGTCCTCCTCGACTCCCATTCCCCGCGCCATCCAATGGTCCATACAATACTAGCAGCGCTCCTAATTATTCAGCTACGCCGCACCCATACTTGGCCTTGTGGTGGCACTGTTGACCTAGCATATTCTCGCATGAACCGGTCCTTGGATCTAAAGCAAGCAAACCACCATAACATCCAACCCATCCACATACCAGGCTTGATTAGATCACCCATCGTATTGACCAGTTCACATTAACCAAAATATCATTGGTGCATAATTAAATGTGTAGTGTTGTTTGCCATCCCAATTAATTAAGCGAAGCAAAAAGGTAAAAACCCTTCCCGACTCTCTACCATAAATTCCAGGTGACAAGGGTGGTCAAACAAAACTAGTAAACTTCCTACCATAGGATTCCCATCAATTTGAAACAAGCATGAAAGTTCGCAAACAAAACATTTAATTTAAAAATAGGATCAATATGCTTCAAGGACACTTGCCTTGCCCTGGCGGATGGGGTTGCTCAAGCGCTTCAAAGTCTTGATTTTGGAAATCCTCGTATGCGGCCTCTTGAGCACGATCCTCTACGCGTGATCATACATACAAGAAAACATATACAATCAACATGATGCACACAAAATAATCAACATGCAATGACATGTATGCATGCACAATTCAATAATTAATTAACTACGGTTGTTTATTCATCAGATGCGAGTAGTTCATACGTGTTCATATGAGTTTACGGGGGTTTTAGGGTGGATTAATGCTGCTGAAAATAAAATTATGGTGCAACTAAAATCAATTTACGCCTATTAGATTCAATATGATCGCTAAAATTCGCATCGGGAACATGGCCTACCGTAGATGCGATGGCTTCGATGATCGCGGGATGGGGACGAAGCATAGACGAAGTAGATGCGTCCTCCGGCGACACGACAACGGCGGCGCGATGTCGACGACGATCTCCGGCGGACGGCGGGGCCCTCCTCTTTTTCTTCCTCTTCTTCCCCTTCTTTTTCTCCTTTTTCTTCCCTGGGCGCAGCTCACTGGACTCCCTTTTTTTCCTCTGTTCCGACGGCTGCTTCCTGGTATCGAGGGAATCTCACGAGGACCTACGGTCCTTTTTATAGGGGCGTGGGGGCTCGATCGGTACCGAGTCGGGCGGGAGGCGGTTAGCGCGGGCAGGATCCGCGCACGATGGGACGCGGGGCCGGGAGCCAGGGCGGAGTCGTACCGGGGCGGGAGTTTCGGCGGGCGGGAAAGTCGGACGCGGGAGCCGAGGGACCGGGCGGGATCGGGACTCGGGGGCGACGGGGGGGGGGGGGGGGGGGGTTACGGCCGCAGGGCATCGGGGCCAGCGGGGCCCAGGCGAGGCCGGCGCGTGGCTCGCGCGCGGGCGCGCTGGCAGGGTCGCGGGGCGCTCGGTCGGCTGGGCCGCTGGCCTGGCCGCCGGGTTGGCCCCTTTTTTTCTTTTTTTCTTTTTTTTATTTAGTATTATTATTATTTTATAATTTATATTTATTTATTTTACCTTTTTTATACTCTTTTTTATTATATAATTTATTATATATATTTTATATATATATATTATTCATGTTATATATTTATTATTCATTATTATTATAATGTATATTATTAATATTAATATTTTATTTATTTTCATATATTGTTATATATATTATTCATATATATTTATATATATTTTATTATTATTATTTTTATACTTATTCCTTATTACAAGTTTTAGGCTATAACTATTATTTTCTTTTTCTTCTTTTGCTACACATATTTGTATATGCATGTTTTATTATTTTTCTTTTATTCTACTAGTGTTTAATGCATGGTCATGTATGCAATGCATGATGCGAAAATTTAGGGTGTTACACCACGTTCAGAGGAAGAAAAGCTAATGGCGGAGTCAAGTCGCCGCCTTCGACGTCGATGTCATGCTGGAACTTCTTGAGGTGGAACTCCAAGGTTTTCCCCACCATGTTGGACTTCAACCCGATCTCGACCTGGTCGTCGTCCATCACGCTGTTGAGGGCCCAAGCGAGTTTCTCCCTCTTCTTCAGCGGTGCCCACCTATTGACCCGGAAGTTACAAAACACCGCTTGAGGGGTTAATCCCCCCTCCACGCAGTGGCGAATCCTGGTCAGAACAGGGTCGAAGGCATCCGCCAGCACCGGAGCTTCACTCCAGATTGTTGTGTCAATGTTGGGGAGGCCTTCGGGCAGCTCCAGCCTCTCGTGCTCCTCCACCCGGATGACGATCCAGTCCTTCTTCCAGTCATCCCACTTCCCAGAGGGGAACGACCGGAGGTACTTGAATGGGCACTTCTTGCGCTTCACGAAGTAGTAGAAGCCAATGTACTCATTGCTCCTGCCGGTGGTGTGGACGGTGAAGAAGGTCCGGAAGAGCTCGATGCAGGGGGGGATGCCCACCCACATCTCACAGAAGTGGACAAAAATGGACACGAGGAGAATGGAGTGGGGGCCGAGATGATACAACTGCAGACCATAGAAGTCTAGCAGCATCAAGAAAAAGGAAGAAAAAGGTGGGATCAACCCCACCATGGCGTACGAGGAGAAGTACACCATTTCGCCGGAGTGCCCCTTCTCGAACGGGAGCTCTCCACCGGCGCGAACCGAGCGGTTGAAGAACTCCGAGGACCACCCCATGAGGGCGTGAACTTTCTTCAGGTCGCCGTCGGTCTTCAAGTGACTCTCGCGGAGACCCAACTCCATCGCGGCACAGCTAGGCAAGAGAAGAAAAGCGAAGCGCAAGTTGGGAGTTTGAGCGCAAGATCAGATGGGAGGCGTGAAGAACTCCCGACGGTGCGCGCTTTCCTTCTTAAGTAAGCCCTCGCAACGCTTGGATGGAAACCACAACGAATTCTAAGATACCACCCAAAAATTCCACCCAGCCGATGACAAGGGGGCCCGGGACCACCCCGACGATCAAGTCGAGGTTCTTACCCAGGCGAACGGTTGTCATCATGAGGCGGGAAACCCGAAGGCGGCGGTCTGACAAGGCGCACGGAACCGATACGGTTTTCGTATCGGGAACCGGCGACCTTCAATTGCGTGAGATCCGCACGCCAAAGATCTCATCTGCCGCACACGGGATACGCCACGCGGCGAGGATTTAACTCCAAGTCCTCGCCAACGGCACCTTCAAAGACCCCTGAAGACTGAGTTCAAAAGTTGCTAGGATGGACCCACCTCTGGCGGAATGACTTCACCCCAGTGGTCTTCCCCGGAGGTAGGTCCAGGGGGCCACTGTCGGTACCCTAAAAACCGTACACCCCCCGAGGTTACAAAGATTTCCAAGAAAAGTCATCTACTTGATTTGAAGACCTTCGAAGGCCCACATGTCAGATATAACCGGACCCGCTTCTCCAACATGGTTAATCTCAGGGTCGCCACGTGTACTATCAAACCGGAGCTACCACCCACAAGGTGGAAGCTCTGGACCATGTACCAAAATGGCACCTCTGGACTTAACCCCAGACCGAGAGAAGCTCCGGACCTGACACGTGTCAGGTAGCTCCGGAGCTCCCTATTTCCCACAGTATGCTCTGGAGCTGCCATGTGTCCAATCGACGGATCTTCAACCCCTAACCTCCGGAAGACCCCGCAACGGCTCCGGATCTTCAAAGGGGAATCAAGGACTTCAAGACCCGATTAAGTGTCATTAATACCATATTAATGACACTTAAACGGACGATCTTAACACCAGTAACGGTGCTGTCAAAGCCCGTTACAGGGTCATTAAGTGCAATTAAACGTGTATCATTACTAGTAACCGCCGGGGCCACATGTCGGGCCAGGCTAATTTGTAACGGCCTGCCCTTGTACTATAAAAGGACAGGCCGACGACACGTTCAGGGGGACAGAGACACACACAGACATACGCCATTGACGCTCAACACAAGCTCATACAGCTAATACAACACCAACACATCCGTGGAGTAGGGTATTACGCTCAGGCGGCCCGAACCACGTAAAATCTTGTGTCTCCTGTGTCAATTCCTACTCACCTTATTGAATCTCCGCGCGCCCACACCGAACATCAAACTCCCCTATCACTTTAGCAGTGTAGGGAGATCTGCCGGTTCCAAACCACCGACAGCACCATTAGAACTCATACATTCTGATCTATGCGAGATGAATGGTGCGTTGACAAAAGGTGGAAAGAAATATTTTATGACATTAATAGACGATTCTACTAGATTCTGTTATGTTTACTTGTTGCAAACTAAAGATGAAGCTTTAGACTACTTTAAAATCTATAAATCTGAAGTAGAAACTCAATTAGAGAGAAAGATCAAACGTCTTAGGTCAGATCGTGGTGGTGAGTATTTTCCCAAAATATTTGATGATTTTTTGTGCGGAACACGGTATTATACATGAGAGGACGCCTCCCTATTCACCCCAATCAAACGGGGTAGCCGAGAGGAAAAACCGCACATTGTGTGACTTGGTGAATGCCATGTTAGACACGCCCGGTTTATCTAAGGCATGGTTGGGGGAGGCTCTATTGACTTCATGTCATGTCCTAAACCGCGTTCCAAACAAGAATAAAGAGAAAACCCCTTATGAGGAGTGGGTTGGGAGAAAACTATCACTTTCATACTTGCGTACTTGGGGATGTTTGGCAAAAGTCAATGTTCCAATTACCAAGAAACGCAAGCTGGGACCAAAGACAGTGGATTGTATCTTTCTAGGCTATGCTCATCGGAGCATCACATATAGATTTTTAGTAGTTAAATCTGAGGTACCTGATATGCATGTTGATACTATTATGGAATCTCGTGATGCAACATTTTTTTAGAATATTTTTCCTATGAAAGATATGCATAGCACTGTTAGGATCTCTTCTGAAATTTGTCCTGAATCCACCACAACTAGCGAGTTTCTTGATACACCGTTTGAGAATGTCCCAGAGGAAGAACACAATGAAATAACTCAGTCGAGTAAGAGATCACGGATTGCAAAATCCTTTGGTGATGATTTCATTGTGTACCTTGTGGACGATACTCCTAGATCCATAGCAGAGGCATATGCATCACCTGATGCAGATGACTGGAAAGAAGCAGTTCATAGTGAGATGGACTCAATTCTTTCCAATGGAACCTGGGAGTTAACTGAACAGCCATACGGGTGCAAACCAGTAGGCTGCAAGTGGGTGTTCAAGAAGAAGCTCAGACCTGACGGTACTATTGAAAAGTACAAGGCAAGACTAGTTGCAAAGGGCTATACTCAAAAGGAAGGTGAAGACTATTTTGACACCTATTCACCTGTCGCCAGAATTACGGCAATTCGTGTACTACTTTCTTTGGTTGCCTCTTATGGTCTAATCATCCATCAAATGGATGTAAAGACAGCTTTCCTGAATGGAGAGTTGGAAGAGGAGATTTATATGGAACAACCTGATGGGTTCGTAGTAAAAGGTGAAGAGACAAAGGTGTGCAAATTGTTGAAATCCTTGTATGGCCTGAAACAAGAACCTAAGCAATGGCATGAGAAGTTCGATAGTACTTTGACGTCTGCGGGCTTTGTCATTAATGAGGCTGATCGGTGCGTGTACTATTGCCATGGTGGGGGCGATAGCGTTATGTTATGCTTGTTTGTAGATGATATACTCATTTTAGGTAGAGCATTAATATAATTTCTGAGGTCAAGTCTTTTCTATCAAAGTGTTTTGATATGAAAGATCTGGGAGAAGCTAATGTTATTTTGAACATTAAGCTGAATAAGGATGAGAGTGGAATTAGTTTAAGTCAATCCCACTATGTTGAGAAAATCTTGAGCTGGTTCGGCTTTATGGATAGCAAGATTTCTCCAACGCCCTATGATCCCAGCATGATACTTAGAAAGAACAAGAAAGAGTCAAGAGATCAACTCGGATATTCTCAGATGATCGGTTCACTCATGTACTTAGCTAGCGCAACCCGTCCTGATATCTCGTTTGCTGTAAGCAAACTGAGCAGGTTCATGTCAAACCCGGGTACAGATCATTGGCATGCACTTGAAAGGATTATGCGCTATCTGAGAGGTACAATGAGTTATGGAATTCACTATACTGGGCATCCGGCCGTGCCTGAGGGTTATAGTGATTCGAACTGGATCTCTGATGTTGATGAACTCTATGCCATGAGTGGATATGTGTTCACTCTAGCTGGTGGCGCTATATCATGGAGGTCTTGCAAACAGACCATTTTAACGAGGTCAACCATGGAAGCAGAACTCACTGCTTTAGAGACAGCCACTGCAGAGGCAGAATGGCTGCGAGAGCTCTTGATGGATTTGCCTATAGTTGAGAAACCATTGCCGGCAATCCTTATGAACTGTGACAATCAGACGGTGATTGCCAAAGTGACCAGTTGTAAGAATAATGCAAAATCATCAAGACACGTCAAGAGACGTTTAAAATCTGTCAGGAAAATGAGAAACTCCGAAGTTATTACTGTTTCGTACATACAAACAGACAAAAACCTGGCAGATCCCTTTACGAAGGGTCTATCACGTAATGTGATAGAAAGTGCATTGAGAGAGATGGGTTTGAGACCCATTGATGTGACACCATAGTAGTAACCCAACCTATGTGATCGGAGATCCCGTGAATTAGGACATGGGAAAACAAGCTAGTGGTTCACCGAGGAGAGTACTTCCTTTATACCCTCTCTATGTGAAGATGCACACTTGTACTCTCAAACTGTAAGGCAGGTTGGCGAATTGCCTTAATGTGTTTCTGTTGGCTATGTGTAGCAAATATGCCGTCCTACAGTGCAGTCTTGAAGGAAACACACCTATATGAGCTCCGACTGTCTAACGTCGCAGTCTGTAAGATTTGAGTGATCTCTAGAAAGCTCATGAAGAGACCAGGGAGTATGACGCATATGCTCCGCCCGCGGGGTAGACTACTGGTAGTCAAGTACTGGTAATGGTCTTTGGGTGAAGTCAGTTCACACAAAACTTGCATTTCAAGGTGTAGTCCATTGTTCAAGTTGTGACCTGATGAAACTTGAGGATCTAGGAAGAAGTTCAACTTCACAGTCTCTGTCCAAAACACTAGTATATTAAACAAGGAACGAGAATGACCTCTCTCCTAATGGCTTTGAGATCTGGTGGGGGATTGTTGGATAAATGGACTTGGCCCATATAATATTAAGAATTAATTCCCAATAAATCTCAAAGGCCCGTTAGGGCAAGAGGGAGTGGTGCTAAGTGTTTAGTCCCACATGAGAAGTGGAAGTGGAGCAACCCCTACATATAAGGGAGGTTGCTCTTCCACTCCTTGAGTGAGAGAGAAGAGAGGAAGAGAGGGGTGGCCCACGCGCGCTCCTCCTCCTCCTCCTCGCTCGCTCGCCTCGTCACGCCACGCCACGCCACGCCTCACCTCGCCCCGCCCCGCCCCGCCCCACACACGCGCGCGCGCGTGTGTGTTCGTGTGTTCGTGTGAATTCGAGCCTCGGGCCGAGCCCAAATTTTATATTTTTGCAGAAAATTAAATTGTGCTTTTGGGCCTCCGAATTTTTGGGGCTACCGAGTCAGAGTCCAAGTCGTTGGAGACGGACGCGTCTACGACTGCGGAGTCAGTTCGGATCTGGACTCTCCGGATCATATACGAACCGCCTCCTGGGACACTATAAATACAGGCATCCGCGGTACGGCAGAGTACCCCACGATCAGATCGTTCCCACGTTCGCGTTCCTTGCGCCGCCTTCTAGTCTACTCCATCCTGAGCGTCGGCATGCACCGACGATCGGGAGAGCACGTCTCCGAAACCTCTCGCCCTTGCGATCCTGCACCGGGAGAGGGCGAATAAGGTTTTTGGTAAGCGCTCCGCACGACTGCTCGCGTTCTTCACCACGGCTCGTCTACCGAGCAGATCGGGCGCTGCGGCTCAACGTCGTCACCAACGCCTGAAGCGGCTGTTCTCCGTCGGATCTACAACGGTGCGGTCAACTTCAAATCGGTACGCATTATTTCTCGTCTCGTCTGTCAGCCGATCGCTGCTGTTTTTCTCGTGTTTTTCCGAAATTATTCAGTAAATTGTCTCTTATTTTCTAACAATGATAAGGTCAAACCGGTTAATAAGTGAGACAACGAGTGAAAATCCATGAATAAGCACAAACAAATGTTACTGCAGACGGTACGTACGCGTCAAGGAAGAGCCCGGCGTCGGCGAGACACTTGACGGTGGTTCCGGGCGGGAAGAAGGAACGGAACCCGTCGCAGTGCAGTATCGACGCCAGGCCTCCGGCGGAGACGCCCATGAGCAGAACCTGGTTTGCAGATGCCATCCCGATGGAGAGGAGGTGTCTGACCGTGGCGTCCCAGATGCGCTGACCCCGGAAATAAAACCCATTGGCCTACAACCAAACAGCTTTGAAGTTGCTCAGACGACACGAAGCATGTAACAGTAATAATGTAATAGCACAGAAAAATACAGCAATAAGACGCATGCCTTGTCATAGCCCTCGCCGGCGAAGGACGCGCCGTCGCAGTAGCGGATCTTCACCCGGTTCCAGTTGTAGAAATCTGAAAGCGTACATCGTTAATTACAGCTGGTAATCTTCAGCGAAAGGGCTTTAAACAGGTATGGACGGGTGCCGTGTACGGACCAGGATTGTCCGTTGGGCTGTTGCTCATGATGCCGGTGAAGGGGACCTCCTTCTCCATAAGGTCCGACGAGCCGAGGCGGCTGCGCTGGCGGAACTTGCACGCCCCGACATTGTTGCACCACCCTCCTCCCTGCACCCACATGCGTATTATATATGGTCGATCACCTCTCCATCAGTAGCGGTAATTCAAACATGTTTCAGTATCAGCAGATATATCTAAATGCATGTGCGCATCAATATAATACAAATGATGACCTCAAGGTTTACGATCCAGTTATTCTTCCCTGCCCCGGAGCCAAGGTGCAAGTGGTAAGCAGGCGGAGTTCCATCCAAGCACACTGCATAGAAAAAATTAATTAATGAGTAAAGGGAGTTTGAAGACGACTGGAGTTAGCATCTTATTTCAACGTACCCCTGGAATCATCGGATATAAATCAAGCGACTATTATAATAATTATTTTTTATATTCAATACATCTTTTTTTTTTCTATAATCAATACGAAATTATCTAAAAACATGAAACAACTGAGACCAAGTGCATAAATCATGAAAGATATTCAACGACTTCTGATGTAGATTGAAAGGAGGTGTCAATTTCAGACCTTTTAAAATTAGCATTTCTGACGTATTAAATATGCAACGTTGGCATATCTCAGCTGGGAACGGTGGTGTGGTTTTCTACATATCTAGTAGCATTTTCAAGATGGATTTTAATAA
Organism: Tuctoria greenei; assembly: GCA_036927565.1. NCBI lineage: Eukaryota > Viridiplantae > Streptophyta > Magnoliopsida > Poales > Poaceae > Tuctoria > Tuctoria greenei. The sequence continues at coordinate 67,104,422 of JAYESD010000004.1, read as the reverse complement.
ATAACCAAAGCAAATTAAAAGTGATCCTCGTATATGAAAAGTAAATACTCTTTAGGAAGTTTATCACTTCGTAGTTCATTTGGGAAGGGAGGAAGATTGGGGTATCTTTGACTTACAAGCACGGGGCAAAGGACCCGTGAACTAAAATGATGGGCCGGCGGTTGGGTTGCGTCGCAACGCCTTCTGTAACCGCACGCGCGTGCGCCGGGCGGCGTTGTCCGCGCCGCACTAGCGCAAGTAATGGCGTCGTGCGCCCAACAGTTAGGATCAAGCCGTTGAACTTGTCGATATCGAGGGAAGTAGGAGGAAGAAGCTACAGCAGAGTGATGCGTACCGGCTCCCTGGTCGACGGCGGATTTGAGGATGGTGATGGGCACCATCAATGGCGGCGTCCATTGCTGGGCCACCAGCGAAGACTCCACGAATAACAAGCAGGAGCTCACCACGAGTAGCAGAAGAACGACAAGTGCCGGCGTCCAAGGTTTGGTGATCATCCCAGTCATCATCTTCGTACGATTCATCATGAGCTGGGAGGGGAGCGTCAATTGACCGGTGCACTTCCCTCGCCTCTCCTGGGACCGATTGCTCGAGTGCGTGGGGAAGAACTATTGGAAACTCAACGTGCATGAGCTAGCTTAAAGTGGCGGTATATTTATAGATTTAAGGCACCATAGCAATGGGATGGCACACCTGGCTTAATGAGCTAGCCACAGGCAGCACAAAATCAAATCAAATCAAATTAAAGCTGGCAACGCACGCGTTAATGAAGAAATCCTGGCTGATCATAATAGTAAATATGGCTGCATATATATCTGATCATTAAAGATTCAGCTTCCCAACTGGCAGAAATAGACTGCAGCAGCAGAAGGAAACCAACGCATGCATGCATGTACCATTTACGCACATATCAATGAGCTATCACTATATGTAAGCTAAGCATGACCACTGACGTAGATCAGACATACGATTGGTGGCATATTGCCACGCCCGGTTTAAGGAACAAATCATGTATACGGTATGTGTGATAGATCAAGTTACATATATAGATAATAAGGTCATAAATGGTAAGCCACAATACATCCCTATTACAAATACAATAAAATATCTTTATTATAAAACTTTAATTGCCTAAAAGCATGAGAACTTTATTATCATTGCAGCAAAATAAGTGTAAATGTCACCCTCTCCAACTCCACAACCAATCAATTGGTGGATGCACACTTAGTACTACACTTCATCTTCAGCATGATATTTCCATACTTCTCCTATACCGAGTAGTGAGTACATGTCATATCCAATAAGTGTGAAAAAATATGACATGTGAGCCAAGAACAAGGATGCCAAAAGATTGATTGCACAAAGAAGGTTTTAGTTTGCGAGTTTTAAATGCATCCGAAATTGTTAAGTATGAGGTTAATACCATCATATCCAACTAATAACCAATATCCATCTCATAACATTGCCAACATAATAAATATGCAGCCATATCCCTCATTAACATCCAACCATGACCATAATCAGTATCCAACCATCACCATGATCTAACCACAAATATAATAACCACATGTAGGATCGAAGAGAACGTGAAAAGCTACCATAGGGTGGTGAATGGTAGATTTAACACTTTTTCAGTGGAAGCAATGAGAACCCCTCGACAGAAAAACGATCTGTTAAAGAAATCGTGTGTGAGACTAATCTAAATGTGTTAAACCGTGACAAAAGTGATAGATATTAGAGAGAATAAAGTCACGAAGACGACACAATAACAATCACTCAAATCCGTCGAGAAAAACTCAAGTTACGATCGAAAGATCGAACGAAGGTCAATCTGTCCTACCCGAGAAAACTAGTTCTGGAACACTGCAAAGAAACTCGTGTAGATCAAAAACCACATATCCAATGACCACGAAATTTTGAAGGATGATAGATAATCAAGTTGTGAAGACAACCCAAAAAGAATCACATCAATTGGATCTCTAAAACTCGAGTTATGATAAAACCACCGCCGAAAGATAGTGATGTGCAGAAACTCGATGAGTAAAACTTGTCTGGAACAAGTCGGACGAACAAGGCACAAAAGTTCATCAAACTACAAATTTTATTGATCAAACTACAGGAAGAACAGCCCCAAAGTCGTGCACCACGAGCTCTTGTTGGGAAATCAGCGGTACACTACTCTAGTAACTCTACCGCATCACCGAGGAAGAATGCTAGTACAGAGGTCATGGATCGTTACTACTAGACGCGCAGTGCAGCGGAACGTAGATGCGCGTTGGTGTAGGGGTAGTTGTCTCTTCCTCGTCCTCGTCATGACATCAAGTACACGATCATGATCGTCGTAGCCGATCAGCGCAGCAGTAGCAGCAGCGCCTCCACAGAGTCCACACGTACGGAGAGGAACGCCGTGCACCGGTGTGCTAGCACCGCGCGCGCGGCAAGGGTCTCGGCGTGAGGCATTCGAAGGGTGGCGGCTAGGTCTATCATGTGATGGAGCGATTAGCCCCTTACCCTACACCTCATATTTATAGGCGTACTAATGGGCTTTTAGGTCGCAGGCCCATTAGTATCCTAATTACTTATGGATCAAAAATCCAATAGGCCTTAACCTGAATTGTTATGATTGCCTCTTGGGCACATCACCAACAATCTCCCACTTGCACTAGAGACAATCATCTAGCCAAGATTTTCAATATTCCAACCCCTTAAGTGTGTGACCCGTTAGGTTCATGTGCAGTCGGTTGTAAATAAAAACCGTTTCCAACTATAAGTCAGTAGAGGTACCTAGCAGGGCATACTGACTCCCGAATGTACATAAAGATCATATCGGCCGAACCTAGATACATTCAACATGTTAATCGCTTTGCCTCACGACACCAGTCAAGCTCAAGGCGAGATGCGCGCCATCCTTGTGATAGCTCGACCATTCACTCAATCAAATAGTGGATTCATTCCATGACTAACTTTTAGTCACTGTGATTAACCTTTAATAACCTTCGCATGGCCATGCACATTCAAATACAACTATCTCGAGGGGCCCAGAGATATCTCTCCTGTTATTAAGGAGGGGCAAATCTCATCTTGATCCGCGTACATCCCATTCTATGTTTCATTATATACACGAAGACTACTTTTATGACTAACCAGTTACGGAGTAGCGCTTGATAGTCTCAAAGTACACAACTACACATAGAGAGAAACAATGGCGATCTTAGGTCTAAGGATCTAGCAGGTGTATCACTCAAGACCAATTGATGGCATATATGGAAATAACAATACCAACAGTGTCTCGGAGTGGGTCAATCCAACACCATGTTCACTAACATGTGTTCACATTATTAATTCGATATCCCATAATTATGATCCCTGAAACGTGATCGTCAATTAATACATCACTACAGGAATATCGATCACTTACGTCGGCCAGAGCAACTTACGTCGGCCGACCGACGTAAGTACGTAACTTATGTCGGTGCCTGGTAGCCGACGTAAGTTAAATAAATTACGTCGGCTGGCCGACGTAAGTAAATGGACCGACAGTAATAAATGGTACTGACGTCAGCCTCGACCCATAGCCGACGTAAGTTAAACGACAGATGTAAGTTAACTCTAACTTACGTCGGCCCAGACGTCGGCTGACGTAAGTAATCTCAGCCGATGTAAGTTGTGGTTTAACCTAACCGCGCGAGCGGTGCGCGCCTGTTTCATTTCACGCGCGCCTTGTTTCCCAACCGCCGCCGCTGACCCCGAGCCGCCCCGCCGCCTGCCCCCTGTTGCCGCCCCGTCGCCGGCATGCCGCCCCGCCGTCGTCGCCCGACCGCCACCCCCCCTCCCGCCTGCGGCCCCGCCCCCGCGGCGCCGCCCCAACCCCCGCGGCCCCGACCCCGCTGCGCTGCCGCTGCCGGCTCGCCCCCACCGCCCCTGCACCACCGCCGCCGGCCCTCCCCCAGCCCCGCCACCCCTGCGTCGTCGGCTCGCCTCCGTGCTCCTACCGTGCCACCGCGCCTCCCCTCAGGTAAGCCCCTCCTCCTCCTCCTCTCTCCCTCCCCCCTCCTCCATGGATGGTCGAGCCCCCTCCCCAACCTCCCCCCTCCCATGCATGGCCGAGCCCCCCCCCCCCCTCCTTTGCAATTGAATTTTGAATGCAATTTAAATGTGAATGCAATTGAATTGTTTAATATGCTATTGAATTGTTGATTATGAAATTGAATGTTGAAATGCAATTGAATTGTTGATTATGCAATTGAATTTTGAAATGCAATTGAATTGTTGATTATGCAATTGAATTTTGAAATACAATTGAATTCAAAAATGCAATTGAATTGTTGATTATACAATTCAGTATTATGTTTATATTATATTGTTGATTATGCAAATGTATTTACGATGCTTTTTACATTATATTGTTTATTATGTTGTGTAGTTAGGATAATTGTTTATTAGTTAGTTTATTATGTTGTTCATTAATTAGTACTTATTGTTTATTTATATCTAATATTTTTGAGTGATTACTTAATATATGTAATTAAACGGGTTTCAAGCCTACCCGGCCCCGCACAGCCCGACCTGACACGGCACGACCAGGGTTCTAAATCCATGCCTGGTTGCCTAGACACCCGCTGGCCGCCGAGATGTCTGGGCGCCTAGGCGAGCGCCAGGTGAGGATGGGGGAGTAGCAGAGGAGGAGCGACACTAATAGTTATTAAGGCGTCGCTTTAGCGTCGCTAAATCGACGGCTAAAGCGGTACGGCGCTTCGGCATCGTAAGGCGTCCCTATTGCCTTGCTTTCTAGGGTAAGGCAACGGCGGCACGAGAAGCTGGCGCCGCAGGAGCAGGGGGACCGTCGCCTTAAGTCGCCTTACCGCCTTAAGAACGTCAATGACCCGCGATTGTGTGGACGGTGGAAATGGATGTGGAATTGTCATCTAAGACCAACTTTCCTCTCAGTCTTTCTCTAGTTCTTTCCTCTCTCTTAAATGACCTCAAAATGAAAATGAGCCACATAACCTATAGCAATGTATTACCCATTTCGGATCGGCACGTCTCACATGCCATTGGCATGTGAGACGTGCAGGTTTGGAATTGTCCCTTTTTGGACAGCCTCGGAGTGACTGAGGGGGCGTGGCTTGTGACAAGACGCGGGTCCGGATTTGGATGAGATTTCGGTGGCGTAACACTATTGTTCTCTGCTGCACTATTTTTGGGCGTGCAGTGGAGAACAGCGGGGTTATGCTGCCTAAATTTCGTTCGAATCCGGATCACGCGTCTCGTCATGAGCACGCTCCGGTCGGTCACTCTTGGGTGGGCTTAGGATCTATCTGCCTTGGTTGTAGGGCCGTGACACATAACATAATAATACATTAACAACAATTTCTTTCGCGTTAAACTGCAGAGTCAAACATGGGCAAAGACCGTAGTTGGATGTACACTGGTTGGAAGAGCAGAACTGGTGGTCACTCAGATGAGTGGTACGCCAAGACAGAAGCTTTTGTGTAACGAGCTTTTTCGTTGTCAAATAGCAATAAGGCGCGGTGCCCATGTACGAAATGCTGAAACGAAACGTTTTTGGACAAAGTGGAACTTACGTTGCACTTGTGTCGAAACGGTTACGTGTCACATTGTGAGTTGTGGAACTTCCACGGCGAGACAGCTTCTCAAGCTGTACAAGAAGTGGAAGCGGACAATGATGATGCTCAAGAGGTTGATATGATGGATGACATGCATGACCAGAGCTTACAGAAGATACTCAAACAGCAGAGGTTAAAGAGTTCTTCAAACGTCTCAAAGATTCAGAAGAGGCTCTGCATGAACACAATAAAATGTCAATCCTCAATTTTGTGACTAGACTTATGGCAATTAAGTCTATGTTCTTCTTTTCTAACAATTGTTACAACATGCTCATCGATTTGTTCAAAGATGCCCTTCCACAACCCAACAAAGTGCCTAAGGATATGTACAACTCGAAGAAAATTCTTTCTGATCTCGGGATGAAGCACGAAAAGATTGATGTGTGTCCGGACAACTGCATGCTTTTCTGGAGACAGCATGCTAATGAGAACAAATGTTTGAAATGTGGTCAACCGAGGTTTGTCGAAGTTTTTAATAACGATGGTAATACAGTGACGATGGAAGTCGCACGTAAGCAGCTTCGTTACTTACCTGTGACACCGAGGTTGAAGCGGCTGTTCCTTTCAAAAAAAAGGCTAGACACATGACATGGCACAAAGAAGGTGAGTGTGAGAACAATGGAGTCATGACGCACCCGTCCGATGGTGAGGCATGGAAGGCTCTGGACCGGTTCGACCCAGAATTCGCTCGTGAAGCGAGAAATGTTCGCATCGGGTTGGCGACAGATGGGTTCACGCCGTTCAGCACAAACGCCGCACCATACTCCTGTTGGCCCGTCTTTGTCATTCCTTACAATCTTCCACTGACTTTTTGCATGAAGAATGAGTTTATGTTTCTTAGCCTCATTGTACCTGGGCCAGATCTTCCTGGGTCACGTCTCAACGTGATGTTGAAACCGTTGATTGAAGAGTTGAAAATGTTGTGGACAGGAGTCGAAGCGTACGACTGTTATAAGAAACAGAAATTCAACCTCTGAGCTGCTTATTTGTGGTTCGTTCATGATTTTCTAGCATACGGCATGTTTTCTGGATGGAGCACCCATGGTCGGTTGACGTGTTTGATATGTGCCTCGGATACCGATTGCTTTCGACTTACCCATGGAGGCAAGATATCTTACTTCGATTGTCATAGACGTTGGCTACCTCCGAATCACTTGTTTAGACAACAGAGGAATGTCTTCAAAAAGAACACTGTTGTCACTAAAGGACCACCAAAACGTCTTGATGGGTCAGAAATATCTGATATGTTGGACAGATTGGCGCTAGATGAAGGTCGTCCTGGATATTTCGAAGGTTACGAAGACAAACACAATTGGACTCACATATGTGGACTTTGGGAGTTACCGTATGTGAAGCCGTTGATTCTAAGGCACAACATTGATGTTATGCATCAAGAGCGTAACATGGCCGAATGTATCATAAGCACATGCATGGACATGACCGGCAAAACAAAAGACAATTTAAAGGCTCGAAAGGATCTTGCCGAGCTTTGTAACCGTCAAACTCTTGAGCTCTCCGAAAATGGTGGTAAACCACGCTCTCCTTTCTTTCTTCGACCTAAAGAGAAAAAAGAAGTTCTCGAATGGTTGCAAAGCTTGAAATTCTCAGATGGTTATGCAGCTAGTCTGAGACGAGCCGTGAATGTGAAAACGGGAAAGCTCATTGGGTTGAAGAGTCATGATTATCACATAATCATGGAAAGACTTCTGCCTGTTATGTTTTGAGGCTATTTTGATGATGCAGTGTGGAAGGTGTTACACGAGCTTAGCCACTTCTATAGGCAACTCTGTGCTAAAGAAATCACGCCAGAGATGATGACTAAATTGGAAAAGGAGGTTTCAATACTTTTGTGTAAGATGGAAAAAAATTTTCCTCCAGGATTTTTCAATCCAATGCAATATCTCTTAATTCATCTTCCATTTAAGCGAAAGTGGGCGGTCCCGTGCAATATAGGTGGATGTATCATATTGAAAGATCACTTAGATATCTGGAACCAATGGTTGGTAACAGGGCAAGGGTTGAAGGTTGCACCGCTGAAGCTTTTACTCTTAAGGAAGTAGGATAATTCTCAAGCGTTTACTTTGTAGAGGAAAACAATGTTAATACTTCGGTAATGCGATACAATATAGATGAGCAACCTCCTTGTAGCGATCTCTCCATTTTTGCAACAAGAGGCACTACTGTTGGTAGTTACACTTCGTATGATGTTAACGAAAAAGAAAGGCGTGCTGCATTCTTCTACATGTACGCTAATATGGAAGAAATGAATGAATATTTCAAGTAAGTGTTTCTCCTACACTTATGCTTTTCACCATCTTTTCCGACACATGTATTCTAAAAGGTTCTCTTTGTCGTGTAGTATGTTCGACAAGCAAAATTGGAGACATAGACATCAAACCACGAGCAAGCAAATAGAACATATTCGACGGGAAGGAATAAACGGGGGATCTAATTTTCTCTCCTGGCTTTGAGATCATGTAACGTTTTCTCGATAACTAATCAATATTAACAATGTTTTCTTATAACTTAAGAATGCTTACGTTTTCTAATAACTCCATATCTTGGACAGTGCCAAAAAGATGCCAACGTCCATAAAGATTTGTGGCAACTATCCCGTGGAGTGGTTAATGTTAGAAGCTATGGTCAATATGACGTCAATGGCTTTCGATTCCGTACAACTCAATTTGAATCTCTTCATCCTCTCGCAGCAACATGTAATACCAGAGTTGTGATGTGGGCAATCGATTCGCAAGATCATGAAACGCAGTACTACGGGATTATTAAAAAAATCCTTGAATTCACTTTTGTCGCAAACAAGCCAATTCGAGTGGTATTCTTTGACTGCGAATGGTTTGATTCCATTCGTGGAATTCGGGTAAACGAATTTGGCATGGTAGAAGTAAAACACAAGGAACGGTTGAAAGGATTCGATTCATTAGTTCTTGCACACCAGGTAGAGCAAGTGTACTATCTACCTTATCCATGCAATAAATTCAAAGCTTGGTGGGTGGTACATAAGGTGAATCCTTGTGAGCGGTTATACGCTCCAGGAGATGATGATTACCACGACGAAGCTAAGGTTGATTGTGTCTACCAAGAGGAAGAGTTGCCAGACTCCTTCTCAGTCAAGCTCGGTGTAGGACTCGATAAATTAGTTGGAGACGCTCAAGATATCGAGGCTAGCACGGAAGCGGAAACAGAATCAAAATCAGAAACTGAAGATATCGATGACATAGTTGAACCTGCTGATTTGCGCAAACAAAAACGATATGCGGAAGAAGAAGATCGATGGGCTGGTTTAAGGAGTAGGGTGCATGATCATGATGTTGATGAATTTTGAAGTAACGTTTTATTCACTAGTTTAACATTAATTTTGTATATTATCTTTGCATATTAATCATTTATTCCTTGCAACAGGATGTTGTCAAAGGGGAAGGGGAAGGGGAAGGGGAAGCCAGTGAGAGAGTTTGAGCCGCCAGGAGACCCTTGCTCAGGGAGCTCGTTCCTTTCTAGCCGACATGAGCTCTTTCTAACACACGCTCCACCCTCAGTTGTCGTGTGCTTTCAGCGGACAGAGGTAAATTTTAGTTAAAATAAAGTTATTTTTGAAATTATAATTGTTATTAATTATTAATTGTCAATCTTTTACTTTTGTGCATTCTGACTCAGAGACTTCTGAGTCAGAGTCAGAGTCAGAGGCTAGGGGGCCACTACAGGAGCCCGACTCAGAGGCTAGGGGGCCACTACAGGAGCCCTCTAGCGCTAGCCTCCCTTCAGAGCCGGCTAGCGCTAGCCTCCCTAGGAAGCCGGCTACCACTAGCCTTCCTGGAGGCTCCGGGGGTTCCGCAGAGCCTTCAGGGTCACAGGATGCGGCAGCATCGCAGCAGAGGCGACAGACGAGGAGGACCCACTTTGCGGCTCCTCCTCCGGTTACTACTCAGCGGACCACGATCCGTCCTGTTGGAGACAAGTATAAATACTGTATATAGTATATTAAATATTAGATGTTGTTTTCCTTTACTTAATAATTTAATATATTTTGTAGATGTTGGTACGACTTTTCGTTCACGGGGGCTGAGAAGCACCACAGGCAGGTTAACAGTGTCCTCGGTGCTATCATCAAGTTGCACTACCCTGGTGTAATTGACGGTTTTCCTGCCCTGTTGTGGGATGACTACACTCGGGTCTCTCACCCGATGCACGACACGGTTCAGGGAGCCGTGTGGCATGATTTTATGGTAAGTTTAACTGTTTCATTTTTTCAACTCGTTTGAATTCTTAATTGCATATCACTTAAATATTTGTTTGCTTAAAGCTAAGGTACCAAGTAGAGGAACCGGACATGGAGGACCACGCGAGACGCGTGTTCCATTACAACGCTCGAAAGCTCACGACGGTAGCATTGTCGTACGCCCGGATTCAGGCCGTCAACGCGTCCTACAAGCGGCACCCCCGGGAGCAGGAGCAGGAGCAGCAAAGGTGTGTATTTAGGAAGGACTCGGACTCCTACTTGACAGAGGAGCAGTAAGCGGAGGTAAGTTTTTAATATTGTTAAATATTTACAATATCTACGTATGTTCACTGCGTTGATGAAAAATGAAATATGTGCAGGTTAGTATTTCCTGGTTACAGGGTAACATCGAGGCGTACATAGCTCTCTGTCAGTACTGGGCTAGCGACGCTTTCATCAACAAGTCCACAAAGGCTAGACAGTGCCGCATGGGGTCCGAGGGCAAGCACAACTATGGCAGCGACGGCTACTTGCGTTTGGCTAAACGCATGGTAAGTACCTTTTTATTTTATTTATGTGTTCCTAATATATTATTTATCTCACTAACACGGCTGTACAGGAGCGAGAGATAGATCATGAGCCGACCCCGACCCAGGTTTGGAAGAGAGGTCACAAGGGAAGTGACCCTTCTCAGTCAGGGCAGTGTAGTTAGGTCGCAGCCGATCGACTGGCAAGTTTTCAAAATTCATCAATTTCATTATAACTAATACTATTATTGACATGCTTACAAGATTTATTTGTTTTGTAGACAAAGTACGCGCAGGAGGTCGCGAAGATACACGGTGCGGATTACGATTGGGAAAGCGCGTCGATCGACCCCCAAGCCGCGTATGCAAGCGGAGGCGGGAAGGCCCACAGACGGTGAGTTCTTCGTGTGTTTCATTTCTTTTTCAATAAATCTTCTTCTACTTAGTGTTTTCATTCTTTTGCAGGTTTGCCATTTTTGATGGAGTTGTCGACTCGAGGTCGACGCGACCTTTGAGAGGCGCTTCATCGTTGCAAGCTTCGACCTTTGGGACCAGTGGTCGTCTCTCGCAGACCCAGCTGGAGCTCCAGGCCATGAGGGAGACGCTGATGCAAACCCAGGCAGAGCTGGAGAGGACGAGAGCGGAGGCAAGGGAGGAGCAGCAGAGGACGGCCTTAATGATGGCCCAGATGCAAGCAGCGGTGGCGGTAAGTAATTTAAAGTACCGTAGTTAAATTTCACAGCACTTCAATAACATATATCTTCTAATATTTTGCAATGGCAGGCTCTTGCTCGACACAGCGGTCAGTATATCGAGATTCCTGCGCTTCCGCCGCAGCATACACCGGAGCAGGTGATAAACTCTCTCTTTAATATTGTTGTATCCATTTTAGTATTTTACATAGAGAGATAAGGAGGTAGAACATAGAGGTAGATCTTAATGACTTGTCAGATATTGATTCCTATAGTGGTGAGGAAGTTAAGTGTAATCAAGCTTTTGGTGGGCAATACCATAATGTTAGAGTTGGATTGCTTCACATTAAGTCATGCACCTGGGCTATCACATAAGGTTTCAAGAGGTAATGTAGCATGACTATCAAAAAATATCAAAGACCACTACATTACCTCTTGAAACCTTCTATGATAGCCCAGGTTATGACTTAATGTGAAGCAATCCAACTCTAACATTATCACTGATGTTTGGACTCTGATGTTATCATTGAGTTGACATTGATGCTTACTAGTGACTATGTTTCTTCTGTAGGGTTCGGGAACACGCCGAGAAGATCACTGAGGTAGTGGAGGGGCTAGCGTGTAGCCCGGTGGAATTTATTTTGCAAATTGTGTTGTTGTCGATGTTTTGGACTATATTTTGAAATTGTTATGTTGTGCATATGTTATTTGTCTGTTCTGTGTTCTCGCCATCGAGTGAGGTAGTCAGTTTCTGTTTTAAAAAAAAAATCAAAAACTTAACTTACGTTGGCTATGGAAATGCAGACGTAAGTTAGCCCAGTTTAACTTACATCGGTCAGACCATACCGACGTAAGTTAAACCACTTAACTTACGTCGGTTTGGATCAACCGACGTAAGTTAGAGCACTTAACTTACATCGGCATGCTCTGGCTGACGTAAGTCCTCCGGCCCAGCCCAAGGCCCATCCCACCACTTAACTTACGTCGGCTTCTGCAGACTGACGTAATTAAGGTAACTTATGTCGGTGGCCGATGTAAGTCACCTTAATTACATCCAAAAGGCTACGTCGGCCAGTAGCCAACGTAATTAAAGGAAAACCGACATAATTAAGTTACTTACGTCGGTTTATGCCTTACTGACGTCGGCTTTGGCCGACGTAAGTGATCGATATTCCTGTAGTGCATATGCTAGTCCGTATGCAATCATTATCTCATATAATGATATAGACTAGGGATTATCTAGAGTAACATTACTATTAACAAAGAGTTTCACGAACAAGACACATACTTGATGATCAATACAAATAATGATTACTCATATAACAATTTATTTAATAGTACATAAACATAGCTGTGACACAAGTCTCCCACTATACACTATGATCACTGATGTAATTATGTAATACCCATAGATCTCATGTGCACCTCATGCTTTGATTGTGAAAGAGGCTTTGTCAACAGATCTGCAACATTCAAATCCGTGTGCACCTTGCATATATTCACATCACCTTGGTCAATGATCTCTCGAATGAGGTGATAGCGTCGTAGTATGTGTTTGGATTGTTTGTGTGATCTAGGCTCATTTGCCTGTGCGATGGCTCCAATATTGTCACAATAGAGATCCACATGACTGGACGCGCTAGGAACAACACCCAACTCAGAAACAAATTTTCTGATCCAAACAACTTCCTTTGCAGCTTCAGAAGCTGCAATAGACTCTGCCTCTGTTGTTGAATTTGCTACTGTCTCTTGCTTAGAACTTTTCCAGCTCACTACCCCTCCATTGAGGCAGAACACAAATCTGGATTGCGATCTAGAATCATCCTTACCAGTTTGGAAGCTGGCAAACCTTTTACAACGAGCTTTTCTTCACCTCGAAACACTAAGAACACATCCTTAGTTCTTCTCAAGTACTTAAGGATGTTTTTAACAACGGTCCAATGAGCCTCACCATAATCTGATTGATACCTCCTCGTGATACTTAGAGCATAAGATACACCTGGACGTGTACATAGCATGGCATACGTGATGCATCCAATAGCCGAAGCATAAGGAATCGCTCTCATCCTCTTTTGCTCATCAGGTGTCGAAGGACACTGACTCTTGCTTAGAGTAATGCCATGTGACATTGGCAGGAAACCTTTCTTGAAATCTTGCATATTGAACCGATTCAATATCTTGTCAATATATGTATCTTGGCTTAATCCAATTAGCCTTTTAGATCTATCTCTATAGATCTTTATGCCCAAAATATACGCTGCCACTCCTAAATCCTTCATTGAGAAAATTTTTCTTAATGAGGATTTAATATCATCAAGCATTGGAATGTCATTTCCAATCAATAATATGTCATCTACATATAGGACCAGAAATACATGTGCGCTCCCACTAAACTTCTTGTAATTACAAGGTTCTTCTACGTTCTTGATGAAACCAAACCCTTTGATTACTTCATCAAAACGCAGATTCTAACTCCGAGATACTTGCTTCAGTCCATAGATGAAATTTTGAAGCTTGCATATTTTACTGGCATTTTTAGGATAGAAAAAACCCTCAGGTTGTGTCATCTACACATCCTCGGTTAGACTTCCATTAAGAAAGGCTATTTCATAATCAAAATATACAGCAATTGCTAGAAGAATCCGAACAAACTTTAGCAATGCGACGGGTGAGAAAGTTTCATCATAATTGATGAGGACATCACTTCTATGGATACAAACAATACTCCATTGAACGTACAAGATGCAATCAATAGAGTTCATACACAACAATTAATTTCAGAGGTGAGCTCGTTCTTATATGTTTCGTTATATATTTTTGAGCATAGATTGCTACCTAATGATTTAATTGTGATTAGGATCAATGGAGATGTTAAGGAGTAGTTGGAGGAAGTATTAGGGACGTGGAGGACCATAGAATTCGTTCAAAGAAGATGGAAACCAAGCCAAACTCAAAATCGTGTCCAACTCGGAGTCTAAGAGCAGTACACACTAAAACGGATGCCCAGGACGCATACGAACTCCGTTTTGGATGTTATACATATGCACGGAAAGGGGAGAGGATAACCTTTCCAATGGCACTGGTCCCATGTCAAAATTCTTCGGGAGTCGACCAGAATTGTCGAAACAAAATCGAGTTCAGAATTTGTCAGTGCTGCGCCACCGTATTGGGCCATTGGGCTTGTATCAAGTCTAAGTACATTATTTTCGTGTCTTAGGGTTAGGTCATGACCCCAACACCCCCTTGGACGTCCTCCAACCTATATATACTCCATAGTAGCCACCATGAACAATTTGGTTTTGCTTAGATTAATCTGTTATACACAGTTTCGTCGTTCATCGGTTTGTGAGACCCCAACTTAGCAATTCAGATTGCTTCTACCTTGTTCTTGCTTGTGTTCTCGGTTGCACTTGCAGGGATTAGCCTTCTTGACGAGGTCAATCATGTGCCGCACGGTTCATAACCAACGGAGCGATGGTGTAGTGATTGCAGGGGCTGTTCGTGTTCTACTCGAGAGCCTCGGATCATCAATGTCGAGATCTCCACATTAATTGACTTATCCATTACCTTTCGGAAGATCGGGACTAAAACTTTTTCTCATCAATTGGTATCAGATTTCAAGGTTGCCCGTTAGGTAATTCATCTATCCTTTCGATTTGTTTGTTTTTCACACCTAGAGTCCACAAAAAAAAGCCAAAAAAAACTTGTAGTTTAGTAGATCTATTCATCACTTTGTCCAAACCACCATTGAGCCTTTGTAACTTTGTTATTCAGTTTGGTTTTGTTGATTTTGTGTCTATGGTTGAGTCATATTGCTGGTTTATAAGTGTTTTTGGTCTTATTTCGAGTTTTGCATTGTGTTGATTCATCCTTCGAATCACGTCATCACTTCCAGATTAGATTCATCTCTGTCCAGTTCAGTATTTTTATCATATCTCGCTCATATGATCTCAGATTTTGGTGTTCTTGTACTTCCTAGAAAGATTAAGAAGTTCTCTATAATTTTCGTATTCATTAGTTTCCCAGAAAATAGAGTTATCAAGGTCGAATTTGCATTAGATCCCAATCTGTTATTGACCTAGAAATTATGAAGAGTATGTATTTCGAATGCAATATGTCCTACTGTTCTGATACAAAATAGGTCTTTCATATACTGAACTCAAAGAGGAGAGATAGATATATAATCTTGCTGTTGAAAGTTTTTAGATTTTATGCCTCTAAATGTGCCTATTTGTCCTTGGATGATTGAGCAGAAAATCTGTGACAAACTCACGAGATATCTTTAATTAATTTTTAATGTGTTCTTTTGCAGCACATTCTGAGAAAAGGAAAAAAAGGCAAGTGCAAAACAAGATATAAAAGTCGCACAAAAAAAAGAGGAGAAAAAACAACAAAAAAACAGAAGTGCTTGCATCCTTTGTGTCATCTAGTTTTATCTCATGTCTTGCTTGCTTGAACTACTAGGAACACATTTAGGCTAACAACATTGACAAGTACTTTGGACACTTGTTCAACTTTACTATCTAATTTCATTGTTGCTAATCCTTGCTACATAGAATGTGCCATCCAAGCTACACCTTACTCTTGAGTAGAATCGATACACCTTTGCAATCATCCCATGCTTCATTGGTTTCTTTATACCGTCCACTGTTTGCCACCAACAGTGTCGGTAAGAACATATGTAAGAGCGTGGTAAGACGCTTGAGAGTGTGTGATTCCACTTCCACTTTGCCATTATCCTTTGTAGATGATAGGGATAACATTTTTTGTGTTGTCTTCTGTTTGCTACTAACAATGTCAGGTAAAAGCAAGAATCATGCATTATATGCTGAGATCATGGACATGATGAAGACGACGATGGAGATGCTCACTAAAAATTAAACATCAACCAAGGTTTCACATGACATTCAGACCACCTTTACAACACCTTCCACAAGAAGTAATTACATTCTCCCATCTCTTCCTTCTTATGATGGTTTTGGTTACGATGAATATATTGCTTGGGAAATAGAGTTGGATAAAATTTTTGGACAATGGCATATGTGTGAGAGGAGAATGATTAAAAATATTGCTAGTGTATTAGTTAATTGTGCATTAACTTGGTGGGACAACTTAAGCGATATAGAAAAACCTCGAACATGGAAAGATATGAAAATTCTTATGCGAGAAACTTTTGCTAATGTATCTAATTGCAAAGATGAAATACATGAACTTGAGAAGAATTTTCTTGTTGTACCTCCTCCTTTGCCTAACCTTTTGCAGGAACATGAACAAATAAATGTAGAAGCAAATGAGAGTGAGGTGTTGAACAACTCTTCTGAATTTTTTGATGAATCAACTCATAATGCATTTGAATTTCTTGCTGAAAATGAGAGTAGTGTTAATGGACAATGCTCTATAGTTAACCAAGGCATGGCATTTTCAGATGTGCTGAATTTTGCTACCAATCATGCTATCGATGAGCAGCAACAAGATGAACATTTTCATAATACACCTTTACCACTAGTTGATTTTCCTACTGATTCTTACAACAAAAATGAGTTGTGTGCTGATAATTATATTGTACCTATGCTAGAACAACCAGATGAATTTGATACTTTATCACTCACTTGTGCTGAAATTAAGCATTTGATTCCAACTACATGTGAAAGGGATGAAATGAAATTGTTATTTTCTCTAAATACTTTGGGTTATATTGAATTTGACACTCTTTGTGATCTAGATATCTTAGAGAAGGTAATATTTTCTCAATCTGAATTGCCTTTGTTAAGTAGAAATATTTTTCATGCTATAGGCAAATATGAACATAGTGGTATGTTTATGGTGCATAAAATTTACATATGTTCAAATGAGGAAGGTCCTTTTGTGCTGCAACAACATCGTCAAGTAAATGAATGTACTAACGCTAATAATGTCTTGTCAAGTTTTTCTAGTATTTTTTCCTTGCAGCAGGGACAACAAAAACATTATTCACTATGGTTGTGCATTATGGACAACACTCATTCTACCTCCAAAGCAAGCCTCTTTGCTGGACATACGAGCAAGCTGAGGATGGCTTGTCATAAAGAAGGGGAGAATGATGAGATCATGCACATTATTATTGCACCTACAAACATGACACAATGTTTATTTGTTTGGGATCATGGCTCAAGTGAATGTGCACTCTTATTTGATGGAAAAGATTAAGATGATGCACTATGTCGTCCACCACCTTGGCCTCCTCCATTCATGCATACAAGAAGATTTGATGGCGTTGCATATTTGGACCAACACATGAGAGGAGATGAACCTGAGTCGAGGACAACCCCAATTCAAGAAGGAGAGGATGATGAACACATAACTTATATGGATACAAACAACACTCCATTGAACATACAAGATGCAATCAATAGAGTTCATACACAACAATTAATTTCAGAGGCGAGCTCATTCTTATATGTTTCGTTATATGTTTTTGAGCATAGATTGCTACCTAATGATTTAATTGTGATTAGGATCAATGGAGAGGTTCAAGGAGTAGTTGGAGGAAGTATTAGGGACATGGAGGACCAGAGAATTTGTTAAAAGAAGATGGAAACCGAGCCAAACTCAAAATCGTGTCAAACTCGGAGTCCAAGAGCAGTACACACTAAAATGGATGCCAAGGACGTATACAAACTCCGTTTTGGACGTCCTACATATGCACGGAAAGGGGAGAGGATAAACTTTCCAATGGTGCTGGTACCATGTCAAAATTCCTTGGGAGTCGACCGGAATCGTCGAAACAAAATGGAGTTCAGAATCTGTCAGGGTGCTGCACCACCATATTGGGCCATTGGGCCTTGTATCAAGTCTAAGTACATTATTTTCGTTTCATAGGGTTAGGTCACGACCCCAACGCCCCCTTGGACGTCCTCTCACCTATATATACTCCATAGTAATCGCCATGAACAATTGGGTTTTGTTTAGATTAATTTGTTATACACAGTTTTGCCATTCATCGGTTTGTGAGACCCCAACTTAGCAATTCAGATTGCTTCTACCTTGTTCTTGCTTGTGTTCTCGGTTGCACTTACAAGGATTAGACTTCTTGGCGAGGTCAATCGTGTGCAGCACGGTTGATAACCAACAGAGCAATGGTGTATTGATTGTAGGGGTTGTTCGTGTTCTACTCGAGAGCCTCAGATCATCAACGTCGAGATCTCCACATTAATCGACTTATCCATTACCTTTCGGAAGATCGGGCCTAAACATTTTTCTCATAAATAATTAACACATTGAATTTGTTTGAAACCTTTCGCTACCAATCGCGCTTTATAGATGTGAACATTTCAATTCATATCAGTCTTTTTTCATAGAAATCCATTTACAATCGATAGGTCTCACACCTACGATTGGATCCACAAAGTTCCGAACTTGATTCTCATGCATGGATTCAATTTCGGATTCCATGGCTCCAAGACATTTATTAGAGTCGGGTCCCTCCATTGCTTCTACATAGGTCGTAGGCTCATTATTATCCAATAATACCATGTCATGATGCTCTGTGGTTAGAAGCATTAACTTTTCAGTTGCACGACGTGCCCTCGAAGATCTTCGTGGGGCTGGTGTTTCATCCACTGGTTGCACAACATGTTGTACATCATGTATAGGATTAGTGGGTGCTGAAACATTTTCAGATATTTCTTGAATTTCTTCAAGATGCACCTTGCTCTCACTAATTCCTTTTGAGAGAAACTCTTTCTCCAAGAAGAAACCATTGCGAGCGGTATACACTTTACCCTCTGTTTTATTATAAAAATAATATCCTTTGGTTTCCTTAGGATATCCCACAAAAAAGCATTTGTCTGATTTTGGAGTGAGTTTGTCTAACGTCAAACTTTTGACATAAACATCACACCTCCAAACTTTGAAGAATGATAATCCAATACGTTTCCTGGTCCAGATCTCATATGGTGTCTTCTCAATGGACTCAGTTGGGACTCTGTTTAGTGTAAATGCAGCGATTTCAAGAGCATAACCCCAAAAGGATAGTGGAAGATTTGCTTGGCTCATCATCGACCTAACCATGTCCAACAAGGTTCGGTTCCTCCGCTCGAACACCCCATTCCATTGAGGCATTCCAGGTGGAGTCAACCGTGGAACAATTCCACATTTTTTTAAATGATCATAAAATTCATGGCTCAAATATTCACAACCACGGTCAGATCGTAGAAGTTTAATTGTCTTGCCCAATTGATTTTGTACTTCATTCTGAAATTCTTTGAACTTTTCAAAGGATTCAAACTTGTGCCTCATTAGGTAGACATAACCATATCTACTAGAGTCATCAAGAAATGTGATGAGGTACTGAAAACCACCTCTGGCAATTGAACTCATTGGTCCACATACATCTGTATGTATAAGTCCCAACAAGTCAGTCGCCCTTTCACTTTGACCAGTGAAGGGTGCTTTGGTCATCTTCCTAAGCAAACAAGATTTGCATGTGTCAAGTGATTCAAAATCAAATGAGCTTAGTAAACCATCTTTATGGAGTTTTTCAATGCGTTTCTCATTTATATGACCTAAGCGACAATACCAAATAAATGTGGGATTTAGATCATTTCGTCGAGCCCTTTTGGTATTAATGTTACAGACAGTTTTATCCTCAAGATCAAGAACATATATTCCATTCACAATTGGACATTGAACATAGAAAATATCATTGTAATAAATAGAACAACATTTGTTCTTTATTACAATCTCATAACCATCAACTTCTTCTAAACACGAAGAAGAGATAATGTTCTTGCTCAAAGTAGGAATGCAATAACAATTATTCAATTCCAAAACTAATCCTGAGGGTAATGACAAGTGGTAAGTTCCGACAACTATGACCGCAACCTTTGTTCCATTGCTGACACGAACATCCAACTTGCCTTTTGCAAATTTTCTAGTCTCACTTGGACCCTGCAATGATTTGCAAGTGTGAATCATCGATCCGGTATCAAATACCCATGATTCACTAGAAGATAATGCAATGTTAATTTCTATAACATTTATACCTGAAGCGGAAGTCTCACTTCTCTTCTTCTTCTTATCCTTCAAGTACTTCTTGCAGATCCTAGACCACTGCCCCTTACCATGACAGTGAAAGCATCCATAATTAGGAGCAGGGCCAGATTTTCCCTTTGGTTTAGACTTTGAGCTTGAAGGCTCATCGGGAACCTTTCCCTTGCCTTTACTTTTAGGATGCGTCACACACTTCCTCTTTTTATTCTCCTTTTGCACCATCAACACATGAGTGGCGTTTTTCTTAATGCTTTCTTCAGCTGTTTTAAGCATCCCACGCAATTCAGCCAAAGTTTTTTCCATGCCATTCATTTGAAAATTCAATATGAATGGCTCGTAGCTCGGTGGGAGCGACTGGGCTTTGAGATGTTGTATCTCCTAGACCTTTCTTGATTCTCAAACATTCCACGCAGTCCCTCAATCTTAGAATAAGCATTTGTATGCTCATACTGTTTTTGCAGATCAGGGGACATAGTGGCGAGCATGAGGTAGCTTACATTAAGCGCATCATCGCAGTGCTTCGTATAAGCTCTACGTGCTGCATTAATTGCATCAGCTGGGAGGTCATCAGGGTAAGGCTGCAGAAGAACGTACTCGGTTTTCTCTTGCCTAAGAATGATTCTTAGATTGCGATACCAATCGATAAAGTTAGCTCCATTGAGCTTTTCCTTTTCAAGCACGGATTGCAAATTGAAACCAGAATTGTTACTAGCGGACATTATCTACAATAGAAAATAAATATGCAAGGTTTAGCACTATATTATGTACCAATCTTCTATTAAAAGTTTAATAAAAAGATATCACCACTATATTATCATCGTCTTCCCTCTAACAACATATAGTGGTTCTAGATCCATATTCACTAATTCCTAGTGAGCTTTGGCATCACAGCTAGGAAATTAGTGACATAGGTGAATGTGGCCTAGAGGGAGGGTGAATAGGCTTTTTTGAATTTCTGTCGGAACCTGCAACACTTAACAACCAGATCAAACCTCAAGATATCGGACTAGTTCGGTCGAGTGCGGACTAGTCCGGTGTGTACCCACTAGGTTTATCAAATCAGATTGATTATCTTGATCCTAGGATGTATGCAACGGAAATATACTTTTAATTGAAGTGTTACACAAGTATGAACTAGGATGTACCACAAATTAATCTTATATTCAATGTTTCAATGTAGACTTAATAAGATTGGTTGAAACCCTAGATTTGTATGAAGTGTAAGAACAATATGCGCAAAGAAAGAACACAAGTACTTTATCCCGTGGTTCGGTTCCCACAGAGGCAACCTACATCCACGTTGAGGAGTCCACAAAAGGACCGGGTCTTCTCCAAACCTACCCTCGTCGGATTGCCACGGAAGCCAATCCTCTTCACTTGTCACAAAGGGCAAATAACCAAATTCAAGGGGCCTTCTCACACGTTGAGGGCTCCCCACGATTACAATATGAACACCACCAAGAACACACTCGAAAGATCACAATGAAAACCACAGGAGTGTGTTAGGGAATCAAACCAAGAGCTCAATGAGTGATGAACCGTGTCTCTCCAATGATCCAAAGTGTATCCTCAAGGGATTGATCTTTGTTGCTTTTGATTTCATAGAGAGAGGTGTTTTCTAGGCTCTTGGGAGGTGTGACGGCGCAGGGGGTCGAGTCATATGAAAGATGGGCCGTGCACATCTATTTATGTGGGGTTCCCAAAAGTTACTGTTAGGGTTTAGGAAGATCGGACTAGTCGGTGGTGGACACCAGATGAGTCCGGTGTGCTGTGTGTAGCAAACCCTAGGGCCCCGAAATATCGAACTAGTCCGGCTAGAGGCGGACTTGTCTAATTTTGGTTCTAGAAATCTTTAGACTAGTCCGTTTGATATCGGACTTGTCTGGAAAAGTGAAACCCTAAGTGAATATGGGTGACAAGTCCGCACTTAGAGGACTTGTCCGATTTAGGTCAGAGGGTTTTTCGGACTAGTCCGTGCTAATATCGGACTTGTCCGATTGACATCAGAAAGATATCAGACTAGTCTATTGTGTGATCGGACTTGTCCGATTTTGTGCAACTTGTGAAGTGTTTTGAGGACTAGTCTGCACTGGGGAGGACTAGTCCGATTCTAGTCAGAGAGATATCGTACTAGTCCGTGCTAATATTGGACTTGTCCGATCTTGTGCAGAAAGATATCGAACTAGTCCGGGGTCAGTCGGACTTGTCCGGTCCTGTAAAAACTTGTGCAATGTGTGAGATTATTTATGCTTCAGCTCTTGGGGTGTGTTTCCTTAACACACTCCATACACAATGATCTACTACACTTGTTTCTTGAGCTCTTTTCCGCAATACTCCTCATTCTCCTTTCTTTTTGGCACTTTGCTCATTTTCTCATTAAAACCTATGCTCATCTCAACAAAGTGGTTAGGATCTCATTTGCTTGTCATAAATCATCCAAAACCCACAAGGGATTCCTAGATGCACTTTCAATCTCCCCCTTTTTGGTGATTGATGACAACCAATGGAGATTTCACAAAATATGATAAAAAGTTGAGATTTTCATAAAGTGTGCACATATGAGTTTAAAATACATTAAGCAATGAAAACATGATCCATAAGCAATTGAGAACTAAGTGTATAGAAGCAATAATCATGATGATAATGACATAATTGACATCAACACATCAACAACAAGCATATATGTCATTCTTATAGCAAAATCACAAATTTCATCAATTTCTTCATAAGTAGTTTAAAACATTGCATCACAGGACCAAAAGTACCATAAGAGCATATTTAAGAGTCTCACAACCCACAAAATAGATAGAAGACATAAAAAGAAGCTACCCTCACATCCTACAGCTAAAACCTAAGACTCCCCCTCAATCTCTCCCCCTTTGGCATCAAGACACCAAAACAAGGAGAGGAGGGACCTAAAGTCTTCAAGCCTCGCTGTCGGTCCTCTCGTTGTCTTCATCTTCATCCTCTGGCTGATGATGATGAGGAGGAGGAGGAGGAGCGGAACCGCTCGAGTCCCCAATGCCAAAATAGGCAAGCTCGAAAGGAGTCAAGGGCCCAAGCTCGATGAAATCAAAGTCGGAGTCATCAGAAATTACTGGAGATCCAATGGGCTTGATCTCCAGCTTTTGGCAAATCTGCTTCACATTCTCCTTGACATATCTCATGTCAGCCTTTCTTCACTTGTTTAGCTTGTCGGCCTTCACTTCGGCCTTTTTGCAGGAGGCAAAAATGGCAGTCAGGTACTTCAAGATAGAACTTGGGGACCCCTTCTGAGGAGGGGCCCTAGTGGCAGGAGCAGCCCTAGCTCTAGCACTGGCTCTCGCTGGAGCCTCAGGGCTGGAAGTCGGAGATGGAGCAACTTGAATACTTGGATGTTGAGGCATCTGGGGCCTCATGGGAAGATGCTCCACGTCCTTGACGAACTCTATTCCTGTGACCTTCTCAATCATAAACATGAGGTAAGGTGCGTAGCCACAGGACCTATTCGGCGTGCAGGAGATGTTGAGCATGTCGTTCCAGATATAGTCAAAGATATCAAATTTCCTATCTTTGCTAATGACCTTCATCAAGGTCCTGAGGTACCTCTGCACACTTCCAACATCCCCATCCTTGGGGGCAATTGTCTTCTTTATAACCCTGTTCAACACCACAAAGAAAGGCTTCATATTCTTGGTAGAAGGGGGGTTGAACTTGGAGTTGGGTTCATAGATAAACTTCATCCCGTCCTTCTCAATGACACCAATGTTGTCGATGATCAGGTTGTCATTGCTTGAGGTGTCAAGATGCAACAATCTTGCAAACTCTTCATAGGTAACGGTGTACTTGGATCTGTGAGTCATCCAAGTCACCCACTCTTCCTCATCACTAGCAAAGTGGCACGTCGCATAGAACTGCGCGATGACCTCATCATTCCAATTGTTCCTGAAAGAGAAGAGGTCCCTCAGGCCATGCCTTTCCATTGCCTCGACTACCTCAACAAAGGGTGAGCAGCCCTTCTTCTCAAAGTGTGCCCAATCTATCCATTGGCTGCGCACCACGGGCGTCTTCATTGGGAGATAGACGGTCTTGTAGAAATCTGCATGAAAATTGCTCCAAAACCTCCCACCGACAGCTTGCTTTGGACGGATGTAACAATCAACATTCCTGAACTTGGCCACCGTGTCACTGCCCTTTCCGTTGAATCTCTCCTCTGCGGGATCCCTGGCCCCTTCCCTTGGAGCTGATAGCTTTAGGGGGCCAATCGGGCCCGTTGCAGTTCATTTGCCCTTGCCTTTGGCTTGGCGAGGGCCACCTCCAGCAGAAGCCTTGGATGCTGGCTTCTTCGCGAGCACCTTCCTTCGAGCCTGGGGACGAGAAGGTGCCGGCTCGGAAGGGCGCTCTTGGCGCTTCTTGCTAAGGCTCGTCGAGGATCGAAGCACGACTTCGTGGTCCATCTCAGCCTCGAAATCAGAGATTTCGTCGTTGGTGCTCGACATTGTCCTGAGAATAGATTTCACAAGGCATTGATGAGAATAGATGGCAAGGAGTTGCATTGAGGAATTGAGATGTTAGGGTTGAGTCCAGAAAAATTGGACTAGTCCGGTGTACCGGCACGGACTAGTCTGGTGCTCACCCTCTAGAACCCTAACTATGAGACAAATGGTGATTCCTAATGCACAACTAGATTAGAATCAATGTAATACATCAAGGAAGCATGTATATGGTGATAGGAACCAAGATAGTTGATCAACATTGAAGGAAATAGCAATTTCCAGGGTTTGGGATGAGATTTTACCAAAATTGCTCGATTTGCATAGATGTAGGGGTTGAAGGAGCGGACAAGTCCGTGGTCTTCAATCCCTATGCGAAGGAGGTTGATTTCCACCCAAACTTGCGAAGTTTTGATGGAGGAATCAAAGAATTGCCTTGGGGAGCTCGAGCGTGGAGAGATAAATCTTGATGCAAGTGTGGGGTGAGGAAGATTAGGGTTTGGCGGCGGCTAGGGTTATGGATACGAAAAATCGGACAAGTCCGAAATTGATCGGACTAGTCCGAACTTTTCCTAAGACTATATCGGACTAGTTTGTGGTCTGTCCGGCCTAACCGCCACACTACGGACTAGTCTGCATGGGCGGACTAGTCCGGGCAACCACGGACTAGTTCGTGGTCACCAGGAAAGAAAGCTTAGCCCATTCGTATATATTTGAAGGTACTTATTTAGAAAATAGGGAGGTAGATCAAATCAATTAATCTTGATGAATATGATCAGAACGCATACAACAATCAAGCAATGATCATAATTCACCAAGATCTAGTAATTGACATAGTTTTTCTGAAAACATTGATAGAGATGGTTTTCACAACACAATCAGTGAATTTTGAGGATAGCATTCAGGTATACAAGATTTCAAGCCACACTCCGAGCATCGAGGATATTAAGTTTATTTCGGAGCTCGCAAAAGCGTTTTACATCAAGTGGCTTGGTGAATATGTCGGCTAGTTGCTTTTCTGTATTGACATGTGAAATGGCTATATCTTCCTTCATTGAATGGTCTCTCAATAACTGATGTCGGATGTCTATGTGTTTGGTCCTAGAGTGCTCAACGGGGTTATGGGCAATTTTAATGGCACTCTCATTATCACAAAGTAGTGGAATGCAGTTCATATTGTAACCGTAATCCCTTAGAGTTTGTCGCACCCAAAGGAGTTGTGCACAACAACTCCTAGCTGCAACATACTCCGCTTCGGCCGTGGATAGGGCAATGGAGTTTTGTTTCTTGGAGGACCAAGAAACTAGGGATTTCCCTAGGAATTGGCATGTACCGGAGGTACTTTTTCTATCTACCTTCTATACGGCATAATCTGCAACGGAGTAACCAATGAGATTGAATTTGGAACATTTGGGATACCAAAGGACTAGGTTGGGTGTATGAACTAAATACCACAAGATTCTCCTAACGGTTGTCAAATGACACTCTTTTGGGTTGGCTTGAAACCTTGCACACAAGCATACACTCAACATAATGTCTGGCCTAGATGCACATAAGTAGAGTAGAGATCCAATCATGGAGCAATATACCTTTTGATCGACGTTTGGTCCATCTTCATTGAGATCCAAGTGTCCACTTGTTGCCATGGGAGTCTTTGTAGGCTTCGCCTTGTCCATTCCAAACTTCTTGAGTATGTCTTGAGTGTACTTGGTTTGGCTTATGAATGTCTCTTCCTTTTGTTGCCTCACATAGAATCCCAAGAAGTACTTTAGCTCTCCCATCATAGACATCTCAAACCTATCTGTCATAATTCTACTAAATTCCTCACAAAAAGATTTATTAGTTGAACCTAAGATTATATCATAAACATAAATTTGACAAACAAAGAGATTATTGTCAAAGTTCTTTGTAAACAATGTATAATCTACTTTACCGATCTTAAAACCATTTTCAATTAAGAAATCTCTAAGACACTCATACCAAGCTCTAGGAGCTTGTTTGAGGCTGTAGAGAGCCTTGCACAATTTAAATACGTTGTCAGGGAACTCTTCATCTTCAAACCTGGGGGGTTGCTCTACATACACATCCTCCTTTATTGGTCCGTTGAGGAAGGTGCTTTTCACATCCATTTGATAGAGCTTGAAATCATGGTGAGTAACATATGCAAGTAATATTCTAATAGACTCAAGTCTAGCTACGGGAGCAAATGTTTCATCGAAATCCAAACCTTCGACTTGTGAATACCCCTTGGCCACAAGTCGTGCCTTGTTCCTTGTCACCACCCCGTGTTCGTCTTGTTTGTTGCGGAAGACCCATTTGGTGCCGACGACGTTGGACTTGGGTCTTTCGACTAGTTCCCACACCTCGTTCCGCTTGAAATTGTTGAGTTCTTCTTGCATGGCCACTATCCAATCTGGATCCTTCAATGCATCCTCAATCTTGCGTGGTTCCAAAAAGGATACAAACGAATAGTGCTCACAAAAATTAGCTAAGCGTGATCTAGTAGTTACTCCCTTTTGGATGTCACCGATGATGTTGTCAATTGGGTGATCCCTTTGGACACATTGGTGCACTCTTGGGTGTGGTACTTGCTTTCTTGAATCTTCATGGTCTTCTTCTTCTCCCCCTAGATGGTTGCCTTCATTGACTTGTTGATCATTTTCGTCTTCTTGAGGTTGATCTTGTGTGGAAGCTCCCCCTTGATCATTGGCCTCCTCTTGTGGTTCATCTTCCTCATGCATATGTAGAGGTGGTTCTTGTGGACAAACTTCGCCTAACGCCATTCTTCTCAATGCTTGACAAGGAACTTCTTCTCCATCTAGCACACATGGATCAACTTACTCCTTTTGGGAGCCATTTGTTTCATCGAACACTACATCACATGCTACTTCAACAAGTCCGAAGGTCTTGTTGAAGACACGATATGTGTAAGTGTTCGAATCATAACCAAGCAAGAAACCTTCATCGGACTTCGAAGCAAACTTTGACATCCTAGGCTTCTTGTTCAAAATATAGCATTTGGAACCAAAAAACTCGAAAGTATGAAATATTAGGCTTGTTACCGGTGAGTAGCTCATAGGATGTCTTCTTGAGTAGTCGATGGAGATAAAGTCGATTTATGGCGTGGCAAGCGGTGTTAACCGCTTCCGCCCAAAATCGATCCGAGGTCTTGTACTCATTGAGCATTGTTCTCTCCATCTCTATGAGGGTTCGGTTCTTCCTTTCGGAAACTCCATTTTGTTGAGGGGAGTAAGGAGCTGAAAACTCATGCTTTATGCCTTCTTCATCTAGGTACTCCTCAACTTGTGTGTTCTTGAACTCCGTGTTGTTGTCGCTTCGAATGTTCTTGATCGTCAATGAAAACTCATTTTGAGCACGCTTGAAAATTTTATTCAAGATTCCTTGTGTTTCTATCTTATCATGTAAAAAGAAAACCCAAGTGAAGCGAGAAAAATCATCAACAACTACTAATCCATATTTGTTACCACCGATTCTTATGTAAGCAATTGGACTGAATAAGTCCATGTGAAGTAGCTCGAGCGGTCTTGTTGTAGTCATGATGTTCTTTGCGGGATGGAGTACTCCAACTTGCTTCCTGTCTTGGCACGTGTTACAAGGCCTGTCTTTCTCAAAAACAACATCCTTCAAACCTCGGATGTGATCGCCCTTGAGGAGTTTTTGAAGATTCCTCATACCAACATGCGCTAGCCGTCTATGCCACAACCAACCCATGTTGGTCTTTGCAATCAAGCATGTGTCAAGTTCTGCTTTATCTTTGTTGAAGTCAACAAGGTAAAGCTTTCCCTTTAACATACCCTTGAATGCAATGGAACCATCACTCCTTCTAGAGACGGTCACACCCTCGTTAGTGAACAAACAATTATAACCTTTGTCACATAATTGAGATATGGACAACAGGTTATAATCTAAGGAATCAACATGTAACATGTGAGAAAGAGTATGTTGAGATGATATAGAAATTTTACCGATACCGAGCACCTTTCCTTGACTATTGTCTCGAAAATAGATGCCCTCGCTTGGATCCTCATTTTCTTCATACTCAATGAACATCCTTCTTTCTCTAGTCATATGGTTGGTGCAACCACTGTCTAGCACCTATTTTGATCCACCGGAGGAATAGGCCTACAAAAACAAATTATGCCTTGGTTTTAGGTACCCAAGCTTGCTTGGGTCCTTTTATGTTAGTCACAAGGGATTTAGGCACCCACACATGAGACTTGGTGTACCCATGGCGTGGCCCAACATAATGAGCATAAATCTTACCAATATAACTTCTCATTAACACATAAGATGCATCAAAGATTCTAAAAATCAACTGTTGTTGTTTATATACAAGACTAGTCTAGAAGATCGGACTTGTCCTGAGGACCGGATTTGTCCGGACCCCGACCGGACTAGTCCGATGATCATGAGTGTTGGATGTGTTAACTCTGGATTTTCCAGTTTGAAAGGGTCTTCCCTTTACGAAGATAATTCTCTCCTTGTTATTCTTATGGTTTCTAGCATTTTTCTTTCCACCATAGGAATACCCAATGCCATATTTGACATTAGGAGGTCTTGTGGCCAAGTATGCACTACGTGCATATTTGACATTCTCCTTGTCAAATATGCCACTTTGGATAGGATGCTTATCCTTGGTAGAGGTTGACTTGTCTTTCAAGGGTGTGTCAACTTTACCACATGCATAAGTAGAAGCAGTTTTAGTTTT
Source organism: Tuctoria greenei (assembly GCA_036927565.1). Taxonomy (NCBI): domain Eukaryota; kingdom Viridiplantae; phylum Streptophyta; class Magnoliopsida; order Poales; family Poaceae; genus Tuctoria; species Tuctoria greenei. The sequence goes on along the minus strand of JAYESD010000004.1, from coordinate 67,075,117 downwards.
AAGGGGTTGAGAAGGTGAGCTTGAAGAGGATGAAGGGTCACATTGCTTGAGTGACTCAACTTGCACTTCAAGGATCTTGTTAACCTTGATTAGGTTACCAAGTTCGTCCTTGATTGTAGCATTTGAGTCGCTTAACTCCAAACAAGCTTCCTTGCTTGAAGCTAACTCAAGCTCTAGTGACTTGCTTCGCTCCTTTTCAAGTTCTAGAAGCTTGTCAAGTTCAACATATTCCTCCTTTTGGGAGATAATCATGTCTTCTTGACGATGTATCAACTTCTCCTTCTCAACAAGTTGATCAAGTAAAAATTTCATTTTTGCAGCTGTTTTGTTATCTAATCCAATGAGCATATCTTCATTATCGCTATTAATTTCATTATCACTTGAGTTGGAATGCACGGAAGAAAATTTGGTAGTTACCTTGCGTTTACCTTCCTTTGCCATGAGGCAAGTGCCGTTCCCCTTTCGTGCGCCAATAGTGGGGAAGAGAGTGGACTTCAAGGTGACCCCTTTCTTCTTTGCCGAGGTGAGATCGGCAATCTCCTTAATGTGCTTGGCTCGCTTTTGCATCATCTCAAAGTTGATAATTTTCCGAAGTAACTCATCCGGGGTCATCTTCTTGTATCCGGGGCTTTCTCGTATCATCGAGCACAAGGTGACATTGCGAGGCATGAAGGCTCTAAGAATGAGTTTCACCACCTCGTGGTCGTTCCACTTCTTGCTTCTGTATGCTCGCACCTTGTTGATGAACGTCTTTAGTCGGTTGTACATATCTTGTGGCGACTCATCTTCTTCGTTGGCGAATCTTCCGAGCTCGCCTTCAATCATCTTGATTTTCACTTCTCGCACATGACCATCGCCTTCATGTGCGGTTTGCAATGTATCCCATATCTCTTTTGCAATCTCGAGTCCATCCACCTTTGTAAACTCATCACGACTGAGTGATGAAGTAATGACTCAAGCAGCTTTTGCATTTTGATGGATTGCTTGCTCTTGGCTAGGTGTGAGATCCTCATCATCATCCAGGATGTCTATTCATGTGCATACTATGTGCCACAAACATGGATTGAGAGAAATCAAATGCATTTTCATGTTTTGCCTCCTTATCGAGTAGTCATTGCCGTCAAAGTGTGGGGCTTTACCAAGTGGAATAGATAGATAATGATTGTTGTTAGAATTTAGGTGATCATAATTAAAAGGATATCAGGAGTAGTCAGTGTGATTACTCCCCTTCTTCTTCTTCCCATCTTCAATCTTTACTTTTCCCTTGGAAAGCGTTTTCTTCCTTAGGAGCGTCTTTAGTTCCAGCGTCTCCTTGTCGTCATCCTCAAAGTCTTAAATGGCCTCGAGGAGCCTCTCCAATTTTTGGTTCTTCTCTTCTTCAACCTTCTCTTGGTTGTTGCTCTTGTGTACGTCCTTCATGTCCGACATGATCTCTTCGAGCAATTAGTCTCCTTTTGAAGAACCTAGCTCTGATACCAATTGAATGTGACCTAGAAGGGGGGTGAATAGGCCTTTTTGAATTTCTGTCGGAACCTGCAACATTTAACAACCAGATCAAACCTCGAGATATCGGACTAGTCTGGTTGAGTGCGGACTAGTTCGGTGTGTACCGACTAGGTTTATCAAATCAGATCGATTATCTTGATCCTAGGATGTACGTAGTGGAAATATACTTTTAATTGAAGTGTTACACAATTATGAACTAGGATATACCACAAGTTAATCTTATATTCAATGTTTCAACGTAGAGTGAATAAGATTGGTTGAAACCCTAGATATGTATGAAGTGTAAGAACAATGTGCGCAAAGAAAGAACACAAGTACTTTATCCCGTGGTTCACTTCCCACAGAGGCAACCTACATCCACGTCAGGGAGTCCACAAAAGAATCAGGTCTTCTCCAACCCTACCCTCGTCGGATCACCAGGGAGGCCAATCCTCTTCACTTATCACAAAGGGCAAATAACCAAATTCAAGGGGCCTTCTCACACGTTGAGGGCTCCCCACGATTACAATATGAACACCACCAAGAACACACTCGAAAGATCACAATGAAAACCATAGGAGTGTCTTAGGGAAACAAACGAAGAGCTCAATGAGTGGTGAACCGTGTTTCTCCAATGATCCAAAGTGTATCATCAAGGGATTGATCTTTGTTGCTTTTGATTTTGTGGAGAGAGGTGTTTTCTAGGCTCTTGGGAGGTGTGACGACGCAGGGGGTCGGGTCATATGAAAGATGGGCCGTGCAAATCTATTTATATGGGGTTCCCTAAAGTTATTGTTAGGGTTTAGAAAGATCAGAATAGTCCATGGTGGACACCGGACTAGTGTGTAGCAAACCCTAGGGCCCCGAACTATTGGACTAGTCCGGCTAGAGGCAGACATGTTCGATTTTGGTTCTAGAAATCTTCGGACTAGTCCGTTTGATATCGGACTTGTCCAGAAAAGTGAAACCCTAAGTGAATATGGGTGACAAGTCCGCACTTGGAGACTTGTCCGATTTAGGTGAGAGGGTTTTTTCGGACTAGTCCGTGCTAATATCGGACTTGTCCGATTGACATCAGAAAGATATTGGACTAGTCCGTTGTGTTATCGGACTTGTCCGATTTTGTGCAACTTGTGAAGTGTTTTGAGGACTAGTACGCACTGGGGAGGACCATCCGACTCTAGTTAGAGAGATATCGGACTAGTCCGTGCTGATATCGGACTTGCCCGATCTTGTGCAGAAAGATATCAGACTAGTCTGGGGTCAGTCGGACTAGTCCAGTCTTGTATAAACTTGTGCAATGTGTGATATTATTTGTGCTTGAGCTCTTGGGGTGTGTTTCCTTAACACACTCCATACACAATGATCTACTACACTTGTTTCTTGAGCTCTTTTCCGCATTACTCCTCATTCTCCTTTCTTTTTGGCACTTTGCTCATTTTCTCATTAAAACCTGTGCTCATCTCAACAAAGTGGTTAGGATCTCATTTGCTTGTCATAAATCATCCAAGACCCACAAGGGATTCCTAGATGCACTTTCAATAGGTAAACAACCATTATCATATCCCTATATGACTCTTGTTTGTTGGGTGACATCCAATGCCCCGGCTCCCAACTCTATGCCATAAAGCCCAAAACCGTTTTGATAGCTTTGTTGAGTAAACCAACACTATATGCATGTGAATGTCCAACATTCACCCTATGCATTATGATAGATGATGGTACTTTGCTTTGGCAAACCTACCACACAACGATCAAAATAACATAGGTGCAGTTATTTGTAAATGACATCAAATACTCAACTTTTCCGAGGGAAGCTATTCTATCATGACAAAACATCCACTATATGAAAAGAATGAAAAAATAGTAATACGTAAATATCACAGGTATATGATCACATCACATTGTGAATAGTATGGCCCTTAAAATTGTAATGGTGTACATCACCATGGTTCCATCATGATCTGAGCTGTCATGCCTCCCTTCTTGTGGTGATCTCCATTTCCACCATGCTTGAAGACATCTCCATGATCATAAAAGAAGCTAATACAACTAATAGCTACCAAATTACATGAGAGATCAAGCATCACAGGTCGACACGCAGGTCGTTATACAATTATGTGACAACCTCAACCCGGTTGTGTTAAATTTGCAATACGCAAGCTGCACAAATTTACACACAGATCATCACATCACATTATTGCCATACCATTCACATAATTCCCTTCAAAAACGAGTTAAGCGTAGAACGATTTTTAGCGCGAAACTATATTATGTAATCGCTATAGCAGACAACAAATCGGCGGTCCCCCGCGGGTTTCAGGGCAGCGCATCTATGAAATCACATAGATCGCATCTATGAAATCACAATGAAAATCTCATCGCATTGATCAAATCAACCCGAATCCGAGCCATTCAGAATAACTCAATTTTCAACGTGATTGGTTATTCATGAGTAGATCGCGACTCATGACTGTTGTCTGTTGGCTCAATCTGTTAGCTATGTACGCGATTAGTCCCGATGGTGATTCCAGCCAATAGGGACAGGTTGAGCACACAACAGAGAAGGAGCACAAACTGACCCATTAGTCATATACGATTGCAATCTATTCTTACCAATTCCAAACCCCAAGAAAAATTCATTGTATGAACATGTCTGCAGTAGATCCCATCTACTAAGAAGATCCAGACCAAAAACTACACAAGTCGGCTCTGATGCCACTGTTGGGAAATCGGTGGTACGCTACTCTAGTAACTCTACCGCATCACCCAGGAAACATGCGAGTACAAAGATCATGGATCGTTACCACTAGACGCGCAGCATAGCGGAACGTAGATGCGCATCGGTGTAGGGGAAGTAGATGATCTCGTTCGTCTCCTCCTCGTCTTCATCGCGACATCAAGTAGACGATCATGATCATCATAGCCGATCAGCGCAACAGTAGTAGCAACGCCTCCACAGAGTCCACACATACGGAGAGGAACACCGTGCGCTGGTGTGCTAGCACCGTGCGCGCGGCAAGGGTCTCGGCTTGAGGCCTTCGAGAGGTGGCGGCTAGGTCTGTCACGTGGTGGAGTGATTAGCCCCTAACCCTACACCTCATATTTATAGGTGTACTAATGGGCTTTTAGGTCGCAGGCCCATTAGTACCCTAATTACTTATGGATCAAATATCCAATAGGCCTTAACCCGAATTGTTATGATTGCCTCTGGTGCACATCACCCAACAGCTCTGGCCTCCCTTGCTTATATAACCAGCCCGAATGCCAACTCAACTCAAACTAGGACTCTATTCCTACTCAGTTCACGAATCGAAACTTTCCATAACTGCTCAAGACTCTTCTATACGCAGATAGAAGCAATCTTAAGACTTCCAAACACCTTAGGAACGTATCTCACATTCCTAAAACAACCCAAATTCGTGACCCACACGAAATCCTATTATAACCAACTCAAATCTTTCCATATTTGAGTCAAACACGACTCAGCCGCAGCTTGAGTCCATTACCTAGTCGGTTGGACCTTTCTGACCAATTCTTTACGTCCACATCTCTTCATCACGCCTCAGAACCATGTAGCCACGTCCATGCACTCCTTGCATACGTACAAACATATTCCAATGACGTCCACAATACCTTCATATGCATTGTTCTTGATTCAAACATGCTGCACAAGCTCCCGATCAACTCAACCACAATTCCTCCCGAACTTGGTTGTTGAACCTCATCTTCTCCCTAAGACTAGTTCAATGGATCCCGTCACCAGCCTTGTCTTGAACTCAAGCAACACCTGCACATGAATAAATAACCAATCCGTACGAGCCCAAGTCCACGACTTGACTCAAATTAGTTTCGAACACAACACCTCACGTGAGCACCTCACATAAGCATGTTTCAAAACCGCAGTAAAACGATATCAGCCATATCAACCAAAACGCGCCAAAAACATAACAAATGAATACTAAGCAATCTTTCCAACAATGTAAAGCAAGTTTGAAACATTTCACAGTAAAAGCAGGAACATTGCGATCAAGCTCCGAACCTTGCCAAAACTAACTTGAGGTTGAGCCAGAGTTTACCAAAGCTAGTACAACCTAGCGCCGGAGCTTACCAAAGCTAGTCGGAACTAGTCAACCCAAAAGCCGGAGCTAGAAAAACATGTTGGAGCTAACCAACATAAGTCGGAGCTATCAAGACATATCAGAGCTTAACAAAGGCATGTAAGAGCTATCAAAGACATGTCGAAGCTAAAGTTTGACTTTGCTAAAAAGGTGTTTTAGCAGAATTTCAGAACTTTTATCATCAAAGCCAATGTATTCACCACAAGCCAATGTATTCAGCACACATAGGTCTCACAATCTCCCCCTTGATGAATGCATTGGCAACACAACTTAAGATCCGAACATTGGCTTATTCACATTAAAAGTTTTGAAAACAATTTCTCCCCCTTTATAAAACAGAAATAAAATGAGAAAAAGAAATTCTCCCCCTGAGAAGAATCGTGCCAAAAACAATTGTGAATATGTGCAATGTGTGATCAATTTCTCCCCCTTGCATACTTATCTTTAAAATTCACATATTATCTCTCCGCCTTTGACAATGTATTCAGCAAGGTTTATAAGACAAATTTTAATTGTTATGAGCATATTATAACATATACATATAAAACAAAGCTCATCCAAGTCATACTATCAAGTAACTTACACTATCACATCAATGAAATACATAAAGTAGTGTAAGCCATGCTAGATATCAAATGTTATTTTCAATTTAAAGAAGTCATGATCTCACAAACTTAACTATTTCAAAACATGAAAGCATGACACTTGTTGCTGCATTTTATGATTTCAAAGAATAAATTTAGATCATATGATATTTGCAAGAGATTATATGCGCATCTTCCTTATTCTAACCAACTAAGCCAAGCCTATGTCATTTGACAATTAGAAGCTTAAGGGCATGGTTTTAGTCATACACAACTTCTTCCAAGTTCATATCTAAGTGCAATGATAAGCCATCTCAAAAGAAGAAGTGCGATGCATGCATATTCTCGTGATCTTTTCTCAATTTATATCTGTTCATAAAAACTCAACATGTGAGTTGATTACTTGATTAATTCTTTATGATTAAAAGCACTTGTGAGCATGCAACAAGTTCAAAACAACAAGAAAGTTTGACCATGACCAGATTTAGTGTAAGTAATTATTCCAATTACTAGACATGGCAAAAACTACAAAATGTATAACACGAGTAATGTAGTAAGAACTTTCAGCATGTAAACGGAATCACAAAGTCATATATGTATGGAATACTATGCTCATATTATTTTAATTTCAGATTCACACATAGACTTGTCAAGTTTGAAAACTCCCCCTCAATTTAAGCCATGAGGATGCATAACCCCTATTTCACTACGAATGTAACAAAAACGAGTGAAATCCAAAGGTTTTGTAAAAATGTCAGCCAATTGTTGTTCGGTATCTACATGGTGAAGCACAATGTTTTCTTTTTCAACATTATCATAGAGAAAGTGATACCTAATGTCAATGTGCTTTGTTCTTGAATGTTGCACGGGGTTTTTAGCAGTGCAAATAGCACTAGTGTTGTCACAAAACAGAAGAACACTATCTATATCAACCCCATAGTTCTTAAGTGTTTGAACAATCCATAGAATTTGTGAGCAAGCACTAGCAGCAGCTACATATTCAGATTCGGCTTTGGATTGTGCAACTGAGTTTTGTTTTCTAGAGGACCAAGTAACAAGTGAATTACCAAGAAAATGGCAAGCACCAGAAGTACTTTTCCTATCAATCCTACAACCCCCAAAATCAGCATCCCAAAAAGCTTTCAAAGTAACGGTTGAGGAAGAACAAAGAAAAATGTCAAATTCTTAAGTTCCATGTAAGTACCTGAGAATTCTTTTGACGGCTTGACGATGTGAAGCACGTGGGGAGGCTTGAAAACGTGCACAAAGACATACGCTGAATTGTATGTCCGGTCTTGATGCCGTGAGGTACAAAAGTGATCCGATCATGCTTCTATATTCTTTTTGATCTACGGGTTCACCATCTTCATCAAGTTCAAGTGTTGTTGCTGTTCCCATTGGTGTCCGAAGAGGCTTGCTTTTGTCCATGTTGAAGTGCCTTAGGAGGTCTTTTGTATACTTCGTTTGATGCACAAAGGTACCCTCCTTGGTTTGCTTTATTTGCAGCCCCAAAAAGTACGTGAGTTCTCGCATCATACTCATCTCAAATTCTGAACTCATCATAGCTGAAAACTTGGACACAAGATCATGAGAAACACAACCAAAGATAAAATCATCTACATACACTTGAACGAATAATAAGACATTGCCATGCTTAAGCACAAAAAGAGTTTTACCAACCTTGCCCATGGTAAACCCCTTCTCAAGTAATAATGTTTTTAACCTATCATACCATGCTCTAGGGGCTTGTTTGAGACCGTACAAGGCTTTGGACAGTTTGTAAACATGATTAGGAAAATGTGAATTTTCAAAACCTGGTTGTTGATTGACATAAACCTCCTCCTCTATGTAGCCATTAAGAAAAGCACTTTTGACATCCATTTGATAAAGCTTAAAACCTTTAGATGCAGCAAAAGCTAACAAAATTCTTATAGCTTCTAATCTAGAAACAGGAGCAAAAGTTTCATCAAAATCTAGACCTTCAACTTGAGTGAAACCTTGAGCAACCAACCTAGCCTTATTCCTAACCAGAACCCCATCCTCACTTTGTTTATTTTTAAACACCCATTTAGTTCCAATTAAAGTGTGATCTTGAGGTGGAGGTACAAGTATCCAAACATTATTTCTTTCGAAATTTTCTAACTCTTCTTGCATGGCAATAATCCACGATTCATTAGTGAGTGCGTGTGATATATCTTTGGGTAAAAGAAGCAACAAAAGCAGAATGAGCATGAGAGTTTGGATCACAAAACCTGGACCGTGTGACTCGTTCGTGCAAGCTTCCAATAATTTGTTGTGGGGCATGACTTTTGAGAACCCGGAGGGGAGTGGACACTTCACAAGCTTCTTCTTCTTCATGTTCATCACAAATCGATGAGCTTGTGACATGAGGAGGATCTGGACCAGCAATGGTGGTCGTCTGTGCTGGCTGTGAATCAAAATTAGGAGCTGGAACAATGTCATTAGCTGCTGAATTTTTGGGCAGCAGCACCTCTTCTTCCTCTTCTTCAACGAAAATACTCTCCCCTGCGGATATGGATCTGGACCTGTAATGTTTGAGCTAGTACTTGGGCTAGCTTCATCAAAAGACACCTCACAAGTCTCCACAATTTTTTTAGTGTCAGGTAAAAGCACACGGTAGCCTCTAGTATGAGATGGATAACAAAGAAACTTGCCAACAATGGATCGAGGTTCAAATTTATCAAGATTACCATGTTTCTTAACAAAGCATTTGCAACCAAAGACCCGAAATTGTGTAACACTAGACCTATCTCCAAAACGGAGCTCATATTGTGTTTTACCTAGCTTAGTGCGCAAGAAAACACAATTTGAGACATAACAAGCAGTTGCAATCGCATCAACCCAAAATTTCCTAGGAGTTTGATATTCATCAAGCATAGTTGTAGCCATCTCAACTAAGGTTCTATTCTTTCTTTCTACAACACCGTTTTGTTGAGGTACATATGATGAAGAAAATTGATGATCTATTCTATTTTCAGCACAAAAGTGACCAAAAGATTGATTTTTAAATTTGGTTCCGTTATTACTTCTAATTGCTTTTATAGATCCTGGGTATCTATTGATAATCTAAGAAATAAAGTTCTGAAGTGACTAAAAGCTTCATTCTTAGATGCCATAAAGTAAACCCAAGAGTATCTAGAATAATCATCAACAATCACAAGAACATACCATTTACCTCCGAATGATTGAACACGTGAAGGTCCTACGGTGTCAAGGTGCAAAAGTTGACATGATTCAATTGTCATGATCATTGTGAGAGGAGTATGTGAACCTGCAACCATCTTAGCATGTCTACAAGAAGAGAACACAATTTCTTTGTCCCCTTTAAGCTTAGGCAGCCCACCTATGCGATCAAGAGCACTAACACGCGTTAGATGATCAAAGCCTACATGACCAAGTGAAAGCATCTAGGCCCCTATGAGGTATGGTTTCGGTGATTAATGACAACCATTGGATTTTACTAATGAATATGTGAATGCAAGGTCCCCATAATCACTCAATCAAATGAAATCAATATGTCATTGGAGACCCATATTCAATCAATGTATGAGATCAAATAAATGATATGAAGACAAGAAGTGAAAGCTCTTATCTCAAAGTCACTCAACCAAAATTGATGACACTTAATGCTTTACAATCATCAGAAATATATTTTCAACAAAGTCTAAGAGGTCATTTGAGCAAGACACAAAAGAATCACTTAGAAACAACTCGAAACAAACAAAATCAACTCACCGGATCAACCGATGATACCTCAGAACAACACATCGGTCGAGTTGGTTCAACTGAAGAAGACCTCAGAACAAAGCACTCACCGGATCATTCGATGTGAATGGCTCATCTACATCGTCCATCAGTACAGTTTGCAATATTATTGGACCATGTGTAGCACCGGATCATCCTATGTACAGAAATATACACATCAGTCAATCACTCCAGTAAGCATCAAGTTTGAGTCAATTTGATGAGAAGAGCCACCGGATCATCCGATGAGAAGACAGAAGCAACATCGGTCTAACAACGGTCATATCTGACACAATGACGTCAGCTAAAGTAAACATGACCGATGATAACTAAAGGGGAGACATCGGATCATCCGGTGTTCACAGTAAAGTTCTGTCAGCCTACTTTTCCAACGGCTATTTCGGGGAGGCTGGCTATAAATACCCCTTAATCCTGTCATTTCACCAAGTCTTGATCACCAGACACTATCAACACATCCACAAGCGTTCAAGACCAAGAGAAATCACTTCCACACCATTTCGATCACCTATACACCGAGAGTTAGGCTAGAACTAGCTAGAGAGAGAGCTTGTGTGCCTCCATTCTGGGTGAGTGGACTCTCTAGGATAGTGAGAGAGCCTCAAGGGAGTGCCCTTGGTGTTTGTAACTGTGAGGAGACTTCCGGAGCTTACCAAGGCGTTTGTGGAAGCCCGGAGGGTCGAAGTTGTACAAGGCTTGAGCTCCACCTTGCCGATGTTGGCAAACAGAGAGGAATAGTGAAGATCCCTCGTCTCGGTGACTTGGGTGTGGCAAAACCCTTTGGTGGGTGCCACAACATGGATGTAGGAAGATCTTAACGATCTTGCCGAACCACGGGATAAATCCTCGTGTCTCCTCGGGAGTTTGCATCCTCCTCCTTTCCCTTACGTTTATGCATTTTACATTCCGCAAAGATCCTATTTACTTGAATGCATAGATAGTTTGCGCAGGGAATTGGGCTTTTAGGAATTAAGTTTTATTGCTTAGATTTTTTAAAGAAGCCCAATTCACCCCCCTCTTGGGCATTCGATCCTTACAATTGGTATCAGAGCAAGGTTGTTCATAGGATCATTCTAGCTTCACCGCTAGAGAGCTAAAATGGCCAAGGTTGGGGGTTCGGTTCCTCTCTTCGAGGGCAAGAACTTTGTCTATTGGAAAGCACGCATGTGTGCTTATCTAGAGACTATTGCTCCCGAAGTATGGGAAGCGACCCACGCGGGGTTTGGAGAACATAACTATGTTGGTGATCAAATTAAATGGGATGCTAAAGCTAGGAATGCAATCTATGAGTGCATTAGTCAAGATGTTTTTTCTAGGATTGCTAGCAAAGAAAAGGCATGTGAAATTTGGGCTTGCCTGATAGAAATTCATGAGGGTTCTTCTCGTGTGAAGGAACTTAAATATCACATGTTTAAAGCAAAATATGATGAATTTAAGATGCTACCTCATGAAAATGTCAATGAGATGTTCTCTCGCTTGAATGTACTTATTGAAGAAATTAATGCTCTTGACATTGCTTCTCTTGGCAATGGACTCATCAACCGCAAGATCCTCATGCTCCTTCCCAAGCCAAAGTACAACATCATCAACTCCATGATCCAAAAAGAGTCACTAGACCACATTGAAGTTTCAGAGCTCATTGGAGAAATTCACGCTCATGAGATGAGTGTGCTTGGGATGATGGAGCAATCATCCTCAAAAACAATTGCTCTAAAGGACTCCACCAAGAAAACAAGCCTCAATAAGAAGAAGGTGGTTGAGCCTAGCTCAAGTGAAGAAGAGCAAGTATCAAGTGAAGATGATGATGATGAGCTTGCATTGATGATGAGAAAGTTCTCACGCTTGAACTCCAAGATTACCAAGAAGGGATACACCTTTGATCCCAAGAAGAAAGCATTTCTACCAAGGAGAGATGATCACAAGACTTGCTACAATTGTGGTGGTCAAGGCCACATCTCCTATGATTGTCCAAAACCGGACAAAAGAAGAGAGAACTACAAGAGCAAGCATCGCAAGCTTGAAGAGAGTGATGATGATGAAGAAGAGGCCAAACCCAAACCAAGAGCCTTTGGGAAGAAGAAACATGACAAGGGCAAGAAGGCAAGACTCTTCCCAAAGAAGAGAAATAGCCCACAAAAGGTGTTCATGTGTGAGGCAAATGAATGGGTCACCGACGAAGAAACAAGTGATGAAGAGAGTGAAGCGGAAGAAGGAAGCTTGGCCGACCTCGCCATTGCCAATAATGATGACTCACCTCTTCATCCACCGCCCATGTGCCTCATGGCGAAAGGTAACACTAAGGTATGTGACGACTCTAGTGATGATGAGCTTTCCCCCGATGATCTAACTTCCTTGATAAATGAATATCATGCTATCATTAAGAGGAAAAAGAGTAAGGTTAAAACTCTTGAAGAAACTCGTGCTAGACTTGAGAGTGCTAACCTTGATTTGCTTGACAAGTATGAAAGCATACTCAAAGAGCATGACACGCTCAAATCTCATGTCAAGCAAATTGAGGAAGAAAAGGCTAAATTCAAGTTAGATAATCATGAGCTTAACTTAGCACACCAAACACTCTTGGAAGAGCACAACAAGTTAGTACAAGAACATCAAACACTTAACCTTGCCCATGACGTGCTTGATCAAGAGTTGAAAAATATACAGAAGCAAACTATTAATGATAGGATATCCATTACTTCTCATGTCACTAATGCCTTGAACAAGTCTTTGCTTTTGAAAGCAAATGCTAGGGAGAAGGACTTGTTGGAAGAAATTGAGAGTCTCCGCACTAGTGTGGCTAGACTTTCAAAAGGAGAAGTCAAGCACAAGGAAATCCTCTTCCAACAAGCAAAGGCCTTCAACAAGAGAGGACTTGGATCCTTCCCGGTGCCTAACAAAGGAAAGGTGCCCTCACCGGAGCTAAGAACAAGCTTCATCAAGGAAGTTGGTTCTTATTGCCAACATTGTGAGGTCACCGGTCACCACACAAGGGAGTGTCCTCTTCCTAACCGACCTTCTCCAAAATTGCCTACTAACTACAAATCTACTTTCAATGATCGTTATTATCTCTTGAGTAAAGTAGATGGCAAGGTGAAGGCAAGGTTCATTGGCAAAGACATGAAGGGCATGAAGGTGAAGCTCCCCAAGCAACTTTGGGTCCCAAAAACACTTGTATCACACATACAAGGACCTAAGTTGGCTTGGGTGCCTAAAGTCAAAAATTGAATTCATGTGTGTAGGTGAACTACAAAGCCGGAGGAAAGCATTGGGTACTCGATAGAGGGTGCACTCAACATATGACCGGCAATGATATTATGTTCACCACCATAGAAAACCCCAGCAATCATGAACAAGTCACCTTTGGTGATAACTCTAAGGGAAAGGTAATTGGGTTAGGTAAAATTGCTATTTCAAATGATTTATCCATTTCCAATGTTTTGTACGTTAAGTCACTTAGTTTTAATTTACTTTCTATTGCACAACTATGTGATCTTGGACTAACGTGCACATTTAGTAAAAATGATGTTGTTGTGAGTAGTGAAACAAGCCAAGACATAGTCTTCAAAGGATTTCGGCATGGACACCTCTACCTAGTGGACTTCTCCAACAAGAATGCTAGCTTGACCACTTGCCTTTTCACCAAGACAAGTTTGGGATGGCTATGGCACCGACGCATAGCGCACATAGGGATGAGCAAACTCAAGAAGTCATTCAAGCTTGGGATGGTGACCCGCGTGAAGGATGTCACATTTGAGAAGAACAAGCTTTGTAGCGCTTGTCAAGCCAGGAATCAAGTTGCTTCACACCACCCAATGAAGACAATGGTGTCAACCTCCAAGCCACTTGAACTACTTCACATGGACCTCTTCGGACCATCCACATATCAAAGCCTTGGCGGTAACCTCTATTGTCTTGTTATAGTTGATGACTACTCTCGCTATGCTTGGACTCTATTTCTAGGTGACAAGAGTGAAACTCCGGAAGTGTTCAAGACCTTCGACAACCGCGCTCAAAGGGAATTTCAACTTCCCATCATCAAGGTCCGGAGTGACAACGGCACCGAATTCAAGAACTACAACATTGGGGAGTGGTGTGACCGTTAAGGCGTGAAGCATGAGTTTTCGGCCACATACACCCCTCAACAAAACGGTGTCGTTGAAAGGAAGAACAAGACACTCATCACTCTTGCGAGAGAAATGCTTGATGACTACGGCACGTCGGAGAAGTTTTGGGCCGAAGCAATCAACACGGCGTGCCATGCCGCAAATAGGGTCTACCTACATCGCCTACTTCAAAAGACCCCGTACGAGCTTCTCATTGGGAGAAAGCCCAACATCTCCTACTTTTGAGTCTTTGGATGCAAGTGCTACATCTACCGCAAGAAAAGGCTCGGTAAGTTTGAAAGAAGATGTGATGTTGGTATATTCCTTGGTTATGCATCAAACTCAAAAGCATATCGAGTATTCAACCAAACCTCCGGTTTAGTTGAGGAAAGTTGTGATGTTGAGTTTGATGAATCTAATGGCTCCCAAGAGGAGAGTTTTGGTTATGATGAAATAGATGATGAGCCTCTACGAGAAGCCATGAAGAACATGACCATTGGAGACATCAAGCCCGAAGTTGAGGAGAGCCATGATCAAGGGGGAGCTTCAAGTTCCAACAACAACACCTCTATGGCGCCTCAAGCTGACGAAGAAGAGAAGGATGATCCATTGCCGACTCAAGACTCACAAGAACAACAACATCAAGAAGAATAAGAAGTCCATGATCAAGTCCAACCACAAGAGGAGCAACACGCATAACCATTGCCAAGTGCTTCACAACCACTTATGAGGCATGGACGCATCTCCAAGGCACATCCAATAGACCAAATCATTGGAAGTCCATCAAGGGGTGTAAGTACACGTTCTCGCCATTTCGCATCATTTTGTGAGCACTACTCATTTGTTTCGTGTGTAGAACCCACTCACATTAAGGAAGCACTCCAAGACCCAAATTGGGTGATGGCCATGCAAGAAGAACTCAACAACTTCATCCGCAATGAAGTTTGGGTGTAGGAGGAGCGACCCAAGGACAAGAACGTCATCGGAACAAAGTGGGTATACCGCAACAAACAAGACTAGAATGGCGTTGTGGTCCGCAACAAGGCAAGACTTGTGGCCAAAGGGTTCTAGCAAGTTGAAGGACTAGACTTTGGGGAGACATTTGCCCCGGTCGCCCGGCTAGAAGCCATCCGTATACTCCTTGCTTTTGCTTCATATCATAATATTAAACTTTATCAAATGGATGTGAAAAGTGCCTTTCTTAATGGTTACATTAACGAGCTTGTTTATGTTGAACAACCTCCAGGGTTTGAAGATTCAAGGAATCCTAATCATGTGTATAGGTTGCACAAGGCGCTCTACGGGCTCAAGCAAGCACCTAGTGCGTGGTATGAATGACTACAGGATTTCCTTATCATGCAAGGATTCAAGATCGGGAGGGTGGACACCACACCCTTCACCAAAGACATCAACGGAGATTTGTTCATTTGTCAAATTTATGTTGATGATATTATTTTTGGTTCAACTAACGAAGCTCTTAGCCATGAGTTTGGCAAAATGATGTCTAGGGAATTCGAGATTTCAATGATTGGAGAGCTCAACTTCTTCCTTGGATTTCAAATCAAGCAACTTCAAGACGGGACCTTCGTCTATCAAGAGAAGTACACCAAGGACCTCTTGAAGAAATTTGAGATGGGAGATTGTAGCTCAAGAAGCACTCCAATGGCAACAAATTGTCATCTCAACTCGTATAAGGACGGTAAACCTATTGATCAATCTCACTACCGTTCTATGATTGGTTCATTGCTTTATCTTACCGCATCTAGGCCCGATATCATGTTTAGTGCATGCTTGTGTGCTCGCTTTCAAGTGGGACCTAAAGAATCGAATCGAAAGGCGGTCTTTAGGATACTTAGGTATCTTAAGCATACTCCTAGTGTGGGCTTGTGGTACCCTAAAGGTGCAAAATTCCACCTCTTGGGATACTCGGATTCGGACTTTGTCGGATGCCGCGTGGATCGCAAGAGTACCTCCGGTGGGTGCCACTTGCTTGGGCGTTCCCTAGTTTCTTGGTCTAGCAAGAAGCAAAATTCCATCGCCTTGTCCACGGCGGAAGCGGAATATATTGCGGCCGATGCATGTTGTGCCCAAATTCTTTATATGAATCAAACCCTTTTGTACTTTGGTATTAAACTTGGTTGTGTGCCTCTCCTTTGTGACAATGAAAGTGTGGTTAAGATAGCTAAAAACCCCGTTCAACACTCCCGCACTAAGCACATTGATATTCGCCATCATTTCTTGAGGGACCATGAAGCTAAGGGAGACATCTCATTGCGAGGTGTTAGGTCCAAAGAACAATTGGCGGATATCTTCACTAAACCACCTGATGAGAAAACCTTTTCTAGGCTAAGAAGTGAGTTAAATGTGCTAGATGCAACAAACGTCATGTAAGAATGCACCTCATGTAGGTCTTGCCTAACTCTCAAAGGATAGGGGTGAGCAAGGGTTAGCTTGGGATGGAGGTTCTTTTGGGTTTCCCCAAGGTTTGGAGAGTAGCTCTCCCTGAAGAAGCCTTTGAAAGGTTCAAATTTGGCAAGATAGATTTATTTTATACCTTGCATGATGCCTACCATATAGACTTATAATTTCTTGCATTATAAAATGTTTTGCATTGCATACGGTAGATTGTCACAAAGGGGAACCCACCTCATGAGAAAGAGTCTTATTTGAAATGCAATATCTCAACTCATATAAGGTGGAAAGAACAAAATGTTAGGTGCGTTAATGCCTAGAGGAACATGCTTTAAAGAGATAGAAGTCTTCATACTCTAGCTCACGAAGCATGGGCCTTACATTTTATTTGGATAATTTCCTTCCTATTTTTCTTCGGTGTTCTATTTGCCTTAAGGATTAGCCAAGTTATTGGCAAATTAGCATTTTTAAGGGGTAAGGGGTTGCCCAAAAAGTCCTAAGACATGTGTTTCTCTTTGCCTGTTTGTTTGGTCAAAGGACATATATGGGATGTTGCTGTTTAGTAGTCATCGGATTATCCGATGCTTAGGTCAGACCATCATCGGATCAGTTGGTGTTCAAAAGCCAAGAGTCAGACCAGTCAGCAACACAAATCGACCGACGAGTTCATCCTGAAAAGCATCAGTCCATCCGGTGTTCACAATTCTGGAGCTGTGCCAAATTCCACCGTTGCTACTTCCTTCCACGTCGGACCATCCGGTGTCAACATTCCATCTTTGAATACCCTTACTGTGCCATTCGACCGATGCTCCCATCCTTCAACGTCGGTCCATCCGGTGTCAACGGCACTTTTCTGAAAACCCTTACTGTGGCATTCGACCGATGCATCTATCATTCAACATCGGTCCATCCGGTGTTAAAAAGTCGGCTAGGGTTTGGGACCCACTATTTAAACGCCGTCTCGCCTCCGCTTTTCTCTCTCTTCCCAATCCCGACGCGCTCATCTCTGCTGCCGCTCTCCCTCATTACCACAGCACCCAAGCGCCGCCTCCTCCCGTGCACATCGTCGTTGTGGTGCCTTCCCCCAAACGGTCGCGTCTCACCGCCGTTAGGGTTTCCGGCCGCGTCTATCGTCGTTCCGTGCGCGTGACTTCGTCAACCTCACTCTCGCGCATCGCAATGGCTCGCGACAAGAAAAATAAGGGCAAGGCCATCGCGGAGCTTACCGCGAAGAAGCAAAAATTGACGAAGGAGGAGAAGAAGGCGTTGATGGACGCTCGCGACACCGAGGAGCGTGAGCGTGGCCGAGGTCGATCTTTGAGGATCCGTGAGGCTCGTCCGAGGCAGCCTCCTGTGATCGATGAGTCCGAAGCCGAAGAAGAGCCGGAAGAGCCGCTCGTCCGCCGGCGCTCAGCCCGGACCCATGGGGGATATCCCCCGGTAGCACCACGTCCGAGACCGATGGCTGCCGACCGTCGTGAGGACAGGGAGGCCCAGAGAGCCATCTACGATATGGACACCACCGTCCGTGTCGGTGAAGGTGTCTGTTTGGCTGATTACCGGAAGATGAAGGCCAAGCAGCTCCGCAGACTCAGGTGGAGTGTGCTGCTTGAGGAGTTGTACCCGCAGCCCAGAGAAGCTCTTGTGGACATTCGTTTCTGGACTATGACGCAGGCGTCCCTCTACGAGACCTACAGATGCCGAGGGCACAAGTTGTTCCAGCACAACATTCTGGACTGCGATCAGCTTGCTCTGGCTGCCGAGACGGAGATTCGCCCATACTTTGAGAGGTACAGAGGTTTGGTGCAGCTGATGTCCTATGAGAGGAGTGCCTATGTGGAGGATTGGGTCTGCGTGTTCTACGCCACCCTCTACGTCTCTGAGGGCAGAAGATCGATTGACTTCATGTTCATGGGCCAGCACTATCACTTGACGAGGCAGACACTGGCACAACTACTGGGAGTGGACCTGCACAACACCTGCGTGCATGAGAGAGTATATGGCATGGCAGATCCACCATGGAGGCCGCTCACTGGAGGAGTGGCACCACCACTGGAGGAGATCCGTTCCCTGTTTGGTCCTACCTTCTCTCCAGACCAGCCGAGGGTACCGGCCTTGCTGACTCCAGCTACGCGCACAGTGCACCTTGCCTTGCGCCGCACGCTCTTGCCGAGGTCAGGTTACTTAGAGGGGTTCACTAGTCTGCAGCAGACTCTCCTGTTCTACATCATGAACGGGATGGAGTTTGATATAGTGGATGTCCTCATATGCGAGATGGAGGATGTGATCACTGACGGAGTGTGGATGATGAGGCAGCTTGTGTATGGACACTGGATCAGCTACCTGCTCTCCATGATGGTCCCTCAGGAGTCTGCCGTGCATGACCGTCTCACTGACGAGAGTGTCACACAGTTCGGTCACTATCGTGCCCCAGCTCCTAGAGACCGCCGTCTTGGCCATCCAGTCGAGCGTCAGGTCAGGGCTCGTCTATCTGAGGAGGACTGGTCGGACTTGGAGAAGGAGGATGAGAGGCTGGCTGAGGCAGAGGCTTAGGGTGAGGACTTGCAGCACCTCTGGTCCGAGAGCGACACCGACGAGAGTGTCGAGGAGTACTTTCCACCTCCACCCTCACCCAGGCAGCACGACGCGGAGGCTGGAGGCTCTACAGTGCCACCACCTACTCCACCTCCCGTCACTGAGGCACAGGTCTCCCAGACGTCAGAGCTCACGTCACTTCTTCCGCAGATGGTTGAGCAGCAGCGCCTGGACAGGCTTGCAGCTGAGCAGGCCCGAGCGGAGCAGGCCGCCCGACTTCTGGAGCTCCAGCAGTAGTAGCAGGAGATGCAGCGTCAGATCGCCCGTGAGAGGCGAGAGGACACTGACCGGCTGATGGGGCTGATCGACCAGATGCATCAGCGCTCCCTCGACCAGCAGCAACAGACGCAGCAGGCGATGATGGGCATCCTGGGGTTGATCACCAACCTCTACACCCAGACCGGAATTGCCCTCCCGTCGCAGCTGCCAGGAGTTGCTCCACCACCACCAGTCCTGGCTCCAGCTGCCGCTCCGGTGCCGTCTACGTCGATCCCCTCCTTCAACATGTCTCCTTTGCTGGCTCCTGGCGGACCGATTCACTCCCCGCTGCCGGCTGCGACACTGTTCCAGCGGACGCCGGCCTCCGTCGTTAGTGCCCCTGTTCCAGCAGCTCCTACACAGCAGGCACTGACGGTGGCTCCTACGGCTCCGGCAGCTCCTTCCACCGCTACTCCAGGCAGCAGCTCCGACGATAGCGACGGTGACCAGTTCGTCATCGCGCCCAGTTCTCAGGGTCCTTAGGCACTCGGATCCCTTTTTGGTGCCTTGATGCCAAAGGGGGAGAAGAGTTAGAGGAGTCAGGGGGAGGAGAGCTTAGTCTCAGGGGGAGTGTCCTAGCTATAGGGGGAGTCCTTCTTTTGAGTTATCTTTTGTAATTTGGAGTTTATCTATATTATCTTTTGTAATTTGATGTTTTTGCTACTCATTTGGTGTTTATTGAGTACTCTTAAGTTATTAATCGATTGAGCTTATTTGGTGCCGATCTTATGATCATTTATTAACTTGAGTTATTCTTTGATTGAGCTTTCAAATTTTAAGTGTGATAATCTTGTATTCATTACATATCCGTTTAAGTTTCATTCTATCGAATTCATTACTATTGCGCTTTAATTGTTGTGTTGTCATCAATCACCAAAAAGGGGGAGATTGAAAGCATCTAGGCCCCCATGAGGTATGGTTTTGGTGATTAATGACAACCATTGGATTTTACTAATGAATTTGTGAATGCAAGGTCCCCATAATCACTCAATCAAATGAAATCAATATGTCATTGGAGACCCATATTCAATCAATGTATGGGATCAAATCAATGATATAAAGACAAGAAGTGAAAGCTCTTATGTTAAAGTCACTCAACCAAAATTGGTGACACTTAATGCTTTACAATCATCAGAAATATATTTTCAACAAAGTCTAAGAGATCATTTGAGCAAGACACAAAAGAATCACTTAGAAACAACTCGAAGCAAACAAAATCAACTCACCGGATCAACCAATGATACCTCAGAACAACACATCGGTCGAGTTGGTTCAACTGAAGAAGAAGACCTCAGAACAAAGCACTCACCGGATCATCCGATGTGAATGGCTCATCTACATCGGTCCATCAGTACAGTTTGCAATATCATTGGACCAAGTGTATCACCGGATCATCCGATGTACAGAAATATACACATCAGTCAATCACTCCAGTAAGCATCAAGTTTGAGTCAATTTGATGAGAAGAGCCACCGGATCATCCAATGAGAAGACACGAGCAACATCGGTCTAACAACGGTCATATCTGACACAATGACGTCACCTAAAGTAAACTTGACCGATGATAACTAAAGGGGAGACATCGGATCATCCGGTGTTCACAGTAAAGTTCTGCCAGCCTGCTTTTCCAACGGCTATTTCGGGGAGGCTGGCTATAAATACCCCCTAATCCTGTCATTTCGCCAAGTCTTGATCACCAGACACTATCAACACATCCACAAGCGTTCAAGACCAAGAGCAATCACTTCCACACCATTTCGATCACCTATACACCAAGAGTTAGGCTAGAACTAGCTAGAGAGAGGGCTTGTGTACCTCCATTCTGGGTGAGTGGACTCTCTAGGATAGTGAGAGAGCCTCAAGGGAGTGCCCTTGGTGTTTGTAACTGTGAGGAGACTTTTGGAGCTTGCCAAGGCGTTTGTGAAAGCCCGGAGGGTCGAAGTTGTACAAGGCTTGAGCTCCACCTTGCCGAAGTTGGCAAACAGAGAGGAATAGTGAAGATCCCTCGTCTCGGTGACTTGGGTATGGCAAAACCCTTTGGTGGGGGCCACAACGTGGATGTAGGAAGATCTTGACGATCTTGTCGGACCACGGGATAAATCCTCGTGTCTCCTCGGGAGTTTGCATCCTCCTCCTTTCCCTTACGTTTATGCATTTTACATTCCGCAATGATCCTATTTACTTGAATGCATAGACAGTTTGCGTAGGGAATTGGGCTTTTAGGAATTAAGTTTTATTGCTTAGATTTTTTAAAGAAGCCCAATTCACCAAGTCTACGATGCCAAAAATATAAGTCATTTGAATCATTAGCAACTAGACACCTATGCTTAGAGGAAGACATATCAAATCTGCTTTAAAAACTCTTCCAGACCGAGACATGTTAAAAATAAGCTCACTATTTGAACCTACAACTTTGCAGTAGTTTTTATTGAAAATAATTTCTAGATTTTCATCTAGCAATTATGAAACGGAAAGCAAGTTGTATTTCAAATTTTTGACAAGTGCCACATCCTTCAAAGTGTAGTGATCATTTACTCTAACCGAACCCTTAGCAATTATATGAGTTGAAGAATTATCGGCAAAAGTAGCATTCTCTACACGTGACACAAAAGAGAGGGGGAAGAACCAGTCATGTGGCGTGAGCAACCTGAATCCACAATCCAATTGTTCTCCTTCCTCAAACGTGTAACCTACATAGAATCACAATATGTCGATGACTCAATACTGAGGTTAGTCAAAAGGCATTTAGGAATCCAGTACTGAGTCACACGACGTGCAGCAGGAAAAACACGCGAAAGCTAAGATAAAACAGCAGGTTTATGAGTCAAAGTTTAAGATTTTTTTTTGTTCTTAACTACTGAACTATAAGGTGTTACTTGTGTAGCACAAAAATAAGTAGCTCCAGAGGCAAAAACAGAAGGTTCGGAGGTAAACTTTGAATGTTTTTGACTCATAATAGCAGGTTGCATATTCGTGACATTCGGTTTAATATGTGCAGCAAATTTTGCATGAAAGTTATGAGATCTAGCAATTTTTTCATTTTTCTGTTGTTTAGCTAGTCTATAACAAAAATCTATGACATGACCACTCTACCACAGTAGGTACAATGAAATTTCACTTTGTGTTCATGTCTAGATGAGCAAGCAATATTTTTATTTGAAACCGAATGAGACAACACTCCTGCAGATTTGAAAACCACTTCTTTTTATTTAGGAACTGTTTAAATCAAACCACTTCCTAGTGACTTTACAATTTTAGATGGATGTGCCTTAGCATGAGCATGAGAATCAAAACCTAAACCAGTTTTATCATTGCAAGACTTGGAAGAATTCAGCAACAAGTTTAGGTTCTTATTCCCATTACAAAACCGATCTAATGTCCTATGCATGTTATCAAGTTTATTGGACAGATCAAGGCAATTTTCACATGAAGTTTTTCCTTTTCATTTGCAATTGGAACAAAATTTAACTTCATGAGAACATAAAGCATTGTTCAATATAGAAATTTCATTCATAGCATCTTGTAGTTTCTTATCAAGATTATCACAAGTAGAACAATGCAAATCAATTGTAGAACAACTAGCATTTTATCTAGTTTTTATCATTAAGTGCAACAAGCTCTCTGTTCTTTTCAATTTCTGACTCAAGTTTATCAAGTGTGGAGGTGTGCGCACTTCTTAATGAGGACAATTGTTCATATATTCCTCCTCGAGCTGGAGGGAAGATACTGTTTGTCGGTGTATAGTGGTTACGTAGCATTGTTGTGTCCCGTGTCTTCGGTACCCCGAGTACAAAACCCCATCAGGGGGGTCTTGGGTTGGACAAGTACTCATTGGAGTTGCCCCCTCTGGTGAAATCTTAGTGCTTCTGTATATACTTGGAGTCCCATGTAAAGTTTATGTCGTGTTCTCCTGGTCATACATCAAAGGTTTTATGTGTAGGCATAATAGAGGTTCTTATTATCGTCGATGGATGATGAAATTATGAACATGTGGGTAAACTGACGCAACTTTTTCAGAGTGTAAAACTATCTTACACTCATGGTCATGATGGTTAGGAGCAACATGATCCTCACATGATTAGATGTTATGGGCATGGTTGTGGTTTTGTAATTGATCGGGTGTTGGTCGGGTATGGTCAATTATGAGTTATGGAAATGGTTAATTGATGGTCATGGTGTGGCGTGAGACCTATGTGTGCTGAATACATTGGCTTGTAGTGAATACATTGTCTTTGATGATAAAAGTTCTGAAATTCTGCTAAAACACCTTTTTAGCAAAGTCCAACTTTAGCTCCGGCATGTCTTTGATAGCTCCGACATGTCTTTGTTAAGCTCCGATATGTTTTGATAGGTCTGACTTATGTTGGTTAGCTCGGACATGTTTTTCTAGCTCCGGCTTTTGGCTTGACTAGTTCCGACCAGCTTTGGTAAGCTCCGGCGCTAGGTTGTACTAGCTTCGGTAAGCTCCGGCACTAGGTTGTACTAGCTTTGGTAAGATTCGGCTCAAGCTCTGGTTAGTTTTGGCAAGGTTCGGAGCTTAATCGCAATGTTCCTGCTTTTACTGTGAAATGTTTCAAACTTGCTTTACATTGTTGAAAAGATTGCTTAGTATTCATTTGCTAAGTTTCTGGCGCATTTTGGTTGATATGGTTCATATCGTTTTACTGTCGTTTTCCAACATGCTTATGTGAGGTGCTCACGTGAGGTGTTGTGTTTGGAACTAATTTGAGTCAAGTCCCAGACTTGGGCTCGTACGGATTGGTTGTTTATTCATGTGCGGGTGTTGCTTGAGTTCAAGACATGGCTGGTGACGGGTCCACTGAACTAGTCTTAGGGAGAAGATGAGCTTCAACAACCATGTTCAGGAGGAATTGTGGTTCAGTTGATCGCGAGGTTGCGCAACATGTTTGAATCAAGAACAATGCATATGAAGGTATCATGGATGTCGTTGGAAGATGTTTGTACATATGCAAGGAGTGCATGGATGTGGCTACATGGTTCCGAGGCGTGATAAAGAGATGTGGACGTAAAGAATTGGTTGAAAAGGTCCAACCAACTAGGTTATGGACTCAAGCTGTGGTTGAGTCGTGTTTGACTCAAATATGGAAAGATTTGAGTTGGTTATGATAGGATTTTGTGTGGGTCACGAATTTGGGTTGTTTTAGGAATGTGGTATACGTTCCTAAGGTGTTTGGAAGTCTTAATATTGCTTCTATCTGCGTATAGAAGAGTCTTGAGCAGTTATGGAAAGTTTCGATTCGTGAACTGAGTAGGAATAGAGTCCTAGTTTGAGTTGAGTTGGCCTTCGGGCTGGTTATATAAGCAAGGGATGCCAGAGCTCGTGGTGCACGACTTTGGAGCTGTTCCTCCTATGGTTTTATCAATAAAATTCGTAGTTTGAAGGAACTTTCGTGCCTTGTTCGTCCGACTTGTTCCAGACAAGTTTTACTCATCGAGTTTCTGCACAGCACTACCTATCGTCGGTGGTTTTATCATAACTCAAGTTTTACAGATCCAATTGACGTGATTCTTTTTTGATTGTCTTCACAACTTGATTATCTATCGTCTTTCAAAATTTCACGGTCATTAGATTTGTGGTTTTTGATGTACACGAGTTTCTTTGCAGTGTTCCAGAACTGTTTTTCTCGGGTAGGACAGATTGACCTTTGTTCGATCTTTCAATCGTAACTTGAGTTTTTCTCGACGGATTTGAGTGATTCTTGTTGTTTCATCTTCATGACTTGATTCTCTCTAATATCTATCACTTTTGTCACATTTTAACACGTTTAGATTAGTCTCACACACGATTTCTTTAATAGATTGTTTTTTTGCCGAGGGGTTCTCATTGCTTCCGCTGATAAAGTTTTAAATCTACCATTCACCCCCCTATGGTAGATTTTCATGTGCTCTTCGATCCTACAATTTGTATCAGAGCCACGGTTCTCTAATCTTTATGATTTGCACGTGTTTTTGACTAATCATCATGGAGAAATACTCTGTCAAACCTTGTGTCTTTTGTGGTATTGATTTTCAGGTTTGGAAGGCACGTATGGAAGCCTTCATCCAGGCTCAAGGCTTCGCAATATATGAGAAGGTGTACAAGCCTTATGAAGTGCCATAAAATGATCAAGTTACAGCTACAAATCTGAGAGATGTTGACAACAACAACAAGGCTCGGAATTTGATCATACAAGGATTAACTCGAAGCGACTTTGACTGTGTTGCACACCTACGATCTGCATATGATGTATGTAAAGCACTTTGCGACTACCACGAAGGATCTAACACGATCAAGGAGGTAAAACAAGATATGTTCAAAAAGGAATACATGCGTTTTGAGATGCAACCCAGTGAGTCCATTGATGACCTCTTTGCTCGCTTTAATAAAATTCCCAGGAACTTGCATAGCATCAATGTTAATTTTTCAAATGCTGAAAATGCTAGACAATTACTAAGTGCATTAGATATGTCAATTTGGGAGATGAAAGTCACATTATTCGTGAATCTACTGTCATGAGTACACTTACTTTATATGTGCTATATTCCAAGTTAAAAACTCATAAAATTGACATAATATCACATAAGAATCCCAACAAGTCTATTGCTTTTGTTTCTCAACGCGATATGTCTAGCTCCAACCAATCTTCATCTTGTGGTACACTTGCTTTGTTGTCCTCTCTAACCCTTGAACAGATGACGAGTTTCCAGAGGAGGAGCTAGTACTTCTCTCTACTAGGTTCTTAAAAGCATTGCAAAATGTGAGAACTAGAAGGAGAGAAAGCTCCGTACCTTAAAGATGTTTCGAATGTGGTAAGATGGGACATTTTTGTTCAGATTGCCCTTACCTTTCAGGTACTACTTCCCGAGATGAAAAGCAAACAAGGACGAAGCACTCCTCTGCAAAAGATACGAAGAAAAACAAGGGTTTTACAGGACGTCAATTGGTGAATAGTTTTATCTCCGCACTTCAAGAACTCGGCTCAAGTGATGTGGACATTGGAAGTGACAAAGATGAAGACGATTTGGCAAACTTGTGCTTCATGGCTGGCAAGTCAAGATCAAGTATGGAGGAGGCTGAACACAACAGCGGTAATGAAGAGGTATGTCCTACTTGGGAAGAAATGTGTGATGCTATTTCTCGTGCCACTGTTATAGTTAAGAAAAAGGACAAATGGCTTAGGGACAATGCTATTAAAATTGAGTCACTAGAATCTGAAATTAATCGTTTAAAATCCTTGATTTCTAGTGATGATTCTTGTTCCTCATGTGATTTATGAGGAGGTGGGGGTGGCGATGGAGGCATGTGGGGCTGATTGTTGACGTTACCAGCCTGCAGTTGTCCTATAGTTTGTATCATGGTGTGCATGAGCTGGTTATGCACAGCCAATAGCTGCTCAAGATTGATAGCTTCCTAAGCGAGTCCTTGTCCATTATTGTTCTGATGTGCTTCATTGTTCTCCTCCTCATCATTGCCATCCCTCTGGTTGCGAGTCCTCACCATCTGAAGAAAAGCAAGAGATAAGAATTTAGAAAACGTCCCCAACTATATGCATCAAGTGATATGAAACTAAGCAACTAACTATACTAGCCTAGGTGGACATGGCAATGCTAAAGCATCCCAAAATCCTCTATTAAGCACACAAGCAAACAATATATAACAAACAACACACCAAACAAAAACACGTCAATCTTTGAGTGCTCCTATGTGCTCTAAAGTGTTTGTTGATACCCACCAGATCGGGTACCCTTGCACATAGGATGAAGACACAAGGGCAAGTCCAGTAGCGCCACGTATCTAGAGGTTGTCGAGGCCCTAACCTCCCTCAGGATCTAGCCCCAGTGCCGCCACGTGGGGCACGAAGGGTGGGATAAAGGTCCCCAGGGGAGATAACCTCTCAAGACGCCACATGTTGAGGAGAGACATGCACGACCTCGATGGAGAAGCTCCCGGACCGCCACAAAGCCTGGAGCGCCAGACCAAGTGCCCTCCCTTTGAGGAGAGAGTGGAGCTGCCACGTGCCCTGGGGAGTCCCGGAGCTGCCACATGCCACGAAGGGCCAGGGCTAGCCTCCCCAACAAGGACCTACACCGGCGCTGCCACGTGTCTCACAGCACCCCAAGATAGTAAGGTGCGGGAGTTAAATGCTGGAGCGCTTCACCCAGGGCACGCATTGAAGGATCGCACCCACCTCTGACTCACGACGCGGAGCACGCCAACGGTCAAAAGATCGCTACGACTAATCACATCACAGTGAGGGCACCGCAGGCCTATCCCACTTGGCCAAGTGGGTAGCTTGTGGCAACAAGACGGGCTGACGGGACACCATCTCCCACCGTCAGCAACAACGTGTGGGCTACTGACAAGGAAGGCGGCAAGACAACGAGTCTCCATCATCATGCATAGAGAAGCTTATACAGGAAGCCTTAGATCTTTTAGGATCAGATCGCCCCGAGACTACCTGTCGGGCCCCGAGATGTAACACCCTGATTTTCAAGTTTTGGCAAATTAAAAATTTAAATGGAAAGTTAGAATTTCATAATAGGAAGAAATTGTTTTTATAAACAAAAATATAAAATATATGCATTTCATATTGCAATTTGCATTCTCTCAACATTTAAAATTAGTTACCAAAATAAATATGATAAAAGCAATTTATTTGCCATAATAAATATGAGATAAAAAAATAAATGAAACTAAATGAATATATATAAATATAGTAGTTTAATTATATGATGAATTCATACAAAACCATTAAGTAGGATGAAAAAGAACAAACGTAAAAGAAATAGAAATAAAGATGCAAGTAAAAAATTAGGCAGGCATCGGATTAGTCCGAACAATAACGGAGTGTCCGGTACTAAACAGACTAGTGCGATACTTAAAATTAAATCGCATCTTAAATCATCACCACATTGGATGCATACATAATAAACATAAGTCAACTGTTAGTCTTACCACTTGTCATACAAAGAGCCTTGCCGTACGTGAAAAAAAAATAAACAAACAAACAATAATAAATAACAAAACGGAAGAAAGAAGAAATAAATAATAAATAACTAATAACAGAAATAAAAATGAATAATAAATAATAAACAAACAATATAAAAAGAAAATAAAAGGAAACAAAAAAGAGAAAACCCAAAGTCCACTCAACAGCACAAGCCGTGGCCATACAAAAACCGTAGCCACACCAACGAAAGAAAAAAAAACAGAGAACCACCACCAGCTAAAATAAAAAAAAATCAACCTGACCAGGAGTGCTGCCGTAGCGGGAACACGGGCACACACACCCTACCTGGAAGTTTCCCGAGCCGAGCGGGGCTGGCCCCATCGCGCGAGCCAGCGCATCCCCGTGGGATTCTACTGTGCTCGTTGCCGAGTCCAGCGGGACTCCCGCAACCAAGCGGGCGCACGCGGTGACGCGCTCGATCGGAGGCGGATCGGTACTCAAGCCCCAACGCGTACGAGCTGCACCGTGCCGCCGGCTATATAAGGCCTCGATACCCTTAATCCCACCTGCCCCTACATACGTAAACTCCAGTCACAAAAAAAAGAGGGAGAGGAACCCTAGCCGCAAGGGAGCAAAAGGAAGAAAGGCCATGTCAAGGAAAAAGGAGGAAGAGAAGAGAAGGAAAAGAAAAGGAGGAGGAAGCCGTCATCCGCCGGGGATTTGTCGCTGTCGTCATGCTGCCGGAGGACCCTTGCGCCATCTACTTCGTCTACGTCATGTCGCCGTCATCTTCATCAACGAAACGCTGGATCCCGAAGACACACATCGCGCCGCCCCTCCACGACCGTCCAGACTATGCACGCACGGTAGGTATTGCAATATAGATCTAGACAACTATTTTGGTTCTAATACTTGAATTAAATCACGTGCAGGATGTATTTTATTCGAACTCACAAGTTACATTAAACCATGCAACAGCTAATAGGTTATTCTACATTTACTAAATATTATATTTTCAGTATTATTTAATCTGTTTTTCAGATTTAATAAATAAGATTAAAGTCTAGTTAATTCGTAAAGTAACAAAATAAATAAAAAAATTCCTAAAAATTTATAATAAATTCTAGTAAGTTAATAATATTATTTTCAGAATATTTAATGTTATGTAATAAATATTTTGCATCTAAATTTATTTTAATTAATTCCAGGCTTGCTCAAATAAATAGCAAATCATTAGTGAAAACTATTTAAAAGCAGTAGAAAATTCAGAATAAATTATAGAAAGTATTTTATGATATTTTCAACCTAATTGTTATTCTAGGATAATTATTTCAATTCTGAGTTAATAGTGATTAATCCAAAAACTTGCTTAAATAATCTATAATAAATATGAAACCCATGTAATAAGCTACTAATCATCATAACAAATTATTCACGTGCATTATTGTCATTGCATATTTTTTAGTGTTGATTGCAATGCATTTATTATGTATGTTTGATTGTGTATGTGGTTGATTGCGAGTAGACGGATTGCTCAAGAGGTTACTATCGAGAGGCGATTATGCGTGGATCTTCGTGTGCAAGACTTTGAGTTGATTGACCATCAAATTGCGGAGTATTAAGGCAAATGTCCATGACCATACAACTATATCTTTCGTGCGCTTGTGGACCTCATCTCCTATCAGGGATGATATGTGGTGTTAAGAAATACACGTAGAGGGGCACAGATGTGCTAGCTTATATAGGTGGGGCAGGCTGGGGAGTGGGGTCGTGCCGGGCTGGCCACCAACGGGTCACCCGGGCCGGTGAATGGGCCTGCACTACTATAAAAAACATTTTTACAGGCGCTTCTATATTTTTTACAGACGGTCCATTAAAAGTGCCGCATGTGATGTCCAATGAGTTAATAACAGTCTGTGATAATAGATTTTCACAGACGGTTTGTAACAAACAACCGCCTATAAAAATATAATGATTTTCACAGGCGGTCCGTAGCAAAAACCGCCTGTGATAATAGTCATTATCATGAGCGGTCCGTAATAGACAACCGCCTGTGAAAATTGTGGGGACCGGAGTCCACACATCCGAGGATCTCATTGGGTGGTACCGTGCGATGCGGCACCTAACAGCACACACAAAAAGGATACCAAAACATATAAAGTTTTCATTTCATAATAAGAAGAGTTTACAAAAGAGTGTACAATAGAAGTACACACGCAGCGGAAAATACATACTCATAATCTCACCTAACTAAGCAGGAGAGAAGACGTCCATGCCCTAGGACGATTCTCACTAGCAACACGAAGAACATACAGCAGCGGCGTGGCTCACATGAGATTTATCTCGACACCTCGAGTCTCATGTACAACCTGAACAGCAGAAATAAAACTAATACCTGCAAAAATCGTTAAAGCGCAAACGTGAGCATAAGGCTCAGCAAGACTTAACCGTCTCACTAGACAGATGCAAGGGGACACTAAACATAGGTAAGGAATAGCATAAATGACTCGCCTACAAGTGGATCCTTATTATCAAGTTTTAAGTAGCAAATGACATTCTCTGAGCACGGCACATCATGGGCTCCACAATCAAACAAGAAACGCTTTACCGATGATATGACATGCCCAAAGCACATAGTGCTATTACAGCTAAAGTATGGGGAAACTGTGAACTTTTAATTGTACTATCTCTAGATCATACAAGGTTGCAAAGTAATTATAATGCAATACAATATGATTTTCTGGCTTCTTTAGTATTTACTACGTCACCGCTCAGTGAACAAGTGGTACTCTATTACTGCGAGGGACAGTGATTGCAATCAGGACACACCCGGACAACACGACACATACGTCGTTTGGAAGTGTCAGCGAGCACACCCGTACCTACATAACACTTCAGTACTAGGCGTATATGGCAACCTTTCGCAAGACACTCAAATGCTGAACCGGTCGATCCGTCACGGGCAGGAGGTCCCTGCGTGGGGCGTACTCTGACGTGCCCACCAGCGGATTTACACCTTGCTACCCTCAACCCACACCTATAAAACGGAACGGTATGCCTCGACACCCAAGTGACCAAGCTACGTCAGTTTATTGGATTCCATATGTCCATTATGTTGTCGGTACAATTCAAGCTTGTCCGAAGGGGCTGCATACAGACGGGCCTTAATCGACACAGGCAGGGCTATGCGACCGAGACTCAATTCTTGCCGCTTCCTATCCATTCCCTGCCCGGTCTCAATTTCATTATATTAAGCCATTTTCTATTCAACCAATCCTGTGAGATACATCTCTCGCGAGTAGATTCCAACTACTCGACTTCTACCGGATTTCCTATGCATTAGCAAAGTAGTTACTACAGGTCAAACTGTAACTCGTGCCAAATAAACCCTGGGATTTTTGGTCATGCATGTGGAGTATCATTCACCCTAAACGTAATGCACAATTCATATACTACTCATCATAGTGATAAAGCAAAAGTTTATAAACGACTTAAATGCAAACCGGGGCTTGCCTTAGTTTGCGACTGAACAAATGTCAATTGTTAGGGCTTGATCTTCCTCCAGAGAACCTGCCATGGAACCTCAGTGGAAACACCTTGGCCTTCTCCTCCAAGCGAAGTTTCTTGTCGATCACCTATCAGCACGCTCCTATCGACATGATATGCATATAAGTAATTAAGTAATTAAGTAATTTAAGAAAAGACTCCACGGGGTTGTGTAAACTCTAAGAATGAGGAGTTCGACTAGGAAGGACAGATATCCCTCTGTTGTGCGAATGAACAAAGGATGAAGTCAAGTGGTCATAGTAGTATCGAGATGTGAATTGAAAGGTGCAATGTAAGCACACATTGCAACTTGGCACTCAACACTCGACGCTATGCCACTCAAGGACGATACAGCTGAATGGTGTGGGAGTGTTGGACTGGTAGGGTAAGGATGACCTAAGAGTCAAGGTGGCATAGTAGTGTCGAGATAAGCACTGAAAGGTGCAATGTAATGACACATCGCAATTTAGCACTCGACACTTGGAGCTATGCCGCACAAAGAGTGATAAGGTAGAATGGTGAAGAAGTATTAGTGGACTGTGTGATGTAAGGAAGACTAAGCGATCAAGATGGAGCATTGAAAGCTTAAGGCATGAGTGAACTGTGCATCAAGAGGTTGTGACTTAGAAGTCGACCAATGAAGTTACACAAACTCATTAAGGAGTAAACCTAATTACGTGACAAGTGGGGTCGCAGGGTTCTGATAAGGATGAACCAGGGTGAAACCCTAGCGACACTTGGGAGTGAAGTGAGGTCAACATTCTTTGGACTTAAGACATCATAACGAGCCTTGTTAACCTGACGTGAGTACTGAGACAATGTTCAAATGACCTTTAGGTAAAGTAGTTTCTACGGCTAGCTTCTTGAGCATCGTTCAAGTGCTTACGTGACACTATTGCAGTGTCCTTTGCAAGATTGTCCAGATGAGCTCGGTGAACTCCTAGAACTCGAACATGATGCGAGACCTTGTCGTGACGGTCATGCTTTGCCATCACGGGAAGATCGGATTAGCGAGGTCCACATCGACCCAGACTCGTCAATGGGGTGAGCGGAATCCCGAACACCACCTTGTGAGTCTTAAGGCTAGTGATGTCGACTCGGTTGTTGATAAGCGACTCGACGAACCTGTCGTCGATGAAATGGTACACCAAGTTAACCAATCCTGTGATCGGCTACGGAACATCCTCGACACAACCAAGGAACTCTTATCCAAGGTTACCCCTGGTCTAGTTCTCCTTGTTGGTCGCAACGTTATTGCATACCTCTACTCCAAGTCATCGGTGATCACCGAACCACTTGGTTTGATCTAGAAGGCATTTCATCGAGCATCTAGGCTACACCTAGGACTCGACGAGTCTCGCCTTGACCAAACCCTAATTTGGCTAAACGACCATTGTACGACGAGTTGTGCTTGTGGTTGTGTTTCAGCATCATGTACGTTACAGGCATCCTTCATCTCGATGCTAGGGCACGATAACGGCTCGGAGTGTCACGACGATGTCATATGGTCAACGACGTCGACGCGGCTCATGGTGGAGCATCACGAGCACGCACGGACATGCCAACGTGATACAAACAACAAAGGAGGTCAACTTAGGGACTCCTATAGGAATGATATCAATGCGGAAACTGGACGTATGACTTGACGAGACATGAGCACCATTAGGGGTCATGATGAACGGACATCGATGACGTCAAGCAAGGTATTCCAGGGCAAGGCTCACCTTGTAGGCATTTCGCCGAACATCTTGGGTGTGTACTTGATTTCCGTCGCTTCATCACCATTCAAAGGGTATCTTGGCACTTGGGCTTGTCGAGTTGCCACATCACCATACCCCTGCATCAAGACCAGCTCTGAACATCAACGAAGTTGGTTCTTTCCTTGTGAACATTTCATCGAATACCTAGGCTGCAGCTCTATCCCAACTAACCTTTGCACAAATCAGAGCTAACCTTGAGCCAATTGTCGTCGCCGAGATGTCATCCACATGTTCCTGCACCTTGTGCATCTTATGACCTATTCGCATCTCTGGTTGGATGCAATCACGAAGGGGAACATCGCGACCAACACAACGCTGCTGTGGCAAGGAAGGGGGTGGGGACTATGGCGCAGGAAACAGGTTCACGCGGCCGACAAGCGACGTGTGGTGCTGGAACTATATGTTGAGTGCCGGACCATGGCAAGAGGGGTGCTGACGGCTTGTGGACGATGGATGCACACTGGTGACCATGCCCGCGGCGTGCTGGTGACCAGGACGGTGAGCAGTGGCGCTGAGTACCGTTGGATGGCGCAACAGCTTGACAGGAGCACTGCAGAGGCTTCATGGCGACCAGTCTCGTGCGGGGAAGTGGACAGTGACGGCGGAAGACAGAGGAGGCGCGAACGGGGTGGATCGCATGGTGCGTGGACAGCAAGGTCGCGCGTGGCGCGACGACCAGGGAGGCGCTCGGGGTCGAGCGTTGCAACACGTGAGCAGGACTCCCGTCGGCAAGAAACCTAGCAAGAAACCTAGCTGGGAAGTGGAGAGGTAGAGGGAGGAGCATGAGGTGAAGAACTCACTCGGAGGACGAGCGACGACCGTCGTCGAGGTTGGTGCACGGCGGGGCGGTCTGAGCGCGCGGCGCGGGGAGGTGGAGCTGGGGCGGTCGAGCGCGGGGACGACCCAGAGGCTGGCTGTGCTAGGGCGTCGCGCGGCCCGGGGGTCAGGCGAGGAGCGCTGGAGAGAAGCACGGTCGGCGGTGCCATGAGCGGCGACCGGGACGCAGGGTCGCAGGCTGAGCGCCAGGGCGACGAGGAGGCGGCGCGCGGACCTGGCGGACGCGCGAGCTGGCGGGGGCGAAGTCGGGCGCTGGCGGCGGGGTGCGCGCCGGGCGGAGCTGGGAGGCGAGCCTGCGGCGGCGGCTTCGGTGGAGAGCGCGACGACGGAGCAGCTCAGTCCGACGGCCAGGAGAGCGGCACGGAGGTGAGCCGGCGCGGAGGAAGACGCGCGGCGCGGGAGGTGCGCGGGCGCACGATGGCCGGGATAAGGAGGAGGCACGGGGTCGGTTGGGAGTCGGGCGCGCTATGGATAGGAACCGGGAGATGAAGAAACGAATTTGGTTTTGTGGCCATGAAGATAGACATGACATGTGGGCCCCATTTTTCCCTTCTCCTTATCCTCTTCATTTTCAGATGCAAAATATCTCATCCATTGAGCAGCTTACCAGTGGGGTCCACCTTTCCTAGTACTAAGGATAAGTATGACATGTGGGTCCCACTCTCTTCTTCCTTCTCTTTTCAAAATTCAAATGGAGCTAGCAAACAAGCTTCAAAAATAGTCAACTTTGGCCCAGTGACTAAATAAAATGTGGAGAATTTTATGGTGCAATCAGATTTCAAAACTGAGCAAGTTGAATTTGAACTCAGATTTAAATTTGAATTCAAGTGGTGATACTTGACTCAAGGAAATAAATAGTAGATTAGGTTCAAAAATCCTGAAACTTTGAGGTTAACCTTTTTGAACCATAAGGGACCTCAAGAAAAATTTGGAGTTGATTTGGACAAGGTTGAGCACAAAGTTTAAATTTGAAGTCGACGTTGATTAAACTCTCAGTACGTGTCCAATAAATGGGAAATGGGCTTCAAAAATTTTGAAACTTTACCGAGAGTCTAATTGGAATATTAGTAGGTCATGAAAAAATTTACGGCCTGAGATTTGAATATTTTTGGATGTCCCATTTTAGGGTTGGAATAATTCCTTTTTCTTTCTCTCTATTTTGTTTTCTTTTCTCCTTTAATTTTTCATTGAAAATGTGAATACTTGGAAATTAAGGATTCTTCACCTTAAGTTCCCTTCCACATCAGCAACCATGTTCTATATGTAAAGTTTTAACAAGTCCCTATTTTTAGTGAACATAGTTTAACTCATATGGCTCATGTGAGTTTGGATTTCCATGTCTATTTTCAAAATTTTTAAGTTCGCATTTTTGCGTTTTTGTTCTTCCGAAAAACGGGCTTTTACAATCCTTCCCCCTTAAAGGAATCTCGTCCCGAGATTCTAACAGGTAGAATAACAGAACGATGAGGGAACGATCCGTAAAAGAGGGTCATTGACTAAGGAAAATGGCAATGCCCTTAAAAACTTGGGTTCTACAAAATAGTGATTATCTTCATGCATCTTAAGAAATTCTAAAGTTTGCCTCAGGAGATTCCAGTCTTTAGGTTGATAGCCTTGACAGGATGCTCGACATGACAATATCACATCGTAAAGCTCTCACGTCTGGTACTGATCCTTTATTGTTGTACTCTTATACTGACATGACATCTTGTCCTGTCCTAGTCTTGATTTGAAGAATTTGCACTCGTTCTTTGCTTCTCTAGGTCACCTTGATAGTTTGAAACTTTTCTTGCATTGATTCTTGGTTGCTTGCTTGGTTTTGCATAGGTCCTTTCAACTTAATGTGGTATTTCCCTTGACATGAGTTAAGATGGTTTACGAGGTTAAACAACAATCATTAACCTCGTTTGACGTTTAGTCAACCATAGGATTCCTTAGCCGTAGCATAAGAGTAGCAAGACACTCAACACTCTTATGTAATCAAAACAGCAGGAATACTGAAGATATGACGACTACAAGGTTTTCGGGTATATCAACGTCTTCAAATAATTGAAACAGAAGATGAAGACCCTTTGCGGTGGCACACGAGGATTTAAAGATTCAGCATCCTCATATATTTCAACACAGCAAAGAACTCAATTATATGGTAACTATAAGGTTCTTGGAGTATCAAGGTTACCATATACCAACGCAAGATCTTAGATGAACCCAAAGAGTTTCACGAGGTTGACAATCGAACGGTATCCTCGCGGGGAAGGAGATTTCATGGATTTTACAAGGTTGATCATCGAACTGATGACCACTCAATGACGAACGGTATAGTTGCAACAACCACGGTACTTGAACCTAAACAAGTCAAGGATGGAAGTTCAAGTGTTTGTTTAGTTGCAAGGGAGGTTGAGTGATCGGTTGCCCACGTATCACTCAATAGAAAGAAGATCAACAATGTAAGAAGTCAAATGAATATAGCGAAATGATCATAGTCATTAGACACCTTAGAATAGTTTGAATGGGGTACACAGTCTTGCTCTAAATTTTAGTATTATCATGCATTCCATCATTGGTGTTACATTGGTAATGATGCTTCATGATGCATCATATGTTGTATGGTGCAATGAATATGCATATGGTATGGTGCAAATGATGCAAATGTATGATGCAAATGGTGCACATGCATGATGAAGTAGCTTTTATAGTTTGAGCAAGATTAAATGAACCACACCCACAAAACTCAAGTACTGTCTGATGATTCGCAAGGATTGGAAACCGTGGCCATGAAAGACACTCAATGAGTAGTGTTGCTTTCCTGACTCGACCACAGTTAAGGAATTCATAACAGAGCGATTGACAAGGAATGTGGGAAATATACCACGTTACCTCGACCTTTCGAAAGCTTGTTCATGTTCTACTCAACTTGATTGTATCTTCATCAGGAGAAAAACAACTAACTATAGGTCTCTAGTGATGCTTCACTTATCCTTCGCTTCGATCTGGCAAGAGGAACTGATATCCTTAGTGATCACTTTAATGGAGTTGAAGTCACACTTCTTCTTTGAGTAACTCAATCTGGTGGTGGATGTTGGATCCTCTTGAAGATGTAATCTTACTTGATCATCTTCTTGTTGACACGACTCGTTGTAACCAAGGTTGATGGTTGAATACCACCATTACTTGAGTGCTCGCCTTCCCCCTTAAAGTTCCAAACCAGGATGTTGAAGCGTACTCCAAACAATCCTTCTGGGAAGACGATATGCAACTCGAGTAATTGCGATCTGCGTTCAACATCACAAGATGTGATGTGGCAAGTCACATAAATCAAACACTAGTATGCCTATCCAAGGGAAAAGGCTTCGAATGAGTTTAACACTCCATTCGACTTGGTAAATAGTTAAATCCCAACTCTTGGTCGGTTATGACATTCCTCGAGTTGAAATCGAGAACCGAATGCCTAACAAAAACCAAAAGTTCAAACTGGCCAGACTATGGTGACAAATGACCAGTCTGGACGCAAACTTGATTTTGATCCAGTTAATGGTAAAATCAGATCTGGAGGTGAATAACAAAGTTAAAGTACACATCAAGACCTTTCCAAAAAGTATTGGTTTGCCTCTAGATCATCTCTGGTTTGCAAGTTATGCAATTTTAAAGTTAGCAGATTTCTCTGCACTTTCAGCAGAATCTGCTTAAGAAGTAACAGTTTTGATCTAAAGTTTTCAGGCTGTTCCGATGGAAATCTGGAAATATTCTTATTGACGAAGTTGTAGCCAGTGTAATAAGCTTTCCATAATGTACTTACTTGTCTTCATATCAGCTCTGGTTCAAAAGATATGAATTTTTGAAGTTGGGTAGAATTTCAGCATTCAGAATTGAATTCAGTTCAGATTGACCACTCTGTATTCAAACTCGATTTGGAATAGGTAGATGACCGACTCAGGTCTGGAGACAATTGCAAAAATTGTAGCTGACTCTCTAACCTCAGCAACGGTTACTCGCGCGACACCATTGGATCAAAGGTCTGCGAGTTATGGATTAAATTCAGAGGTGTACAGATTGCTGTCCAGTTTGGGTATGCCTGGACAGTCTCTGCGATTATCCAAATTTCATCCATTTAGAAAAGGATTCTGGTCTGGTGCTGAACAGAAAACATGTAGAGGACTCCCAAATCTTTCTAAAGAGTATTTACTTGCCCTCGTAGCATTTCTGGTTGAGAAGATACGGCATTTGCAAGTTGACAGTTTTTCTGAAAATTTGGACAGCACCTCCTTTGTTTAAGGCTGATTTTGTCCACAATTTCAGATATACAAACATCAATGTTTGGAAAAGTAATACATAGAAAACATGTTGCATACATTCTCAAGATTCCAGAAATGTAAAATACGAATCCATTCGACAATTCTAATAGGAATTATAATCGAAACAGTAACTGAATAGGTAACGGTCCATATTCTGAACTGTTTCGACACCTTAAACGATACTTCAATTTAGACTTGGTTATTGCGAGTTTTAGCCTTCGTGTTGATTAGGAAGTTGGTAGAGGACTATTTAAGCTTTCCAGGCATGTATAAACATGCATAGTTTGCATTTCTAGTTTAAGAGTTATGTCCGTTCAAAGTTCAGAATTTTTCCGACTGTTTCAGATAGCACCTATATACATGTATTATCTTCAACTCTGTTTTCTAATTAGTTATAAGCTGAATTTGAGGTATCACTGAATAACAAAGTTGTAGAATAGCTCTTCCACTTTCCAGAAATGTATCATAATGGAATAGAAGAGCTTTCTCCAAGGAAATATGACAAAACTTCAGATGCTGGTCCGTGTAGTTTCAGAACAGCAGCTGCTGTGATAATGGTGCATTTTCATCACCATAAAAGCATCTTTTGGCTTGGAGGTCAATAGAAAACTATTAGAAGACTCCAAAAGCTTTTCAAAAAGTATTCACTTGCCTCCAAAGCCCTCCAGGTTGAAGAGATATGGAATTTCAAAGTCAGGTCAATTCTGTTCGAAAACAGAACTCACCGGCTTCGAAACACAAGAATTTGGAAACAAACTCAAATTTTGAAACTTAGCTCAAAACTCAAATCCGATGGCTAGAACTTGATTCACAACTAATCATTTTCTTTAGAACCAAATGGAATCTTAAAAGAGACTTGACGACCTCCTTATCCATAGCATATCACCATGGATCTTCATACTTAACCAAAGTCTTACTCCGGCGAAGTCGAGCTAAACTCTCGCCAGGAGCAAAGGACTTTGGTTCACCTACTCTTGAAAAGAAACATTTTACTTCGTCCACCAGATATCAGCAACTGATACTTGGACTTAATATGAATATGAAGCCATTTCTCTCGTGGGGAATGGTCAAAGTATCAATTGTGATACTGACGGTACTACGTGCCTTACCAAAAGAAAAGTCTAATCCGGTACATCCGGATACGTCTATAGGTGGTCCTAATACCGATCACTCGCAAACGTTTGCTACACGGGTCGCTACCGGAGTTAGTGTACCTGCAGAAGACAAACAATCCCCTTCCACATCTTCACACCTCAAGGGCGGCACGGGGAAACACGACAGGCAGTCACAATAAGATATAATCAAAAATAAATGCATACGACTCTGGTGTGAGCCGCCCTCGAGCGAGGTCATGTCTCGAGGTACATGGCTGTAAATACGTCTGTACAGCAAAGACTCCCGTACGAACCGGCTTATACACGCTCGGGCATACGTGTTTCGCATGATCCCATAGAACATGAATAGTTCTAGAGATGCATACTATCGGGTTATACACCACCCGACGGGGGCTCCCACTAATTTTGTGTCACGCTGGGGTACCGCGTGTCATATGTTCTCAGAAACATGGAAAGTTTCAGAGACTCATATTGACTTTCCGTGCTAAGCCACGGAAATTTCACATACCATATCTCGTATGCAGAGTTTACCGAGATTGATCCGCTCTCGGCGGCGTACCTTACCTCTTACCTTGAAGACAGAGCGTCGTTACAGAATAATATAACAAGTTAGTTCACAACCTTTATAACTTATACTAGTAATAGTCCTTAATGGGCATATAGCTAAACCACACTCGACTACTTCGAAGTTTTTCAAAAATGGGCTCTTTTCGAGCGTGCTATTCCCAATGAAGCTCTGATACCATGTCTGTGGGGACCGGAGTCCACACATCCGAGGATCTCATTGGGTGGTACCGTGCGATGCGGCACCTAACAGCACACACAAAAAGGATACCAAAACATATAAAGTTTTCATTTCATAATAAGAAGAGTTTACAAAAGAGTGTACAATAGAAGTACACACGCAGCGGAAAATACATACTCATAATCTCACCTAACTAAGCAGGAGAGAAGACGTCCATGCCCTAGGACGATTCTCACTAGCAACACGAAGAACATACAGCAGCGGCGTGGCTCACATGAGATTTATCTCGACACCTCGAGTCTCATGTACAACCTGAACAGCAGAAATAAAACTAATACCTGCAAAAATCGTTAAAGCGCAAACGTGAGCATAAGGCTCAGCAAGACTTAACCGTCTCACTAGACAGATGCAAGGGGACACTAAACATAGGTAAGGAATAGCATAAATGACTCGCCTACAAGTGGATCCTTATTATCAAGTTTTAAGTAGCAAATGACATTCTCTGAGCACGGCACATCATGGGCTCCACAATCAAACAAGAAACGCTTTACCGATGATATGACATGCCCAAAGCACATAGTGCTATTGCAGCTAAAGTATGGGGAAACTGTGAACTTTTAATTGTACTATCTCTAGATCATACAAGGTTGCAAAGTAATTATAATGCAATACAATATGATTTTCTGGCTTCTTTAGTATTTACTACGTCACCGCTCAGTGAACAAGTGGTACTCTATTACTGCGAGGGACAGTGATTGCAATCAGGACACACCCGGACAACACGACACATACGTCGTTCGGAAGTGTCAGCGAGCACACCCGTACCTACATAACACTTCAGTACTAGGCGTATATGGCAACCTTTCGCAAGACACTCAAATGCCGAACCGGTCGATCCGTCACGGGCAGGAGGTCCCTGCGTGGGGCGTACTCTGACGTGCCCACCAGCGGATTTACACCTTGCTACCCTCAACCCACACCTATAAAACGGAACGGTATGCCTCGACACCCAAGTGACCAAGCTACGTCAGTTTATTGGATTCCATATGTCCATTATGTTGCCGGTACAATTCAAGCTTGTCCGAAGGGGCTGCATACGGACGGGCCTTAATCGACACAGGCAGGGCTATGCGACCGAGACTCAATTCTCGCCGCTTCCTATCCATTCCCTGCCCGGTCTCAATTTCATTATATTAAGCCATTTTCTATTCAACCAATCCTGTGAGATACATCTCTCGCGAGTAGATTCCAACTACTCGACTTCTACCGGATTTCCTATGCATTAGCAAAGCAGTTACTACAGGTCAAACTGTAACTCGTGCCAAATAAACCCTGGGATTTTTGGTCATGCATGTGGAGTATCATTCACCCTAAACGTAATGCACAATTCATATACTACTCATCATAGTGATAAAGCAAAAGTTTATAAACGACTTAAATGCAAACCGGGGCTTGCCTTAGTTTGCGACTGAACAAATGTCAATTGTTAGGGCTTGATCTTCCTCCAGAGAACCTGCCATGGAACCTCAGTGGAAACACCTTGGCCTTCTCCTCCAAGCGAAGTTTCTTATCGATCACCTATCAGCACGCTCCTATCGACATGATATGCATATAAGTAATTAAGTAATTAAGTAATTTAAGGAAAGACTCCACGGGGTTGTGTAAACTCTAAGAATGAGGAGTTCGACTAGGAAGGACAGATATCCCTCTGTTGTGCGAATGAACAAAGGATGAAGTCAAGTGGTCATAGTAGTATCGAGATGTGAATTGAAAGGTGCAATGTAAGCACACATTGCAACTTGGCACTCAACACTCGACGCTATGCCACTCAAGGACGATACAGCTGAATGGTGTGGGAGTGTTGGACTGGTAGGGTAAGGATGACCTAAGAGTCAAGGTGGCATAGTAGTGTCGAGATAAGCACTGAAAGGTGCAATGTAATGACACATCGCAATTTAGCACTCGACACTTGGAGCTATGCCG
This sequence comes from Tuctoria greenei, assembly GCA_036927565.1. Taxonomy (NCBI): domain Eukaryota; kingdom Viridiplantae; phylum Streptophyta; class Magnoliopsida; order Poales; family Poaceae; genus Tuctoria; species Tuctoria greenei. Next base: position 67,032,547 of record JAYESD010000004.1, on the reverse strand, counting down.
CACAAAGAGTGATAAGGTAGAATGGTGAAGAAGTATTAGTGGACTGTGTGATGTAAGGAAGACTAAGCGATCAAGATGGAGCATTGAAAGCTTAAGGCATGAGTGAACTGTGCATCAAGAGGTTGTGACTTAGAAGTCGACCAATGAAGTTACACAAACTCATTAAGGAGTAAACCTAATTACGTGACAAGTGGGGTCGCAGGGTTCTGATAAGGATGAACCAGGGTGAAACCCTAGCGACACTTGGGAGTGAAGTGAGGTCAACATTCTTTGGACTTAAGACATCATAACGAGCCTTGTTAACCTGACGTGAGTACTGAGACAATGTTCAAATGACCTTTAGGTAAAGTAGTTTCTACGGCTAGCTTCTTGAGCATCGTTCAAGTGCTTACGTGACACTATTGCAGTGTCCTTTGCAAGATTGTCCAGATGAGCTCGGTGAACTCCTAGAACTCGAACATGATGCGAGACCTTGTCGTGACGGTCATGCTTTGCCATCACGGGAAGATCGGATTAGCGAGGTCCACATCGACCCAGACTCGTCGATGGGGTGAGCGGAATCCCGTACACCACCTTGTGAGTCTTAAGGCTAGTGATGTCGACTCGGTTGTTGATAAGCGACTCGACGAACCTGTCGTCGATGAAATGGTACACCAAGTTAACCAATCCTGTGATCGGCTACGGAACATCCTCGACACAACCAAGGAACTCTTATCCAAGGTTACCCCTGGTCTAGTTCTCCTTGTTGGTCGCAACGTTATTGCATACCTCTACTCCAAGTCGTCGGTGATCACCGAACCACTTGGTTTGATCTAGAAGGCATTTCATCGAGCATCTAGGCTACACCTAGGACTCGACGAGTCTCGCCTTGACCAAACCCTAATTTGGCTAAACGACCATTGTACGACGAGTTGTGCTTGTGGTTGTGTTTCAGCATCATGTACGTTACAGGCATCCTTCATCTCGATGCTAGGGCACGATAACGGCTCGGAGTGTCACGACGATGTCATATGGTCAACGACGTCGACGCGGCTCATGGTGGAGCATCACGAGCACGCACGGACATGCCAACGTGATACAAACAACAAAGGAGGTCAACTTAGGGACTCCTATAGGAATGATATCAATGCGGAAACTGGACGTATGACTTGACGAGACATGAGCACCATTAGGGGTCACGATGTACGGACATCGATGACGTCAAGCAAGGTATTCCAGGGCAAGGCTCACCTTGTAGGCATTTCGCCGAACATCTTGGGTGTGTACTTGATTTCCGTCGCTTCATCACCATTCAAAGGGTATCTTGGCACTTGGGCTTGTCGAGTTGCCACATCACCATACCCCTGCATCAAGACCAGCTCTGAACATCAACGAAGTTGGTTCTTTCCTTGTGAACATTTCATCGAATACCTAGGCTGCAGCTCTGTCCCAACTAACCTTTGCACAAATCAGAGCTAACCTTGAGCCAATTGTCGTCGCCGAGATGTCATCCACATGTTCCTGCACCTTGTGCATCTTATGACCTATTCGCATCTCTGGTTGGATGCAATCACGAAGGGGAACATCGCGACCAACACAACGCTGCTGTGGCAAGGAAGGGGGTGGGGACTATGGCGCAGGAAACAGGTTCACGCGGCCGACAAGCGACGTGTGGTGCTGGAACTATATGTTGAGTGCCGGACCATGGCAAGAGGGGTGCTGACGGCTTGTGGACGATGGATGCACACTGGTGACCATGCCCGCGGCGTGCTGGTGACCAGGACGGTGAGCAGTGGCGCTGAGTACCGTTGGATGGCGCAACAGCTTGACAGGAGCACTGCAGAGGCTTCATGGCGACCAGTCTCGTGCGGGGAAGTGGACAGTGACGGCGGAAGACAGAGGAGGCGCGAAACCTAGCAAGAAACCTAGCTGGGAAGTGGAGAGGTAGAGGGAGGAGCATGAGGTGAAGAACTCACTCGGAGGACGAGCGACGGCCGTCGTCGAGGTTGGTGCACGGCGGGGCGGTCTGAGCGCGCGGCGCGGGGAGGTGGAGCTGGGGCGGTCGAGCGCGGGGACGACCCAGAGGCTGGCGGTGCTAGGGCGTCGTGCGGCCCGGGGGTCAGGCGAGGAGCGCTGGAGAGAAGCACGGTCGGCGGTGCCATGAGCGGCGACCGGGACGCAGGGTCGCGGGCTGAGCGCCAGGGCGACGAGGAGGCGGCGCGCGGACCTGGCGGACGCGCGAGCTGGCGGGGGCGAAGTCGGGCGCTGGCGGCGGGGTGCGCGCCGGGCGGAGCTGGGAGGCGAGCCTGCGGCGGCGGCTTCGGTGGAGAGCGCGACGACGGAGCAGCTCAGTCCGACGGCCAGGAGAGCGGCACGGAGGTGAGCCGGCGCGGAGGAAGACGCGCGGCGCGGGAGGTGCGCGGGCGCGCGATGGCCGGGAGAAGGAGGAGGCACGGGGTCGGTTGGGAGTCGGGCGCGCTATGGATAGGAACCGGGAGATGAAGAAACGAATTTGGTTTTGTGGCCATGAAGATAGACATGACATGTGGGCCCCATTTTTCCCTTCTCCTTATCCTCTTCATTTTCAGATGCAAAATATCTCATCCATTGAGCAGCTTACCAGTGGGGTCCACCTTTCCTAGTACTGAGGATAAGTATGACATGTGGGTCCCACTCTCTTCTTCCTTCTCTTTTCAAAATTCAAATGGAGCTAGCAAACAAGCTTCAAAAATAGTCAACTTTGGCCCAGTGACTAAATAAAATGTGGAGAATTTTATGGTGCAATCAGATTTCAAAACTGAGCAAGTTGAATTTGAACTCAGATTTAAATTTGAATTCAAGTGGTGATACTTGACTCAAGGAAATAAATAGTAGATTAGGTTCAAAAATCCTGAAACTTTGAGGTTAACCTTTTTGAACCATAAGGGACCTCAAGAAAAATTTGGAGTTGATTTGGACAAGGTTGAGCACAAAGTTTAAATTTGAAGTCGACGTTGATTAAACTCTCAGTACGTGTCCAATAAATGGGAAATGGGCTTCAAAAATTTTGAAACTTTACCGAGAGTCTAATTGGAATATTAGTAGGTCATGAAAAAATTTACGGCCTGAGATTTGAATATTTTTGGATGTCCCATTTTAGGGTTGGAATAATTCCTTTTTCTTTCTCTCTATTTTGTTTTCTTTTCTCCTTTAATTTTTCATTGAAAATGTGAATACTTGGAAATTAAGGATTCTTCACCTTAAGTTCCCTTCCACATCAGCAACCATGTTCTATATGTAAAGTTTTAACAAGTCCCTATTTTTAGTGAACATAGTTTAACTCATATGGCTCATGTGAGTTTGGATTTCCATGTCTATTTTCAAAATTTTTAAGTTCGCATTTTTGCGTTTTTGTTCTTCCGAAAAACGGGCTTTTACAAAAATATAATGATTTTCATAGGCGGTCCGTAACATAAAAACCGCCTGTGATAATGATGGCTCCTCATTGGTCTGCTGCTTCATCCCACGGATCACTCTTGGACTTCGTATCTCCGCTGTCCGCTGCTTATCGATCCAAAGACTCAGTTTAGAAGTCGCACGATAGATGTGTCTATAACAGCAGCAGCCACGGTTCAATCCGTGATCCTCTGTCAGCCTCCCAAGGTACGGCTTTCGACGGCATCTCCCAAGGCGCGGCTGCCGGCGGCCTCTCTCAAGGCGCGACTAAGGCGTAACTTTGGTTGCTCCGGACCTCGGCGGCTCTGGCGCGGCCTCCCGACGAGCGCGAGCCCTGCCGACGCGAGCACGGGCGCGAATCTAGCACAGTCTACCTCGGGCACCCGACGGCGCGGCTCCGGCGTGCCTCCCGGCGAGCGTGCGCCCTGCCGGCGTGAGCGCGGGCACGGATCTGGCACGGTCTACCTCGGTCTCCCTGTGGCACAGTCTACCTCGGGCTCTCAACGGCGCGGCTCCTTCGGCTCCAAGCGGCACTGCCTCGTCGGGCTTCGGGCGGCACGACTCCTCTGGCTCTCGGCGGTGCAACCTCCTTCGACACTTGGCGGTGCTCTTCCGGCTCCCGACAACGCGGCGGCCTCCAGGCGGCGCGGCCTCTTCTGACTCCCGGCGGCGCATGTGAAATTTTTTTTGTTTCACTAGCCATTTTCACAGGCGGTTTTTTATTATCGACCGCCTATGAAAATGCATTTTCACAGGCGGTTGGTTTTTTATTACCAACCGCCTGTGAAAATGTAGTTTCACAGGCGGGTTATGCCACCACCTATGTTAATCGATGATTTTCACATACTCTTCGTTACAGACGGTTTTTAAAACCGTATGCAATAATATGTTTAGAACCGCCTGCGATGAAGCATTTTGTAGTAGTGCTGTCGGATCTAAAGTGAAACTTGTCATGCCCAGCTCGCCCGTAGGACATGAGGCTGAAGCCAGGCAGGGCGCGAGCCGGGCTACTAGCCGACAAAACCCGGTCCTGCCATGTCGGGTCATGCTCGGGCCAAGTCAAAATAGCTATGCTTCGAGCCGGGCCGATTGGCCCATCCCATCTAGCCACTTATAGATTTGGGTGTGGCAGCTCGAACTGGCAACAGGCGAAGAAGGAATCGTTGACCTGCCCGTTCTTCTTGGAATCGGAGAAACTATTGACGGTTGCTACCGTTCCTGGAATCTGCACATATATGTGAAAATTTATAGCAACACTTGACAACGTTCAGATGATTGCTCGGTGAAGATGAACATAAGTGAATGCATAATTGTTGAAAATGATGTTGCAGGAATTTCATCTGGGGTTGCATGGTTGAACATTATTTTCATGGGTTGCCACGAAAAAAAAACTATTTTCATCGACCAGAACCCACCAAAATAATTCTATTTTCGTGAACCAAACAACAATCTACAGAAATATTTTTATTATTTTTGTGAGCTATATTAATTCCCGTGAAAATAAGTTTCGGTAATTTTCATGGACCAAAAGAAGCTGACCCACGAAAATACACACGAGTGTATTTTTTGTCAAAAAAAAGCTGACTCACGAAAATACACACGTGTATTTTTGTGGGTCAGCTTCTGACCCATGAAAATATTCCCTTCAAAAATAACTTTATTTATGTTGCCCATCTACGAAAATAAAACAATTTTCGTCGGCCAATATGGCCCAGAAAGATAATTTTATTTTCGAGAGCTAAACAACAACTCGTGAAAATATTTTTTACTTTTGTGAGCCAGGTTAAGGTCCACGAAAATACATTTCAGTTACTTTTCTGAACCACACATGTAAATAACTTTATTTTGTAGGCTAGATACGATCCACGAAAATAATTCTATTTTCATGATCCAAACAACAACCCACGAAAATATTTTTTATTATTTTCATGAGCTTGATTAAGGCTCACGAAAAATGGTTTCTGTTATTTTTTCATAAGTCAAAAGTTGAACCATAAAAGGACAACGTTTTATTGCCGTTGTCTATCTTTTGGCTCACGAAAATACATGGTTGTATTTTTGTGAGCTAGGTGTTTGCTCATGAAAATAACTGGATGTATATGAAAAAAAAAACATTAGAAACATGTACTCATTTTTTAGATAATGAGAAACATGTACTCATGGAAATTAAACTTCAATTATTACGGTTAGCACTCAGGAAAATTGCACTCAGGAATTCATGCACGCACTGGATTATCAAACCATGGAACCACATTCGTACTAATTTTTTTACAGGCGGTCTGTAAAAAAAAAATCGCAGCTGATATAAAATATATTAAAATCCATTTGTGGTATGAGTTTGTAACTAAAACCTGCATGTGAAAAAAGATATATTATCACAGGTGGTTGGTGGTACAAACCATCTGTGATAATGGTGGCTTCTGATTGGTCTGCTGCTTCATTCCACGGATCGCTCTTAAACTTCAGATCTCTGTTGTAAGCTGCTTACCGATCCAACGACCCACACCTCACATGACGCGGATCTCACCTCCTCCATCTTTATTAACAACATCATATGGTTGTCACCTCATCTTCCTTCTCCCCAATCTCACCGATGTCTATAGCCGCGGATCCCCAATCTCTTGTGATAATGCCTCGTCGCCGGTGCTTGCCTTTGAGATCAACATGTCTGACTTTGACCTGCTCGCTACCAACAGCACGGACTTCGCCGCCAACCGAGCGCGTGGCGTCCCCGCCACAGCCTTCTCCACACTCATGATGTCCTCGGGCCTCGTGTGCAACCATGGCGTCATTACATGGGTCACCTTCCACTTTGCCTATGACTCCGCCTATCTCATCAAGCTGCTCATGAGACGGAAGTTGCCTTGCTCCCTGCCCGATCGACTTCCTGCGGTACATCCGCGTCTTCTTCGAGGACCGCGTCTACGACATCAAGAACATGATGACTCACTGCGCCGACCTCTACGGCAACCTCGACAGCATCGCGGCCATGCTCAAGGTCCATTGTGGTGTGGAGTCAGTGTTTGTTGTGCTAGGAGATTTGTTAGACCGGTTGATTTGTAACTTGCATGTTTATGTTGCACTGCATTCTGATGTAATGATTGTTTTTCTTTTAAAATCGAATGAAATCCTGTTTGGACTATTTCAACCGTATCATCATGTTCAGTTCCTCCTTTTCTCCTTCCTACGAAAGTATAAGTATATATATAACCTTATTTTCACAGATGGTTTTTAATTTTAAACTGCCTGTGAAAATGCATTTTCACATGTGGTTTTTAATTATAAACCGCTTGTGAAAATGCATTTTCATATGCGGTTGGCAGTAAAGAACCGCCTGTGAAAATGCATTTTCTCAAAAGGTTTTTGTTGCTGCCTGCGATAATTGGCTATTTTCACAGGCTTTTCGTTTCAGACGGTTTTGAAAACTGCGTGTGATATACGTTTGGAGCCGCCTAAGATGACGCTTATTGTAGTAGTAGTGCATGACTACGGGTGGGCAAAAAAACCATAAATAAAAAACCAAAACCGATTAACCGGACTCTATTTCGATTCTCGGTCAATGAAAGCTATTTTTTTCGTTTTTCGGTTTTTTTTATGTTAACCGGGTGAACCAGAATTGTCACAGTCCAAACCAATTCGGAATTAGCCCAGTCGCCTTGGCCCAAGTGGGGACTAACCCTAATGCCTAACCCCGCCCGAGCGATCCCCGACTCCGTCGCTCCCGCCTCCCGTCCTCTCTCCTCTAGGAAAAACCTAACCCTCCCGGATCATGCGGTGGCGATGCTCGCTGTCGGGCCACCACACCGTGCAGCACGCACCATCGGCAGTGCACCGCCCCACGCTGCTCGCCTGCTCCCCGCTGCCTCGCACCGCTCCCGGCTGCCCTGCAGTGTCACGCCCTGCCGCTCAGGAGGTCGCCTGCTCCCGGCTGCCCCATACCACCACCGGAGGTCCATTTCTGTTCAAGTTCAAGTCTGAACTAGGTGAAGTTGGGTAGCACAGCAGCAGGCAACAGCAAGTCGATGGCTTCAGCAAGACACAAGTCATCTTTCACCTTCTGTGATCTATTGTGTTTCAGCAAGAGATTATTGTTTTGTTCAAGCAAGAGGGGCAAAGAACTATTATTGTTTTAGTTGAAGTTGAACACCTATTTGAGTGGCCTTGTGGGTTAATTTCTCTGAATTTGTTGACTGAAAGTCTGAAACTGTAATTTTGTTGAATTTGTTCTGTATCAGTTGTTCTGAATCTGTTTTTTTTTATACTGGGCGCTGGTCCCCTTCCTCTGGAAACTGAACTGCGGCCGGTACAAGATGGAAAGAGGCAGGGGTGGGGACCGAATCCGCACCGCCTGGGAGCGACTGGGCTTCCCAGACCACCAGGCCGACTGCCTGGTCGTTCTGAATCTGTTTTGTGGAGCTTGATGTTGAATCTGTTATGATAGTCTGAATGGCTTAATCTGTTCTGAAATCTGAACTCAAAATGTGAAAGACTGAATATTTCAATCGGTTCTGTTACGGTTCAGTTTTCCGGTTTAGCATAAAATCGAACTGATATTATCAGTTGATCGGTACACTGGTTTTTCTTTTCACCGGATAATTTCGATTTCTGTTTTCTAGAACCCGAATTTTTTTTAAAAAAAAAAGGAAAGCCGAACTGATATATGTCAGTTAACCGAAGGTCCACCTCTACGCGTGACACTCAATGGCATCATCTCCAGAAACTAGTGGGTGACACTCACTGGCATCATCTCCAGAAACTAGTGGATGCATTGTAATAGCATAACCACCTAAAAGACATGAGGTGGCACTAACATCTAGTTTAAAGAAACCAATTTATTTACCTACCATTGTAGCATTAAAAAAACTAATGATACTGAATGTTATTTAATTGGGTTGTTGCATGATGATTCATGACAAATCTGTCAGAATGGGTACCATTAAACATAAAATGCTTGTTAGTTTGTGTGAACACAGATTAAAACACAATTAGCATGTGTCTTAATTGAATAGACACAACTCAATGAATAGTCGTGTCCGTGATCGGGGGACACGACTATTCCCAAAGGTTGGGAGGTCCCCTCTCGCGTCCCATGGGTAAATATAAATATGTGGGGGATGCACTCTAGTAGGTATGATATGATGTTGCATTCAAAACACCCACGGCACTAAGTATCCGATCAAATCGATTGGGAAAGTGAGGGGAAGGTTTCCCCCACGATCTTCATCGTCTACAAAGTTGCAAGTTTCCATGCACCGCCGTCGCCATAGGGCTCAATGACCGCATAAAGGAATGAGAAGATAAGTTTTAAATCTTAATTATGATTATTAACTGTTAACTCGAATTGGATTAAGTGGCTAATTAAGATCCTTATGATTTCAGTAAATCTAACGTTGGTATCAGAGCTGTCGGTACCCTAAAAACCATACACCCCTTGAGGTTACAGAAATCTCAAAGGAAAGCCATCTACTTGGTTTGAAGACCCTCAGAGGCCCACTTGTCAGACATGACCGGACCCGCTTCTCCAACATGGTTAATCACTGGGTCGTCACGTGTACGACTAACCCGGAGCTACCTCCCACAAGGGGGAAGCTCCGGACCACGTACCAAAACGGCACTTCCGGACTTAACCCCAGACCGAGAGAAGCTCCGGACCTGACACGTGTCTGGTAGCCCCGGAGCTACCTGCTTCCCACAGCAAGCTCCGGAGCTGCCACATGTCAAATCGTCGGACCTTCCAGCTTCTAATCTTCGGAAGACCTTGTAACGGCTCCGGATCTTCAAAGGAGAGTCAAGGACTTAAAGACCCAGTTAAGTGCCATTAATATCATATTAATGACACTCAATCGGACGATCTTAACACCAGTAACGGTGCTGTCAAAGCCCGTTACAGGATCATTAAGAGCAACTAATCGTGTATCAATACCAGTAACCGCCGGGGCCACATGCCGGGCCAGGCTAGCTTGTAACGGCCTATCCTTGTACTATAAAAGGACAGGCCGACGATACACTCAGGGACGTTCACGGACGATCATACGCACCCCACGCGTTCGTGACAAGCTCTTACCGCTAATACAACACCAACACACCCGTGGAGTAGGGTATTACGCTCAGGCGGCCCGAACCACGTAAATCCTCGTGTCTCCTACATTACTTTGATTTTCACCTTCTTGAATCTCCGCGCGCCCACACCGAACCACAAACTCCTTCAACACTTTAGCAGTGTCGGGAGATCTACCAGATCAAAACCACCGACAGTTGGCGCGCCAGGTAGGGGGAGCCTGAGATTTCAAGAATGGTGAACTCCGCTGCTGGATCATCCAATGGTCAACCCGATGTTTAGGCTGTTGGAGGCAATCCCTCCAATATGCCCCCACCAGCAAGAGCCTCAGCGCCAGCAGGAGTCACACAGCCAACACCGCCGCCTCTTCCAGCAAACCAAGCTGGGCAACGCGATGGTGCACCGGCGTCCATCACGGCGTCGGCGAATCATGACAATCCGGAACATGCGCTTCATGCAGCGCGTGCTCTTCTTCAACGACCACCACCTCCTGATGCATCTCGGGATGCATTGGAGCAGTGGAGAGCTGATGTGGAACATTTGGTTGCAGCCGCAGCCGACCGCATCAGCAACCAGGGTCCTCCTCCTTCAGGACGAGGCCCGTCGCAGCGGCGGACTTTGTCTGGTAGACTTGGTCCGCACGTCTCCAACAACAGGAGACGAGCTGCATCACAACAAGTGACGTCGTTGCCCTCTGGGGCACGACGCACCCATACGGTATACAGGCTTTCGACTCATGACCTTCGGTCGGAGCTTGATCGCCGATATCGTCAGCGAGACGGCCGAGTCCATATTGAGCGTGCTCGTGAGAGACGAGAGGCTCAAAGCACTCCTGCTCCCGAGGGAGTAAGGGGAGGCTGTTCAGCCCTGGCCATGCATCTGCGCATGGTCAATTGGCCACAGAAGTTCCGGCCTCATCTGCCGGAGAAATTCGACGGGACTGTCAACCCCGCCGAATTTCTTCAGATTTACTCCACTGCTATTTTGGCAGCTGGAGGAAATGAGGCTGTAATGGCCAATTATTTCCCTGTGGCTTTAACCGGAACCGCGAGGTCCTGGTTTATGAGCCTTCCACCCAACTCTATCAACAGTTGGGAGGAGTTGTGCCGACAGTTCACCGCCAACTTCGGGAGTTCATACACCCGACCAGGCACCGAACTGGATCTTTTTGCCGTCGTGCAAAAAGAGAGAGAATCCTTGCGATCCTTCATACAGAGGTTCTCTCAGGTACGCAACACTATTCCTTCTATCTCTAGCGCCTCTGTCATTGTGGCATTCAGACAGGGAGTACGGGATAAGAAGATGTTGGAGAAACTGGCAATCAAAGAGATTACCAGTGTCACAGAGCTCTTCAGCTTGGCTGACAAGTGCGCCAGAGCTGCGGAGGGCTGTGAAATGCACTCCAAATCAACTCCGGAGGGTAACAAGAAATCCTCCAAAGAAGAAGTCGCTACCTCCGGGAACGGCAAGAAGAAGAAAAAGACCAACGGCAAGAAGAAGCTGTCGACCGGTACATCCAATGCCGCAGCTGCTGCAGCTCCGGGTGGCCGGGGGCCACGCCCCGAAAAGCGACCTCGACCATCTTCAGAAGACGGAGGCAAATCCAAGGTGTGGTGCCCAATTCACAAAACGGGCAGCCACAGTTTGGAAGATTGCCGGGAGGTCCAAAACCTCGTCGAGCGCTACAACAAGCGCCGGGAAGAGTCTCCTTTCCGTCAAAGGGAAGGAAAACAGAAAGTCGACGAAGCTCCGGCTGAAGAGGAGTTAGGGTTTTAGGATCCCAAAAAGGTCCTGAAAGCTGTCTACACCTCCGTCGACGACGATTCCGACGTCTCCGACAACGAGCGTCGGAAAACCATGAACACTATTTTTGGTGGATCATGGGACATCACCTCCCGCCACGTCATCAAGACTATGCGTCGGGATATGGCCGCTGTAGCTCCTACAGCTAGACCGGAGCCACATCGAAAGTGGATGGACACAGCCATCACTTTTGATGCTTCGTACTATCCTCGAAGCATGGTCGGAGCTGGACAGTTACCTTTGATGGTATCTCCACCATCAATAACATCCAGCTCCATCATGTTATGGTGGACAGAGGTTCGGGGCTGAACCTCATAAGCTTTGAAGCTTTTACCAAGCTTCAGCTCCGACCTTCGGATCTCCATCCCTCCCGACCTTTCTCCGGAGTAGGTCCGGGGGCCATTACCCCACTCGGAGCTATTACTCTTCCTGTTACCTTTGGGACACGGGAGAAGTATCGCACCAAGAAGTTGGTCTTTGACGTTGCTCAGATCAACTTACCATTCAACGCCATCTTGGGTAGGCCTGCCCTGTACAAATTCATGGCAGCCGCTCATTATGGTTATCTGGTGTTGAAAATGCCAACACCAGTAGGCGTTCTCCGGATCCGCGGAGATCGCACCGCCGGAGTAACTGCTCTAGAGGAACTTCACGCACTCACCACGGTGCAAGAGGAGGACTCCAGGCAGGAGCAAGCTCCGAAAACCCCGAGCATTCGTCAACGAGGCTCGACCTCTGCACCCCGTGTGCAGCCAAGCGGCGACACCGACATTCCCGTCAAAGTCGTCCAAATTGGTTCCGATGCAGCTCAGACCACCCGTATATCGGGAGGATTGAACGACAAATAGGAACTCGCGCTCATCACTTTCCTCCGGGCTAACGTTGACGTGTTTGCTTGGCAACCGTCACAAATGCCTGGGATCCCCAGGGAAGTGATTGAGCACAATCTGAAGATCTACCCCGATGCCCGGCCTGTGCATCAGAAACCTCGGAAGCAATCCGTAGAGCGGCAGAACTTCATCCGACAAGAAGTGAAGAAGCTACTCGAAGCCGGATTCATCCGAGAAGTCTTCCATCCAAAATGGCTGGCGAACCCAGTCGTTGTGCCCAAGGCCGGCGGGAAGCTTCGGATGTGCATCGACTACACCACACTAAATAAGGCATGTCCAAAAGATCCATTCCCACTACCTAGAATAGATCAGATAGTGGATTCCACCTCCGGGTGTGAATTACTGTGTTTCCTAGACGCATATTCTGGGTATCACCAAATCAGGATGTCTAGGGAGGATGAGGAACATACTTCTTTCATCACAGTAGATGGATTATATTGTTACACAACCATGTCATTTGGTCTCAAGAATGCAGCTTCAACTTTTGTACGAGCTATGTACAAAACTTTTGAAGAACTCATTAGAGACATAGTGGAAGTGTACGTCGATGACATCGTGGTCAAGGTCAAGAACAAGGAGTCTCTCCTTGACACCTTACAGGCTGTTTTTGATAAGCTGCGAGTCACCCGCACAAAGCTAAACCCGGACAAGTGCGTGTTTGGGGTTAGCTCCGGAAAACTTCTTGGTTTCCTGGTGAGTCACCGGGGCATAGAAGCTAATCCGGCGAATATCAAAGCCATTGAAGACATGCGGCCACCAACTCGCATCAAGGATGTCCAGAAGCTAACTGGATGTCTAGCAGCCCTTAGCCGGTTCATTTCAAGACTGGCGGAACGGGCACTTCCTTTCTTCAAGTTATTGAGGAAGTCCGGACCATTTCAATGGTCTGAAGAAGCAGAGAAGGCGTTCCAAGAGCTGAAACAGTTCCTCACCACCATACCAATCCTGGTAGCTCCGAACCCTGGTGAGCCATTATTGCTTTATATTTTAGCAACTGACAAAGTTGTTAGTATGGTTCTGGTTGCGGAGAGACCAGAGCCGCCCCATACTCAGGACTCCAGATCCCTTCGGGAGGGTCCGGATGTCCCTGAAAGCGAGTCGGGGTCTCAGCTCCCAGACTCGAACCAACAAGGAGGTACTTTAGAAGACCCAGACCCCTCCAGGAAGGTCCCGGTCGTTGCTGAAGTAGCTCCGGGTCCCTCCAGCCAGGATCCGGAGATCCCTGAAGAAGTGTCGGATCCATCAGCAAGGATCCGGGTTGATAAAGAGGAAGCTCTGGGCCCCTCCGGGAGGGTCCGGACCATCCAGCGTCCAGTGTACTTCATCAGTGAAATGCTTCATGACGCCAAGACTCGATACCTAGAGGTGCATAAGCTGCTCTATGCAGTTCTTATTGCCTCCAGGAAGCTTCGCCATTACTTCCAAGCTCACAAGATTTCGGTGGTGACTTCTTATCCACTCCGAGCAATTTTTCATAATCCCAATTCAACTGGGAACATCGCAAAATGGGTAGCGGAATTGGCTGAATTCGATCTCGAATTCATTCCGAGGCAAGCAATCAAAAGTCAAGCATTGGCAGATTTCGTGGCGGAATGGACTCCCTCTCCATCAAACCCTAGGGGCCCCAGTGAGCAGAAGTCGGAACACAAGACTCTGGTCTTCACCGAACCTCACTAGACCCTCTACTTTGGCGGCTCCATGCAAAAGTAGGGGGCCAGAGCTGGAATCCTTCTCCTCGCGCCAACCGGAGAGAAGGTAAAATACATGGTACACCTTGACTTCAAGGCAACCAACAACATGGCGGAGTATGAAGCACTCATCTATGGACTAAAGGTAGCACTGTCATACGTTGTCAAGCAACTGCTGGTCAAGGGAGATTCGCAGCTCATCGTTAAGCAAGTGAAGGGTGAATGCTCCTGCAACAATATCCAGCTAGCTGCTTACCTCCTTGAAGTTCAGAAGCTTCAAAAGGAGTTTGAAGTCCTAGATCTTCACCATGTTCAGCGTGCTCTCAACGCTAAAGCCGACGAACTCTCGACGAAAGCATCAACCAGAGCTCCGGCTCCTGATGGAATCTTCATCCGGTGGTTGTCAAAACCCACAACTCAACCTGCCGAACTAAGGGAAGGGGGCGAGATCAGCATCCCGAAGCTGACGGTCCCGATGGCCCTGTTACCATGACAGCCATCAAGGGTCGTAGGTGCTGCCGGAAGCTCCGAGCAACCCAGCACGCAAGACTCAAATGCTCAAGTCAGTTCCGATGCATGGATCTCGGAGATCCGGAACTACTTGAAAGACAACATCCTTTCTGACGATGATGTATCCGCTGACCGGATAGTCAGATTGGCTAAAAGATACACGTTGGTAGAAGGGGATCTCTACCGACGCGGTGCCAACAGCGTCCTAATGCGGTGCATCACAAGGGAAGAAGGCTGCGAGCTCCTCGCAGAAATCCATGGAGGCGAGTGTGGGAACCACGCGTCCTCCCGCACGCTGGTCGGTAAAGCCTTCCGGCATGGCTTCTACTGGCCTACAGCGCTCCAGGATGCAACTGAGCTGGTGAAAAAAATGCAAAGCATGCCAATTTCATGCAAAGCAAATCCACACACCGGCTCAGTCCCTACAAATGATACCTCCTACATGGCCCTTCGCCGTGTGGGGGATGGACATCTTGGGACCTTTCCCAAGAGCCGTCGGAGGTTACAAGTTCCTGTACGTCGCCATTGACAAGTTCACCAAATGGCCGGAAGCAACTCTAGTTGTGACGATCAACAAGCAATCTGCTATCAACTTTCTGCAATCCATTGTGAGCAGATTTGGAGTCCCAAACAAAATCATCACTGATAATGGGACTCAATTCACAAGCTCCGCATTCCAAGGATATTGCCAAGACCTCGGCATACAAGTCTGCTACGCCTCCGTAGCTCACCCAGCCAGCAATGGCCAAGCCAAGAGAGCAAATGCAGAAATCCTTAAGGGACTCAAAACGCGCACCTATGAGCGTTTGAAGAAACATGGAGCCAACTGGATCGAAGAGCTTCCGCCCACTCTATGGGCCAACAGGACTTCTCCAAACGGGTCAACCGGAGAAACACCCTTCTTTCTGGTGTACGGAGCTGAAGCAATCCTACCTCCGGAAATCACCTTGGGTTCGCTCCGGGTCCGGACCTTCGACGAAGCTGCGCAGGACCAGCTCCGGCGTGAAGACCTAGACCTCCTCGAGGAGGGAAGGTGCCAAGCAGCTGTTCGGAATGCCCGATATTGCCAAGCTCTACGGCGTTATTACCAGCGGCATGTACACAACCGACAGCTCGAGGAAGGCGATCTGGTGCTACGGAGAATACTATCCAGAGAAGGGTTAAACAAACTCTCCCCCAGTTGGGAGGAGCCCTTCCGAGTGATCAAAGTATCCCGTCCCGGAAGCGTTCGCTTGGCTACCGAGGATGGGACACCTCTCCCAAATCCTTGGAACATCGAGCACCTCCGTAAGTTCTACACTTAATACCACGGAGGTGAGTCTTGAGTAACTTGAGATGTATGTTATAGAATCATTGTACAGAGTCGGGTAGTTCCTCCGGGAGAGCAGCCGGACCTTTCCCGAAAGGTCCGCAAAGCTCATGCAGCACTTGTCACAGTCTCCGGACTAAAAGTGTGGCTAACTACCCTGGGTCAAACGAGAAACCAAACACACTTAGCCTGGTTCTGTACCCTAAGAGTGTACTTGTTTCCCCTGTACCCCGAACCTATAATGAAAGACATCTTCATGTGAAATAGACTCCACGTGCATTTATTTTGTACAGGCTCAACATTTTTATTTTTCTCTTTCTTGTCTATAACAAAGACGTGCAATTCTTAAGAAATTTTAGTTTGACCGGTTTATATACGATTCGAGTTGTATTGTCAGTTCTTTTGGATTCAAATATCGCTCATGGCCAACTCGCCCTAAAGCCGCCAAGCCAATCTAGGGCCGGAGTGTGCTATCGACTTAGCCTGGTCAAGCACCCTAAGTACGCCACTCTACCTACACCCCGGCAGGCCGAAGTAAGGCGAGTCCATGAACAGTTGAATCTAAGAGAAAAGGCAACGCATCCGGTTGTATTTAAAATCGCGTTCAACTTAAAGTTTTCTTAAGAATCGTAAGCCACGACGAAATTATAGACAAGGAACGAATTTTACTATTTTTCTCTGCTTAAGTGTGCAGGAAAAATAAACTCTACGTTGATGGAGAGAAGCCGGAGCTAACTAAGCTCCGACTCCCCTAAGGGGGCCAGCCGTCGACGCTGAATATAAGATGGTGAGAAGACCCCATAAATGGAGTCTGCTGCCAACAAACCAAGTGTTGGCAAAGGTCACTGCCGGAGCTACCCAACTCTGACACCCCGGAGGACTAACTATCGACGCTCTAGGTGTTGATAGAGGCTATTGCCGGAGCTACCAAGCTCCAGCGATGGACAATGCCGGAGCTTCTAAGCTCCGACAACCTCAGGGGACCTTCACTATCGAAGACTTCGGACCTAAATGCTACAAGTTCAGAGCAAATGAGTCTTCAACAAAACTCAATATCCTTTTGGTACATGTTCACAATCAAATTGTGTACATCTACCAGGGGGCCAAGTGAAGATAAAGATGTTGAAGACAAAAAGTGAAATTCGCTAAAATTTGGGGATTTCATTCATCTGGAGACAGGAGATTACATCTGGAGACAAGGGATTACAAAATTGAGAAAGAAGAAGAGAAAATACAAGTGAGAGCTAAAGAGATGGTCCTAGACCCTATGGAAGAACTCGGCGACTTTCTGGGCGACCTCCGATACGCTAGCTCGGGTAGCTTCGCCTTCTCCTTCGACGGGGCCTTCAAGCACCGGGTCCAGAGGAAATTGGGGGTTCCGGCTGGTGTAGCACGTCAGCACATACTCTGCGACGTTCTTCGCCAGGGATTGCCCCTCAACCTCCAGTTGGTCCGCGATGACATCACCCACCTTGGAGAGCTTGCTACCTGCTGCGCTCAACGCCTGCAGCGCAAGGTCCGGCTCCGGCTCCGGATCATCTGGGCGCACGGGGCTAAAACCCATCGGCATCAGCGCATCATTAGCCTTGCCCAGGAACTCCCAAATCTGTAGGGAGTCCGCCGTCCTCAAGCTCTTCTTCTCTTCCAGGGATCTCTTGGCCGTCGTCAATTCGGAATTCTCACGGGCGAGGCGCTCAACTTCTTTGGCGTTTTGCTGAATCTTTGCAGCAACCCGCCTCTCAAGTCTTCCGAGCTCCTCCTCCCGGAGGTGGATCTTGTTCCGACGATCGACCAGGTCCTTCTCCCTAGCCTCCACTTTTTTCTCCCGGGCAACAAGGGCACACTCGTATTCATAGAGTTCCTGCCCCCGCACCCAGGTCTTCTCCTCTTCCTCTTGGCAGCGCTCTTCCAACTTCTTGGTGCGCTCCTCGAGGCCCTTGTCAGCTAGAGCTACTTTCTTGGCGAGCTCCTCTTCCCTCCTCAGGACGTCATCCCGCAGCTCCAGGAGTTTCTGCTCTTCGTCCTCGAGCCGTCTCTCCCTCTCTTCAAGTGCCTCTCGGCGCTTGATGAGTGCGGTGTTGATGGCCTCAAGCTGTTCGTGCCGAGCATTGGCCGCGTCGTTGGCAGCTTTGGCCTGATCGTGGATCTCCTGGGATTGAGCGTCGAGGGCATGAGTCATGCTCTCCCTGTCATCCAGCAGCTTGCCCCAGTACTCCAGGCGGATCTTCTCCCGCTTGATCCACTCCTTATCATCCGCTAGCCTCGACTGCGCCAGCTTGGTCTCAAAGTGGAGTCGGTTACGCCACCACCTAAGGGTTTGGCGCTCCTCTTCAAGAGCCTTGCTGTCGTGGAGGAAGGCCAATTGGACTTGACGCAGACTGGAGTAGGCGTTGTCGATAGACATCGACAGCGGATGAGCTCCGGACCTGCTGGGGTCTCCTCCACTGGTTCCAGCGGGTCTTCACATACAAAAATTGGGTCCCACTCTACGAGAGCGGAACCCTGAGCTTCCAAGGCACTAGGGCCGTCCTCCGGGGTGGCCTCAGTCACCATCGAAGAAGGCCCCGCCACCAAATCTTCGTTCACCTCCTCGGGCCGGGGGCCAGCGACTTCACTTGGGCACTCCGGCTCGGCCGCAGGTACCTCCAACGTCGTTGCCTCCGTAGCAGGAGCTGCTACTGGCTCCGGCCGGGACACCTCTTCCGAGGGAGGCTCGAGCTCCATCGCCTCTTCAACCACCGGCTCTATGACCGGCGCTCCAACAATAATCGGCTCAGCGGCCGGTACTTCGGAGGTAACCGGCTCAACTACCGGAACTACCTCGACTTCCGACTCGCATGCCGGGGCTTCAGTCACCTCTGGCTCAACCGCCGGAGCTTCGACAAGTTCCGGCTTTGAGGCCGAGACTACTACTTCCTCCGGCTCAACAGCCGGAGCTTCCACCACTGCAGCATCAGGACCTAGAGCTTCAACCTCCAAGACAAGTGCCGCTGGCGTGTCTTCACTCCCGTGGTCCGGCGCTACAACGGGAACTTTTGGGGACGAGTCAAGGTTCATGACCACGACAGCCGGCGCCGGAGCTGTCGCAGCCTCAGCCACCACCTGGGGTGGCACCGGGACAGGAGCAGAAGCTCCCACGGCCTCAGACATCGTGGCCGAGGGTGGAGCTTCACTCCCCTTCTTGGGGACGCTGCAGAGGATGGACAAAGAAAATTAACAAACAATCGCTACAATTAAAAAGTTAACCAAGGTAAAGATCAAAAATTACCTTGGAAGGCTTCCGCACCAGCTTGCGCGGAACCTCTTTCCTGGACGTTCCGGGCTGGCCACGGTCGGCGTAGAAGCTCCAGAAGGCCCCTCAGAACTCGTTGCAGCTACGGGCGTTCCCGGGTCGAGGCTCTCCTCGGTCGGGAGGAACCCCTGGACCTGGAGGCTCCCACCGTCCCAGGTGTCGGAGTCGTGCGCCCGGAGCTAGCACCCCAGGAGGGTTCCACCACGGGGACAGACGCGCTCCGGGAGGATCCCACTGCAGGAACGGTATCATCCCGGAAGGACCCCACTACGGGGACAGTCGCCATGGTGGCAGAAGATCTTCCCCCCTGGGGAGAAGGGACCGAGGCGGGAGTAGCGGGCCTGACGGACCTTCCGTCGGCATATCGCAGCTTCCTCTTCCGGCTCTTCGGCTCATCCGCCAGCTCCTTACCCTTGCCAACGACCTCGACCCTCGGCTGTGGGGTAGGGGCAGAGCCGTCTTCAGGTATCCCGAGGATCGCCACCCGGGTGGTTGATCTTCTCTCAACGACACCAAGGTCGTCAAGTGCAGGCATCGTCCGCCGGAGCTCCCTGCTGAACTCCACTTCCACGTTCAGAGGGAGAAAGGCCGACGGCGGAGTCAAGTCGTCACCATCGACGTCGATGCCGTGCTGGAATTTCTTGAGGTGGAACTCCAAGGTCTTCCCCACCATGTTGGACTTCAACCCGGTCTCAACCCGGTCCTCGTCCATCACGCTGTTGAGGGCCCAAGCGAGCTTCTCCCTCCTCTTCAGCGGCGCCCATCTGTTGGCCAGGAAGTTGCAAAATATCGCCTGAGGGGTCAATCCCCCCTCCACGCATTGGCGGATCCTGGTCAAGGCGGGGTCGAAAGCTTCCGCCAGCACCGGAACCTCACTCCAGATCGTCGTGTCGATGCCGGGCAGACCATCGGGCAGCTCCAACCGCTCATGCTCCTCCACCCTGACGACTATCCAATCTTTCTTCCAGTCATCCCACTTCCCGGAAGGGAACGACCGGAGGTACTTGAATGGGCACTTCTTGCGCTTCACAAAGTAGTAGAAGCCAAGATACTCATTGCTCCGGCCGGTGGTGTGGACGGTGAAGAAGGTCCGGAAGAGTTCGATGCAGGGGGGGATGCCCACCCACATCTCACAGAAGTGGACAAAGATGGACACGAGGAGAATGGAGTGAGGGCCAAGGTGGTATAGCTGCAGACCATAGAAGTCTAGCAACATCAAGAAGAAAGAAGAAAAAGGTGGGATCAACCCCACCATGGCGTACGAGGAAAAGTACACCATTTCACCGGCGCGCTCCTTCTCGAAGGGGAGCTCTTCGTCGGCACGGACCAAGTGGTTGAAGAAGTTCGAGGACCACCCCATGAGGGCCCGGACCTTCTTCAAATCATTGTCGGTCTTCAAGCGACTCTCGCGCAGACCCAACTCCATCGCGGCACAGCTAGGCAAGAGAAGAAGAGCGAAGCACGAGTTGGGAGTTTGAGCGCAAGATCAGATGAAAGACGTAAAGAACTCCCGACGGTGCGCGCTTTCCTTCTTAAGTAAGCCCTCGCAACGCTTGGATGGAAATCGCAAGGAAGTCGAAGATACTACTCAAGAATTCAGCCCAACCGATGACAAGAGGGCCCGGGACCACCCCGACGATCAAGTCGAGGCACTTACCCAGGCGAACAGTTGTCATCACGCGGCGGGAAACCCAAAGGCGGCGGCCTGACAGGGCGCGCGGAACCGATACGGTTTTCGTATCGGGAACCGGCGACCTTCAATTTCGTGAGATCCGCACGTCAAAGATCTCATCTGCCGCCTGAGATACGCCATGTGACGGGATTTAACTGTAAATCTTTGCCAACGGCACCTTCGAAGACCCTTGGAGACCCAGTTCAAGAGTCGTAAGGATGGACCCACCTCCGACGGAATGACTTCACCCCAGTGATCTTCCTCGGAGGTAAGTCCAGGGGGCCACTGTCGGTACCCTAAAAACCATACACCCCTTGAGGTTACAGAAATCTCAAAGGAAAACCATCTACTTGGTTTGAAGACCCTCGGAGGCCCACTTGTCAGACATGACCGGACCCGCTTCTCCAACATGGTTAATCCCTGGGTCGCCACGTGTACGACTAACCCGGAGCTACCTCCCACAAGGGGGAAGCTCCGGACCACGTACCAAAACGGCACCTCCGGACTTAACCCCAGACCGAGAGAAGCTCCGGACCTGACACGTGTCTGGTAGCCCCAGAGCTACCTGCTTCCCACAGCAAGCTCCGGAGCTACCACGTGTCAAATCGTCGGACCTTCCAGCTTCTAATCTCTGGAAGACCTTGTAACGGCTCCGGATTTTCAAAGGAGAGTCAAGGACTTAAAGACCCAGTTAAGTGCCATTAATATCATATTAATGACACTCAATCGGACGATCTTAACACTAGTAACGGTGCTGTCAAAGCCCGTTACAGGATCATTAAGAGCAATTAATCGTGTATCAATACCAGTAACTACCGGGGCCACATGTCGGGCCAGGCTAGCTTGTAACGGCCTATCCTTGTACTATAAAAGGACAGGCCGACGATACACTCAGGGACGTTCATGGACGATCATACGCACCCCACGCGTTCGTGACAAGCTCTTACCGCTAATACAACACCAACACACCTGTGGAGTAGGGTATTATGCTCAGGCGGCCCGAACCACGTAAATCCTCGTGTCTACTACATTACTTTGATTTTCACCTTCTTGAATCTCCGCGCGCCCACACCAAACCACAAACTCCTTCAACACTTTAGCAGTGTCGGGAGATCTGCCGGATCAAAACCACCGACAAGAGCCTACTTAGTCATTAATCAATTTTGGATTTTGATTTTGAATCTAAGTTTATTCCACATTAAGAAAAAATAAAGTGTTTCGGATTCAAACTCAAAATTCGAAACAAGATTAAGAACTCAGAGAAAGAAAATGGATTAGGGCGGATTGACTCACCCTAAGTCCCGCCGGTTTTCTTTTGGACGTTGCTCGGCCATCGGAGTCGTCGACGTTGATGGCGATGCACCGTCGAGTAAGGGTAACGAAACCCTATCCCTAACCGACACTTGTTGGCGCTTGATGGTTGCCGACCGTCGAGATGCTCAACGACGTCGAGTTCACAGTCGGATGAATTTTCTCGCCGGTGAGCATCACACGGAGGCACCAAAGCGGCCGACGGCAGCGGCGTGGGGAGCATCGACGCTGAACCGCCACGACCGCCTGTTTCTCCCCGTTGCGGCTGGAGAGAGGAAGGATGGGAGAAATGAAATTTTAGGGTTCCAGAGGCAACAACCGTGGCCGTTCTGTTTTATGGTCGACGGCGCGCGGCGAGTGCCTGTCCGCAGCCAGGCAGAATGGCCCAGGCGGGATCTTTTTTGGGCCACTGGACTCAGTTCGGAATTTTCTGATTTTTTTTCATTTTTTCCTGAAGGCTGGCAGCCTGCTAATATGTATTCAAGTGGCACGCTGTTGGGCTTCGCTTTTTGGCCCAGGCGGGTGGCCTGTGGGCCGCTGGATCTTTTATTTGAGCCACGCTGGGCTGCTGCTGCCCTTCCACTTTTTAGAATTTTGCCATTTTTAAGCGGGCCGGCCACTGTCTGACGAAGTCAGTTTGTATTTTCTGGTAAGAAGCCATGGGCTGTACACATTCAAATGGCCCATGCTCATGGTAATTAGTTCCTGTAGCCTCATGCGGCAGCTACAAGGGCCCATGTGGGCTACTTTTCATTTTCAGAGAATTAAATTAAGGGCTTTCGGGCCAAATAAATTAAGTGGGCCAAGGCACTATGGGCTGCCTCAGAATAAGTTTCTGTAATTTTCAGATCATTTCTAAGTTTTGGGCTAATTGCAGCGTAACAGATCTGTTTGCTCTCTGTTAGAACAGATTGACCTTTACTCAGGATTTTGTGCCTAATTGAATTATGGGTCAAATAAGTAAGTATTTCCCATTTTTCTAAAATTTTAGTGATGGGCTCAGACTAAAAAAAATATATAAGGATTTTAGACTGTGGACTAAAATCAATTTTGGACCTGACTAAATTAAATTATTAGTACGAAGAAATTTTTTCTTGGTCAAATAATTTAATTATGTTATGGAGATTATTAAGTAATTAAGTATGCCCATGGATTAAGCTTTCGCTGATATTAAGTGAAAAATGTCATAGTAATTTGGTCGAGTAACCAAAGCGGAAGATAAATTGTTATGTCATTTAATGTCAATTGTGTTGCATGGAATTTTATTGAGTAACCAAAGCGAAAAATAAAATTTCCATGTTTTTAAGTTATATTAAATGTCATTTTTGGTCGAGTAACCAAAGCGAAAGACAATAATGACATTTTTCTTCGATTGAAGAAATTAAGTGCATAATAATTTGGTCGAGTAACCAAAGCAAAAGATAAATTACTATGTTTTTTAGTTGTTCTCAAATATTGAGTTTTGGTCGAGTAACCAAAGTGAAAGATAAAACTCAACATTTATTATAAGATGTTTTGAATGTCGTATTTGTCAGGATGACAAATATTACATTTCTACTTTACTAAGTTATTTAAATTTATGCAGTGCATAAAATTTTTGTCAAGTAACCAAAGTGAAAGACAAATTTTTTTATATATTTTCGGTAATTACGAATGTTGTGTTTTCACGTAGTCGACGTGAAAAACAAATGTAAGATTAAGTTTATGCATTCATGTTTAAGTATTCTAATCAGATGATTCTTCCAAAATAAGTTTAATAGTAAGTTATATCTCAATCATTGAGTCTCTCAAATGAGAGGATTTCTTCTCATGGTGAGATTCCACTCAGTATTTCCTTCTCATCATTTTGATGGAGAATAAAAAAAAGTTTTCATTGAAATGATAAAATTTTAAGATAAGCATTATTGTGTGTATGACATTGCTCGTACCAAGTGAGTCATTCAAACAAGTAATGTTTGATGACCGTTAAGAGCTCCAATAATAAAGGCATTCAACAAGAAATAACTGAATGCAACACTGCTTTTAAGTACCTCTTTAAGATAGAAAGACAATTTATTGTCTTCTACAAATCTAAAGCGAGCACTCTTTTAAGAGACTCACCACTCAGAAAAATAATGGAGGTGTTATGCGTAAGCACATATTTAGAATGACGAACATAATCACTAACCTTATGGATTTGAGACTAAAACATGAGTTCTCAGTGCATCTTATACAAGTCTCACTTTCAAAAGAATTTTGAGAAGTTTTTCATCAATCAAAATACTTAGTAAGAGCAGTGAAATTTTAAGAAATTAATCGCCCTGTGCATTAAAGAAAGGAGCGTTGTTAAGTTCCTTAGGAATTCTGACACTGTCAAATGCATCATAAGTGTTAAGTTTAAGTGAGAATCAAATTTTCTCTCATAATAACTAAGTATTGAGTAAGCGCATAAGCAGAATTGATTGTGAAACTTTTTCAAAATTATGGCACTATCGTTGAGACCATATTTCAAGGGGGAGGATTGAGCACTCCATTTCACAATCAAAGATTATTTCTACGAAGTACTTTTGACTCAGATGAATGCATAAATAATATTTAAAATTCGATTATGAGTGGAATTATCATGATCAGAATACCCTCTCAAGTTAATGACGTAAGTCCTAGTTAAGTTTTATTTATGATGATGTCATGCTAAGATCATTTTAGTTAACCCAAACATAATACAATAAGACTATTTGATAAGATAGCATTGTTTCCAATGTCTTAATCGATACTAAGTATAAAGGAAACTATATATGCTATGATTAGGGGGAGTAAGGTAAGACGAGAAAATTATTCTTAAGGAGAAGTGGATGTTTATCCCTTTTTTTGATTCAAGAAGTGTTCTTTTCGATACCTGCTGATATCGGATCATATGTAGTCGTCACTTTTGACACAACACCTTTTGCTAGTTCTTCATTGGTGATATTTATGTTAAGTAAGGCTTCCGTTAAAACAGAACATTCTCAATTTTCTAAGATTACTAAGTTAGTCGCCTCTTATGATGAAGAACATTAAACGCCCAAATTAGTATGTGATGTGTTGGTTAGAGATCTCAATATGAGATCTACATTCAAATGATGGATTATTCCTTTAATTTGAGGTAAGATTTAAATAGCCCTCATATATCTAAATGGCAACAAGCTATGAAATATTTAGTGAGAATTAAGCATGTCACTGAAGTCTTGAATTAAGTCAATATTCCTAATAGAGTAAAAATAGTAGACTGTAGTGGGTCTACAACATTAATCGTGACTGTAAAGGGAAATTTCAGATATTGTTAAGATAAACTTATGGTAAAAAGCTTTACTAAGAGATAAGGTGTTGATTACGATAAATCGTTCTCACGTCTTTAAACTAATGATTTGTTCAGAATTATTATATCATCAGTAAGTACACCATAATTTAGAACTACATCAAATGGATGTAATAATGACGTTTCTCAATTGGGCTCAATGTGAAAACGTCTACTTGACACAACCAAATGGTTTGTCATTAAGAAAAAAAACATTTGAGATATAGTCAAGAAAGTTCATTTATGAACTCAATAAGGCGTTGTGCAATAGAATATTGAATTTATAACTACATAAGAAAGTTTGGGTTATGTTAAGAATAAGGAGGACAATTGTAGATGAGAAATTAAATTTTCTCATATTTTATAGATGACATATTACTCGTGAGTAGTAATGTCAATCTACTATTAGAAATTAATAAGTTCTCGTCGTCCAGTTTTGTATTAAGAATCTTAGTGAAAGGTTCTACATGTTAGACATTAAGATACGCTAAGATATGTATAAAGGGATATTAAGTTTAGCAAAAAAAGCATACTTAAGAAGCGTACTTGGAAAGTACGGTATGCATGAAAATAAATATTCGTCTGCTCTAATGAGTCAAGGTTGGTAAGTATGGAGCCAATAAGAGGTCGACCTAATAAGAATCGGTTCCAAAGCTTCTTGCTGTCAGAAGTTTTAAGTTTTGCTCAATTAATAAGTTACCTTGACAAAGTTTAAGTATCGGGTTAATTTTGGCATAAGTAAGTCCAAACCAGATTATTACTTGTAGTATTGCAAGTATCAAGGTCTCATGATAAGTTAAGTATAAGACTAAGTCATTGGGATAATGACTTACTAAGACTTAGTATCTGCAAGATGTGTAGTAAATCCACATCAGTAATCAACACTCGCAGATTGAAGTTTTATTGTGGAAAAAATCCTAACTTAAGGCCACGGCGTCATGTGTGACGCACACCAAATATAAGTTATAAATGAGACCATCGAGCAAACATAATAAGTCAACCCGACTTATGAGTGGTTGACAATATTAAACCACTTTTGTTTTTTGTACTCCAGAGGCAATAAGTCATATGTGATGCCAAACACATTGACATAAGTTATATGTTGCAAAGGAGTAAATCCAGGATCATATTAAGTAATGAATGTTGAGCAAATAAGTATCAAGCGAATGCTTACGGGTCCGCTTATAAAAGGACTTCCACCCAATGTGTTCAGTGAACACATAGCGCGCTTGGGTTTTAAGGATGATCCTATGATTACCTGGATACTAAGGGGCCAAAATTGAGTATAAGGTCATTTCTAAGTGTAATACGTATTGTGGTCTTCGAGTCAAGCAATACGTAAATGGTTGCTTTGATGCGTCGTGCCCTATATGTCGAACATGAGGAAATATCTGAGTTCAAAGGGGAGAATGTTTGTTTGTGTGAACACAGATTAAAACACAATTAGCATATGTCTTAATTGAATAGACACAACCCAACGAATAGTCGTGTCTGTGATCGGGGGACATGACCATTCCCAAAGGTTGGGAGGCCCCCTCTCGCGTCCCATAGGTAAATATAAATATGTGGGGGATGCACTCTAGTAGGTATGATATGATGTTGCATTCAAAACACCCACGACACTAAGTATCCGATCAAATCGATTGGGAAAACGAGGGGAAGGTTTCCCCCACGATCTTCATCGTCTACAAAGTTGCAAGTCTCCATACGCCGCCGTCGCCATAAGGCTCAATGGCCGCATAAAGGAATGAGAAGATAAATTCTAAATCTTAATTATGATTATTAATTATTAACTCGAATTGGATTAAGTGGCTAATTAAGATCCTTATAATTTCAACAAATCTAACAATGCTTACCAGAAAGCAATTCATATAGCGCATAGCAGAGGGGAAACACTTGAATCAGAATAGCAATAGAAGAACAAGGACGAGGATGTGAAGCTGCTGGGACGTCGAGGGAAAGATAGCCACAGTAATCACATAATCACAGCTACCATTACAAGAACCGGAACATCCTAGCTCTACTCTAGTAATCTCACAAAGCTGTCTATTCAGCTAAACAACAGATATGCTCTTTTTATGCTAAATGAACACCGGGACATAAGTTAGTCTCGGATATGTGAACTATTTTAAGAGTTAAACCTTGTAATTTAGGATGCCACGCGATGAGTGAAGTAGCTTTGCTTCCTGAACGGACCCGAGAAACTGAGAGAACAAAGATGGCCTTCCAACGTATTAACGAGACGTACAAGGTAAAATGCTAAGAGTGTGTTTGGCATGGCTCCAGAGCTAAACTCTATAAATGAGCAGAAATTTGTTTTGCCAAACACCTCAATTCCAAAACTCCAAGAAAGGGTCTAACTTTACAGAGTTTTCAGAGTTCTAATTCATTTTTTCGGAGTACCTCTTTTCCTGTTCCGAAACCATCTTTTATTGAAGTACACACAGAGGTGGGTGTAATTACTCGTAACTGCCACCGATTACATGCCGAGTTGTTATTTTCTTGTTCTGTCCGGCGACCGAGAGTCTTCTTCCAAGCCGGTCTCTTCTCAGCGCATGAGCGCCGCCGCGCCTTGTCGGTGGCGGCCCCGTCGACCGCGCCGCAGCAACCCGCCGGTGTACTCCTTGTCGGCCAGAGCTTCTTCTTCCCGCGGCGCTTGGACCTCGCGTGCAGCAGGTGACTCCGGAACGCTAGCTGCCGCCGACCGCTTCCAACCCCGTCAGCCGCTGTCCAATCCCGTCGCCCGTGCCACCCTTGAGGAGCTCTGTCACCGCCGGCGGCCGAACCTTGTACATCCCCGCCGTCGGTACGCCCTATTCCCCAGCTGTATGTAGATCGAATTTTCTAGTTACCGCATGCAATGTGTAGATCGATTTTCTTTGTCAGAGGCATGTGAAGGTTTGAGATTCTCTCTGTACGTGCCAATGATCCAAAGCTGCTTAGGTTATTTTTTACTGTAATTTTGAACCTTGCTGTCGGCCAATGATCCAAAGCTGTCGTCAAATGTTTAGGCAAATGTGGCTGTCCCGCGTGTCGCTGCCGTAAGAAGACGAGCAGAATTGGTAAAATGAGCTATCAGCAGCATCGATGACACAAGAGGCCACAAAGCTACAAGTGCAATATTCGTTTTTCTTTTCTGATGACAAACAGTACTGCACTCCTACTCTCTTTTGGGAATGGATTAAATCAGTTTAAATCAGCAGAGAAACAAGGTGTGCTTCGAAAATAAGGGGGGAACTTGTTTGTACTTTAGGACTAGCTTAAATCAGTTTTGGGAATGGATTAAAATTGTGTTACCAGGGGGAACATGTTTGTACTTTAGGACTTGCTTCTATTTGTTAGGCAACTTGGAATTTGAGAAACAAGGTGTGCTTTGAAAATAAGGTAATCAAGCACCCTTTCGAGATTATTTTCTATGCATGTTCACTAATGATCTATTAGTCTGGTTTGTATCTACAGGAGATGCAAAGTACCATACAAATGGAGTCAAGACTATGATGCAAGAAGCTCTGAAAGTAAGTCAATCGCAAGGGGAGCAGCTGATGCTGCCGTGCTCTGATCCGGGAGAAGACTGGAGTGATGCAAGCATCTGGGAGGCAAAAAAAAAAGGAGAAAAAAAGATCGCCCTGATGCTTGGTCTGGTACCGATGACATATCGTTTCTTGGGAGGCTTGGGAGGATGAGTGAAGATGGTATTCTGAGAACTTTTACAATATTTTGTCTTGTCTAGCCTAAACCTCAATGGGATGACTTTGTTGTCTAGGCAGCCATGAACATGTTAAGTGCTGCTAGATGACCGCAAACTTGTAATCCTGAAAACTGATACAAGCTTTGTGATTTTTTTCATCCAATATATTTGATGTGAGCATCAGACTTTGATGGAATGAACTTATCCTCCGCTGTTTGGTGCAGAACATGCCACACTTGGACTAGTACGACACTACTACTCTCTCTTGCGTGGAATAGTTTGTAATTTCCATGTAATAATTTCCACATTTCATAATACATAACTCTAGATTTATGCTTATTTTTTTTTCAAAACATTATTTGAACACCACAGACTGTACGTACAGCAGCAATGTTAAACCAAAAAAATGAAAAAAATTATCTGAACACCACATCCAGCAAAATCGTACTGCAGAAAAAAAGAGCAAAACGAAAAACGTCACCACCAACAACGTAACATGAGGTCTTCCTAATAAATCAGCCAAGTACAAGCCCAACAAAGAGGGGTAAAAGTGACATTTCATCCAAATATCTCTTCTTTTCAAAGCTGAGAATCATATTTCAACCAAACACCTCTAGTATTAGCTCCTCCACCATAGTAGAGTTGCTCTACCCCAATATTTCAGAGTAGAGTTGTTCCACTGGAGAGTGGAGCCATGTCAAACACGCTCTAAATACAACATCCTGGACAACCATTTTTCAGATATAAAATTTTAATAAAGCATAGTGATGCACTACAAGGATGCGACTAATTTACAACGACCTAAACCATCATAATTAAGACTAAAACCGTCATAATTAAGCTATTTACGATGGTTTTTGCTTAATTATGATAGTTTTTTGCCGGCGTAATTAAATCATCATAAATAAGCTAATTTACGATGATCACTATTGTAAATTAGTATATTTACGATGGCAGCTCGTAGCCGTCATAGACAAGGGTCTGTGGCATGTGGCGGGCTAGGCCACCTTATTTACGAGGGTTTAGGCTTAGGCCGTCGTAAATTATACAGATCTTATTTACGACGGCCTGCATACAGACTGTCATAAATAAAGTTTTTATTAAGAAAAACAAAAATGCTTAGTCTAGCTCGATGGCCAGCTACACATAATTCACACAACATATATACAACAGATATACAACAAATATCATCACACCACATCACAAAGTAGTCGCATCACATCAGAAACACAAAACACAAATAATGGGCTGTACACTAGCCCATGTACTACCTCCGGAGCCGAAGAACTTGTTTCTGTGCGTCTCTCCCGATGTCCGTACTTGTGGTCATGGAGTTTGAGCCTCCGTCGTCAGTTTCTGTAATGCACATGAGTAGTTAGGCATGCTTCTCTCTCCCTCTCTCTCTTACTTCCTCTCTCTCTCTCTCTCACTCTCCAATACAGGAATACGTATGACAAGCGACAGTCATAAACCGTCTTTAATAAGGTCATTATCATTGTAAATAGCTTATTTACGATGGTAAGACCTTATTTATGACGGCTTTTGGCTATCACCGTTTGTTAGTCGTAAATAAGCTTATTTACGGCTGCTGACGTCGTAAATAAGTTTATTCAAGACGACCAGTTTCCCCCGTTGCAAGTACGGCACCCTGCCATGTGACGGCTCGATGCTCGTTATTTACGATGGTCTGGTATGTCCGTTGTAAATAAGACATCTTATTTACGACGACCAGTTCTGGCTGTCACAAATAAGAATGACTTATTTACGACGCTGATGCTGGTCGTTGTAAATAAGTATGGCTTATTTACCTAAGTAAAGTAATTTAAAAAATAGAAAATACTGCCCTGACTTCAAAGCCGACCCTGGCTCGATGACCATCTCACACAGACAATCACAATAAACAGAATATATATCACAAACATGCATTCAGAAGACATTATCACATGACACTATACACAACACACTACACGCTACCATGTCCGCTACCTCTGGAGCCTTGGAACTCGTCCCCAAGCTGTCGTCCAACTCCTGGTAGGTGCGGCGATGGAGTGTGAGCCTTCGTCACCAATTCCTGTGATGTACAAGTGCAATTAGACAAGTTATAGGTTTAAAAGTGATGTTAGAATAAATTTGCTTATTACAATCTAGAATTGAGCAATTTTAACTAGGTTTGGCTATGTTTGAGTAAGTTTAATTAATTTTAATCATATTTTACTAAGTCCGGCAAAATTTAATCAAATATGGCTACGTTTGTCTATGTTTGAGTAAGTTTGTATCATTTTGACTAAGTTTGAACAAATTAGGGTCAATTTTGATGAAACGTACCTATGCTTCTATAGTTGGCACCTGTGGCTCGACCACTGGCTGTTGCCACTGGGAAAAGAAAGTCTGCTTTCTGGTGGCTAAAGCCTACGAATACAAAACATTATCACATATGTCATTGATATGATAGAATGTAAAGTATAACGGCTAGTTCTTACCTGCATAGCCATTTGCATCTCTAACATAAACAAGGCTTGATTCTAGTCTCTTGCTTTGGCAAACACCTCTCCCTCTCTCACTGTTGATCCTCTAGCCTCCTCTCCCTCTCTAATCGTAGCCAATTATTTTACTCGTGTTTATTGCGTGATTTGTGACTTGCGACGTTGCGCGTTCGCGTCTTGGTGAGTTGTGTTCTACTGAGCTGTTATTTTTCTACCACTAGTATAAAAAGGTACTTCATCAACACCTAGAGTGCCATGTCAACATGAGGAGTAATTTGAGGCATAACTGTAGATGCACATTTACTGTGCGTAATGCCCCATTATCATTCGTATTTGTTGTATGTTGAGAGGTTTCAGGGGGCGGATTTCTAAAATTATGGCGGATCGAATCTCAGGTGGTTGAAAGTCTCAAGTACAAGAAGACATCCTGTATACTAGAGATGACATACACAAAAACTCACCCCTCGCTTGAACAACTACTTTTGCGCTGCTATTTTTCATCCAGCCGTCCCATCGTCCGCCTTGCAGCGAATCGAGGGAGAGCGGTTTCTCCGAGCTATCGCTGGTGATATAAAGACCTGCACGAGTGTCGGAGATCAGGTTTATGGGAAGTGTGATCGTACGGCCGCTCGCTGCACTTCCTCCCTTGTTGACATCTTCGTCAATTTCATCGTCTCATTTTCTACTTCATACCAGGAGTTTCTATAAGTACATACTCAATCCATGTTGAATTCGATGTATGGGTTACATGATGTGTATTTCCAAGTCGCATGTGGTCATCCTTATGATTTAATTCAATCTTATATAGTACTAGCACTGTTTATTTTGATTGCTAGTAGATATGTTCTAGTTGTTTCCTGTTTCAGTTCGTCAAATTAATTGAATGCCGTGTGAATTTTTCAACATGTTATGTTGCAGAACCTCACGTGTGATATGTGAACCATGACTCCAATCATCATGAAATATTGACAATCAAGTTGTGAAGTCAACACAAATTTAATCACGTCGATTGGAGGTGTACGTCAAACCTTGTTGCCAAAACAGTGAAGTGACATCAATCTGAGTGGAACCGTCGAGCGAAACATGAAGAAAACAAATGCTTGGCACATACAATGACTTTTTCTCATGAAACACAAGAAAGCCAACGGCTTTGGTCGTCCTCCCATGCAGCCCTAGTGCCCCAATATATAAATAGGCCTTCAACAAACCATATTCAGCTAGGACTCCTCCAAACAAGACATGTTCAACTAGGACTCTACCAGAAACATCCTAAAACACATAGGACTCTCCCAATTCTTGTATAGTGCAGAATCCTTGACTTAACAAACCCCTTGGACGCACACAAACATCCCTAGTTTTTGACCACATAAAAACCTAACAAACAACATCAAACTTTCCAAAAACACCCTATTCGACTAAGATTACAACTCTCCTGCAAGCAGATTCAGGTGGGCGTCTCCCAAACTCTTCTTCCACTCCTAAATCATTTGTCTCACGTCCTTGAAAACCTTATGCCACGTCCATGCAGCCCTAGAACATATGCACAAGTCTCCAAAATGTCCAAAAACACACTCATGCACATTGTTCTTGAGCCAAACATCCTGTGTAACACTTTGATCATCTCAACCACAACTTATCCTTATGTTTAATTGTTGAACCTCACTTTCTCCTAAGTTTTGTCCAAGGATTATCATTACCAATCATGTCTTAATCTCAAGCAAAACCTACACACAAGCAAACAACCATTCTTAACAATTGGTGATATATCTATAAAGAAGAGGTCCAAGAAGTTGCTTGGCACACTTTAAATGTCAATGAAGTAGATTAGTAGAGATATAATGTATTACTGATCATTTAGAATCTAAGAATATATTTCTTACACAAAACTTATATATATTCTATATTCAATTGGGTCTTGGCAGGAAGGTGTTCCCTTCTATGGTGTAATACATATAAGCGTTACTGTCAAACATGGAAAAAATATTATCATCGGACTGATAATGCAAATATAAGGACTCCCAGTATATGTGTATGTTGGTACCTGGCATACTGGGTACCCTCGGGCACAAGCTAAAGCCGCCTAGGTACCCGACCCCCAGCCAAGGCGGGGTTCAAGGGCGCCACATATCCACAAGGCCCAGACCCCTCTACCTCATATATTGGGTCCGAAGTACCCACATGAACATCAAGGAGGAGTCCAACCCCCCCCCCCCCCCCCCCCCCCCTTGGGACGAGCTCCAAAGTGGCCACGTGTCCAGCAGGACGGGATCCCTCTCCCCCATGGGAGTGGGCTCCGGAGCTGCCATGAGGTCCGGAACAACAGACATGCCATCTCCCCGAAGAGGCGGGCTCCAACTCTGCCACGTGTCTCGCTCTACTCAGGAGCGGGCTCCGGGGTTGCCACGTCGTCAGCGGGTCGGGACCTGGCCACCCCAGAAGAGGCTAGCTCCCGAGCTACCACATACCCTTCAACTTGCCCTGGGCGATGGGTAGCAGTAGTTAAGACGGTGGTGCACCTTGTCCAGATGAGGCAATGAAGACTCACGTTTTCCACAGGTGCATGACGCGGCACCGCCTGCTGTCAAGTACCACTACGCCCAATCGCATCGCAATGAAGGCGCAACTGGCCTACCCCAGTCCGCCAAGTGGGTAGCTTACGGCACCAAAGATAGATGGATGGGACATTCCCTGCCATCATCAACAACTATGCATGGGCCACTGGAGATTGAGGTGGCAAGATGGTGACTTCAAGCCATGGTGAGAGGAAGCTTATGCGGGAAACCTTAGATCTTTAGGATAAGATCACCCTGAGGCCACCTGTCGGGCCTCAGACCCCACTTGTGAGGCATCTGGCCTTGTCTATAAAAGGACTAGACCTCCACTGTTACAACGAACAGCCAATCAATACCACACACACACACACACACACACACACTAGCAATACAATCTCACCGTGGAGTAGGGTGTTACGCTCTTGTGGCTCGAACCACGTAAAAACCACTGTCTCATACTCTCATATGCACGATCACAAGATTGAGAACTAAGCCCTGCCAATCAAAGAACCTCCATGGGCTGCTCGTTAGCAGATCCAAGGGAAGTGTCGTATTAACACTTCGAAATTTGGCGCGCTGTTGATGGTTCCTAAGATATACTAAGAAATCATCCCCGGCAACGGCGCCAGAAATGCTTGTTGACGGCTCCTAAGATATACAAACAAATCATCCTCGGAAACAACGCCAGAAATGCTTGTTGGTATTTCTTAACACCACAAATCATCTCCAATAATGAGATGAGATCCGCAAGCGCACGGAAGATACCATTGTAGCATTTCACCCATGAGTATTCCCAAGGGTATCACATTTATCCCAAAGGAAGTCAATGGAGTAAAGTATATACTACTCTTATGGTCAAGCTATTGGATACTAATCAATTATCCGGACAGGGGGTAAGTTTATAATAGGGGTAGTGTGACACACACCTAGGCAATCTATTCTAAAGGGTAAAATGGGTCCTAGAGGGAGATTGGATTGAGAGTTAGAGAGTTGCTCCTACAATGCTCCTAATACATATACATAGCCTTAGGTAGATACTAATGGTCATGTCAATGATGAATTCCTATGCAATGCTACTCAACACATCGGGCACGGTCTTACCCCTAGCAATACTAGGGCGATTCCCGCCAAGAGCATGTGGCATAGTCGAACGTGGAGGATTACAAAGGACAGATAGGGCTGTCACCACCTACTGCCTACCTCTTCAATCCGTGGGTCTATGAGACATCCAACGGTACTTAAATACCCTAGCACCATGCTAGCATACTAAGCAAATACCTTAGGAGCCATGGCACAAGCCATCCTAAGGCAATGACTAACCTAAACATCGTTGAACCAATGTTGAAGCATAGCATAAGTCATTCATATTAACATAATTATATCATAACTACTGTTGGTACCCTGCATACCGTATACCCCTTGGGACTACAAAAAGACCAAAGGGACTTCACCTGCCTGAGTTTAAGACATGCGAAGGCCCCACGTGTCATACGGGACCGGACCTGCCTCCCATCCATGGTTAGTCCCGGTGCTGCCACGTGTATACTGCAACCGGACCTATATCCCTGACATGGGATAGTTCTGGACTAAACACTCGTGCGGCACCCCCAGACCTAACCCCCAACAGAGGGAAGCTCCGGTATCGACACGTGTACATCTACATCGGACCTACCCGTCCCAGACGAATAGCTCCGAAGCGGCCACACGTCCAATCTGCTGGACCTTCAGCCTTAGCAATCAGGCTTGTGAACCCCCAACGTCTCGGACCTTCAAGGGGCAATCAAATACTTCAAGACCTAATTAAGTGTCATTAATACCATATTAATGACACACGATCAGAAGTCCCTTAATACCAGTAACGGCACTGTCAAGTCCCGTTCCATGCTATTAAGGGTAATAAATCTCATTAATTATGTATTAAACATTAGTAACCGCCAGGGACACATGTCGGGCCAGGCTAACGGTGTAAAGACCAGTCCTTGTACTATAAAAGGACTGACCGACAATACACAACGGGGGACTCTCACGATCTCTGGACTGAGGACTCTCACGATCTCTGGACTGGAGACTCTCACGATCTCTGGACTGGAGACTCTCACGATCTCTGGACTGGAGACTCTCTAGAAGCTCTAGACTCTTAGACACTCAATACAACAACTACACACCCCGTGGAGTAGGGTATTACGCTCAGGCGGCCCGAACCACGTAAATCCTTGTGTCCATTTGCCATACTCTCTGGAATCTCTGCGCACCCAATACCGAACTACAAACTCCGCGAGCTACCAATGGTAGTATCGGGAGAATTGCCAGAAAAACACTCCGACAGTTGGCACTCCAGGTAGGGGTGTGCCCGAGATTTCAAGAATGGTGAACATAGCTGCTGGATCGTCCAATGGTAACCCTGCTATGCAACCTGCTGGAGGCAATCCCTCCAACATGCAACAACCAACAGGTGCCGCAGCTCCAGCAGGAGTCATGCCTCCGCCGCCATCGTCTGCACCAGGAAATCAAGATGGACAGCAGGATGAGCCATCTGCGTCGGTCACAACATTGGCGAATAACAACAATCCTGAACACGCGCTCCATACTGCGCGTGCTCTTCTCCAACGCCCACCACCTCCAGGTGCATCCCAGGGTGCAATGGACCAGTGGAGGGCTGATGTGGAACATTTGGTTGCAGCAGCAGCCGATCACATCAACAACCAAGGTCCTCCCCCCTCAGGGCAAGCCCCATCGCAGCATCAGACTGTATCGGGCAGACTTAATCCGCACGCCTCACAAAATAGGAGGCGTGCTGCGTCTCAACAAGTGACGTTGCTGCCTTCCGGGGTGCGATGCACCCATACGGTAAGCAGACTTTCAACTCGTGACCTCCGAGTGGAGCTTGATCGCCGTTATCGTCAACAGGACGGTCGCGTACATATCAAGCGTGCTCCCGAAAGGCGAGAGGCTCGAGACAGTCCTGCTCCCGAGGGAGTAGGAGGAGGCCGTTCTGCCCTGGCCATGCAACTATGCATGATCAGATGGCCACAAAAGTTCCGGCCTCACCCGCCGAAGAAATTTGACGGGACTGTTAATCTCGCTGAGTTTCTCCAGATTTACTCCACTGCAATCCTTGCGGCCGGAGGTAACGAGGCCGTAATGGCCAACTACTTCCTAGTGGCTTTAACTAGGACCACCAGGTCCTGGTTCATGAGCCTTCGGTCCAACTCCATCAATAGTTGGGCGAAACTGTGCCAACAGTTCACCGCCAATTTTGGGAGTTCATACACCTGACCAGGCACTGAACTGGACCTTTTTGATGTCATGCAGAAGGGGGGAGAATCCCTGCGTTCCTTCATCCAGAGGTTCTCCCAGGTACGAAACACTATTCCTTTTATCTCCAGCGCCTCTGTTATTGTGGCATTTAGACAGGGCATACGAGACAAGAAGATGCTGGAGAAGCTGGCGATCAAGGAGATCACCAGCGTCACGGAGCTCTCCAACTTGGCAGACAAGTGTGCCAAAGCTGCGGAGGGCCATGAAATGCACTCCAAACCACCTCCGGAGGATAATAAAAATCCTCCAAGGGTGAAGCCACTACCTCCGGGAATGGCAAAAAGAAGAAAAAGTCCAACAACAAGAAAAAGACGTCGGCCGGCACACCTACCGCTGCAGCTGCCGCAGCTCCGGGTGGCCGGGGGCCATGCCCCGAGAAATGACCTCGACCTTCATATGAAGACGGTGGCAACTCAAAAATGTGGTGTCCTATACATAAGTCGCACAACCACAACCTGGAAGACTGCCGAGAGGTCCAGAACCTTGCCGAGCGCTACACCAAGCGCTGAGAAGAAGTTTGTTAGAAAAGGAAAACAGAAAGTCAACGAAGCTCTGGCTGAAGAGAAGTTAGGCTTTCAGGACTCTAAAAAGGTCTTGAAGGCTGTTTACACCTCCGTCGACGACGACTCCGACGCCTCCGACAATGAACGTCGAAAAACCATGAACACCATCTTTGGTGGTTCGTGGGACATCACCTCCCGCTGCGTCCTCAAGAGCATGCGATGCGACATGGCCTCGGTGGCTCCCACCGCCAGGGTGGAGCCGCACCGGAAGTGGATGGATACTGCTATCACTTTCGACGCGTCAGATTGCCCTCGGAATATGATCGGAGCTGGCCAACTCCCATTGATGGTATCTCCGACCATCAATAACATCCAACTCCATCATGTCATGGTGGACGGAGGTTCGTGGCTGAATCTCATAAGCTTCAAAGCTTTCGTCAAGCTTCAGCTTCGACCTTCGGATCTTTGCCCCTCCCGACCTTTCTCCAGAGTTGGACCAGGGGCCATAACCCCACTTGGTGCAATTACTCTTCCGGTGACCTTCGGGACCAGGGAGAATTACCACACTGAGAAGTTGGTCTTTGACGTTGCTCAGATCAACTTACCCTTCAACGCCATTTTGGGCAGGCCAACCTTGTACAAGTTCATGGCTGCTGCTCATTATGGCTATTTGGTGTTGAAGATGCCAACACCAGCTCGTGTACTCCGGATCCATGGAGATCGCACCGCCGAAGTGATAGCTCTGGAAGAACTCCACGCGCTTGCTACAGCGCAGGAAGAAGAATCTAGAAAGGAGCAAGCTCTGAAACCCCCGAGCATTCGTCATCGGGGCTCAACCTCCGCACCTCCCGTGCAACCAAGCGGCAACACCGACATTCCCGTCAAAGTCGTCCAAATCGGTTCTGACGCTGCTCAGACAACCCGTATATCAGGAGGTCTGAATGACAAATAGGAACTGGCGCTCATCACTTTCCTTCAGGCTAATGTCGACTTGTTTTCCTGGCAACCGTCACAAATGCCTGGGATCTCTAGGGAAGTGATCGAGCATAATCTGAAGATTTACCCTGACACTCGGCATGTACATCAGAAGCCTCAGAAGCAATCAGTAGAGAGACAAAACTTCATACGACAAGAAGTGAAGAAATTGCTCGAAACTGGATTCATACAAGAAGTCTTCCACCCAAAATGGCTGGCAAACCCAGTCGTTGTACCCAAGGCCGGCGGGAAGCTTCGGATGTGTATCGACTACACTACACTGAATAAGGCATGTCCAAAATATCCATTCCCACTACCTAGAATAGATCAGATAGAGGATTCCACCTCTGTGTGTGAATTACTGTGTTTCCTAGACGCATATTCTGGGTACTATCAAATCAAAATGTCTAGGGAAGATGAGGAACATAACTCCTTCATCACAGTAGATGGATTGTATTGTTATACTACCATGCCATTTGGTCTCAAGAATGCAGCTTCAACATTTGTACGAGCTATGTACAAAACTTTTGGAGAGCTCATAAGAGACATAGTGGAAGTGTATGTCGATGACATCGTTGTAAAGATTAAGGACAAGGAATTGTTCCTTGACACTTTACAAGCTGTCTTCGACAAGTTGCGAGTCACTCGTACGAAGCTGAACCCAGACAAGTGTGTCTTCGGGGTTAGCTCCGGAAAACTTCTTGGTTTCTTGGTGAACCACCGAGGAATAGAAGCAAATCCAGCGAAGATAAAAGCTATTGAAGATATGCGACCACCAACCCGCATCAAGGTCGTCCAGAAGCTGACTCGATGTCCAGCTGCCCTCAGCTGGTTCATCTCAAGACTAGCAGAATGGGCACTTCCCTTCTTCAAGCTGTTGAGGAAGTCGGACCATTCCAATGGTCTGAAGAAGCAGAAAAGGCGTTCCAGGAGCTGAAGCAGCTCCTCACTACCCTACCAACCTTGGTAGCTCCGAACCCTGGTGAACCTCTACTGCTTTACATTTCGGCAACTAACGAAGTTGTCAGCATGGTCCTGGTTGCGGAGAGACCAGAACCGTCACATGATCAAGAATCCAGACCCCTCCGGGAGGGTTAGGAGGTTCCTAAAGGCGAGTATGGGTCCCAGCCCCCAGACTTGGGTCAACAAGGAGTTACTCTTGTTGAGCAAGAAGAGTCGGACCCCCCTGGGAGGGTCCAAGTCACTCCTGAAGAAGCTCCGGGTTCCTCCAACAAGGACCCAGAGGTCCCCGAAGAAGGTCCAGACCCCTCCGGGAGCGTCCGGGTCGATGAGGAGGAAGCTCCAGGCCCCCCGGGAAGGTCCGGACAGTCCAATGCCCAGTGTACTTCATCAGTGAAGTAATCCACGACGCCAAAACTTGGTACCCTGACACTATTTCCAAGCTCACAAGATCTCAGTGGTGACTTTATATCCACTGCGAGCGATTTTGCATAATCCCAACTCCACTGGGATCATTGCAAAGTGGGCAGCAAAATTGGTCGAGTTTGACCTTGATTTTGTCCCAATGAAAGCAATCAAAAGTCAAGCATTGGCGGATTTTGTGGGAGAATGGACCCCCTCTCCATCAAACCCTGGGGCCCTAGTGAGCAAAAGCCGGAACTCAAGGCTCCGGTCTTCATCGAGCCTCACTGGACTCTCTACTTCGACGGCTGCATGCAGAAGCAGGGGGCCGGAGCTGGAGTCCTTCTCCTCGCTCCGACCGGGGAGAAGGTTAAATACATGGTGCACCTTGATTTCAAGGCAACCAACAACATGGCGGAGTATGAAGCACTCATTTACAGATTAAAGGTGGCACTATCATATGGTGTCAAGCAGCTATTGGTCAAGGGAGATTCGGAGCTCATCATTAAACAGGTGGAGGGTGAATGCTCCTGCAACAATCCCCAACTAGCTACTTATCTCGTTGAAGTCCAGAGGCTTCAGAAGGACTTCGAAGTCCTGGACCTCCACCATGTCCAGCTTCTCCATAACGCTGAAGCTGACGAACTCTCGATGAAAGCGTCAATCGGAGCTCCGGCTCCCGATGGAACTTTCGTCCGGAGGTTGTCTAAACCTACAGCTCAGCCTGCCGAACTGAGCGAAGGGGGCGAGACCAGCACCTCAAAACTGGCGGTCCCGATGGCCCTATTACCATGGAGTCCAGCAAGGGTCGTAGGTGCTGCAGGAAGCTCCGAGCAACCCAACACGCAAGACTCAAATACTCAAGCTAGCTCTGATGAATGGATCTCAGAGATCCGGAGCTACTTGAAAGACAGCTTCCTTCCTAAAGATAATGTATCCGCTGACCGGATAGTCAGACTGGCTAATAGATACACACTGGTAGAAGGGGATCTCTACCGGCGCAGTGCTAACGGTGTCCTAATGCGGTGCATTACAAAGGAAGAAGGCTGCGAGCTCCTCGCAGAAATCCATGGAGGCGAGTGTGGGAACCACGCGTCTTCCTGCACGCTAGTCGGTAAAGCCTTTCGACATGGCTTTTACTAGCCTACGGCG
This sequence comes from Tuctoria greenei, assembly GCA_036927565.1. Lineage (NCBI taxonomy): Eukaryota > Viridiplantae > Streptophyta > Magnoliopsida > Poales > Poaceae > Tuctoria > Tuctoria greenei. The sequence continues at coordinate 66,991,254 of JAYESD010000004.1, read as the reverse complement.
CTCCAAGATGCAACTGAGCTGGTGATGAAATGTGAAGCATGCCAGTTCCATGCGAAACAAATTCACACACCGGCTCAACCTCTACAAATGATACCTCCTACATGGCCTTTTGCTGTGTGGGGGATGGATATCTTGGGACCTTTCCCAAGAGCCATCGGAGGTTACAAGTTCCTGTACGTTGCCATTGACAAATTCACCAAATGGCCGGAAGCAACTCCAGTTGTGACAATAAACAAGCAATCAACCATCAACTTCTTACAGTCCATCGTATGCAGATTTGGAGTCCCAAACAAAATCATAACTGATAATGGGACCCAATTTACAAGCTCTGCATTCCAAGGATATTGCGAAGACCTCGGCATTCAAGTCAGCTACGTTTCAGTAGCTCATCCGGCAAGCAATGGCCAAGCCGAAAGAGCAAATGCAGAAATCCTAAAAGGACTCAAGACGCGCACATATGAGCGTCTGAAAGAACATGGAGCCAACTGGATCTAAGAGCTTCCGCCCACTCTATGGGCCAACAGCACAACTCCAAACCGGTCAACTGGAGAGACACCCTTCTTCCTGGTGTACGGAGCTGAAGCAGTCCTTCCTCCGGAAATCACCTTGGAGTCGCTCCGGGTCCGGACCTTCGACGATGCCGCGCAGGACCAGCTCCAGCTTGAAGACCTTGACCTTCTTGAAGAGGGAAGGTGCCGAGCAGCTGTTCGGAACGCCCGATACCGCCAAGCTCTTCGGTGTTATCACCAAAGGCATGTTCACAGCCGACAGCTCGAGGAAGGCGATCTGGTGCTACAGATAATACAATCGAGAGAAGGGTTAAACAAACTTTCCCCTAGCTGGGAAGGACCTTTCCGTGTGATCAAAGTATCCCGTCCCGGATGCATTCGCTTGGCAACCGAGGACGAGACACCTCTCCCTAATCCTTGGAACATTTAGCACCTCCGTAAGTTCTACGCTTAATATCACAGAGGTGAGTCTGTAGTTACACGTGATGTATGTTATAGAGTCATTGTACAGAGTCGGGTAGCTCCTCCGGGAGAACAGCCGGACCTTCCTCGGAAGGTCCACAAAGTTCAGGCAACACTTGTCACAGTCTCAGAACTAAAAGTGTAGCTAGCTACCTTGGGTCAAACAATAAACAAAACACACTTAGCCTAGTTCCGTTCCCTAAGGATGTACTTGTTTCCCCTGTACCCCGGACCTATAATGAAAGATATCTTTGTGTGAAAACAGACTCCACGTGCATTTACTTTGTACAAGCTCAATATTTTTTATTTTTCTCTTTCTTGTCTATAACAAGGTTGTGCGGTTCTCAAGAATTTTTTAGATCGACCAATTCATGTACAACCCAAGTTGCATTGTTAATTCCTTTGGGTTTTCATGTTGTTGAATGGCTTACTCGCCTGAATGCTGCCAACCAATCTAGGTCTGGAGTGTGCTATCAACTTAGCCTGGTCCCGCACCCTAAGTACGCCGCTCTACCTACACCCCGGCAGGCCGAAGTAAGGTGGGTCCTGAAAACAATTGGACCTGGAGAAAACAACTCAGTGCACTTGATTGTATGAAGAATTGCGCTCGACCTAAAAGTTTCTTACGATAATAGTAAGTCGCAACTGAGATATAGATAGGAAACGGATTTTACTGTTTTTCTTGACTTCAATGTGCAGGAAAAATAAAGATCTCATGATGATGGTGAATTAAGCCGGAGCTACAAAAGCTCCGACATCCCCTAGATGACTTGTAGCCTATGTTTCAAACATTGATAGCAAGCGTCGCTGGAGCTACTTAGCTCCGATAAAGCCAGGGGGCTAGCCGTCAACGTGAACAAAAGATGGTGGAAAGACTCCAGAGGATTAACTGTCGACGCTCTACGCTTTGATGGAGATCACTGCTGGAGCCACCAAGCTCCGATGATGATCAAGGCCAAAGCCCTTAAGCTCCGACAACCTCAGGGGAACTTCACTATCGAAGACTTCAGACCTACGCTCTACAAGTTTGAAGCACACAAGTCTTCAACAACTGTTACATCCTCTTGGTACATGTTCACAATCAAATTGCGTACATCTACCAGGGGGCCAAGTGGTACAAAGGTGTTGAAGACAAAAAATGAAATTCATAAAAAACTTGGATTTCATTCATTTGGAGACAAGAGATTACAAAATTGGAGAAAAAGAAGAGAGGATACAAGCGGGAGCTACAAAGAGATGGTCCTAGACCCTATAGAAGAACGAGGCGACCTTCTGGGCAACCTCCAAAACACGTGCTTGGGCAGCTTCTCCCTCTCCGTTGATGGGGCCTTTGAGCACCAGGTCCAGGGGGAATTGAGGGTCCCGACTTGTGTAGCACGTCAGAACGAATTCTGCGACGCTCTTTGCCAGGGATTGTCCCTCGGTTTCCAGCTGGTCCACAATGACATCGCCCATCTTAGTGAGCTTGTTGCCTGCCGAACTCAGCGCCTGCAACGCCTAGTCCAGCTCTGGCTCTGGATCATCCGGACGCACGGGACTAAAACCCATTGGTGTCAGTGCGTTGTTGGCTTTGCCAGGAAGTCCCAAACTTGTTGGGACTCCGCAACCCTGCAACCTCACATCTCCTCCAAGGATCTTCTGGGCCGCAAGCTTCAAGTTCTCCCGGGCAAGACACTCTACCTCTTTGGCGTTCTGCTGAATCTTTTCAGCAACCTGCCTTTCGAGTTTGCTGAGCTCTTTCTCCCGGAGGTGGATCTCGTTCTGGCGGTTAACCAGGTCTTTCTCTCGGCCCCGCACCTTCATCTCCCTGGCAGCAACGTCATTTTCCCTCTTGTGGAGGTCCTGTCCTCGCTGCCAGGCCTTCTCCTCTTTCTCACAGCGCTCGTCCAATTTCTTGGTGCGCTCCTCGAGACTCGTGTCACCCAGAGTTAGCCTCTGAGTAAGCTCTTCTTCCATCTTCACGACGTCAACCCCGCAGCTCCAGGAGTTTTTTCTCTTCACCCTTGTGACGCTCGGTTCCAAAAAAAGAACCAAGCTAACGCATATGTGTGCCCCGGATGTTCAACACACATACACGATTGCAATCACAAACGATATACAGATAATTACCACAGTACAAGATTAATTAACCAAATTTTGTTAAACAAACCATATTATCATCGAATACAAGCTCTAATGAATATTAACGACAAGTTCAACTAATGCAGCGGAAATAAACCGAATAAGCAAACTAAACAACTATGCAGCATAAGCGATAGGGTATAGCGCAGCTCCAATCCACACCACAGGCAAGCTGACGGTAGACACGGCCTAGAACTCCGCATTATTGCCATTAAACTCCCAATCCTGACCTGCAACTGTTGGGGGGGGGGGTTGCAAGAGTGAGTACATGTCATACTCACCATGTGTGGAAAGTATGACATGTGGCTTATTCAATGACGACAATAATAATGGCTAAGTGCTGAAATGTACATTAAAACATTTGAAAAACAATATATTATATGTATGTGAAATAAACCCATCATAATCATAAGTAATATCATAATACCAGTCCATATTTCACCATCCTCATCAATAATTCCAGATTTCACCATTTGCCAATATCCATATTCAATACCAGAAATTAATCCATAACCATAATACCAACCATAACCATCCCAAATACCATCCCAATACTAAGTTACCTCTAATCATGGAAGTTGTCTAGGTGCTCATAACCGGGAGCACGACTATCATGATAGTTTTAGACACACTCTGCAGAGTTTGTACCTCTTTACCCACGTGTTCGTGATTTCATCACCTTTCGATGACTAGAACCTCTATTATGCCGTCTCACACTTCCGTCGGTGTGTGGCCAAGAGATCACAAAATAGCCTTTACAAAAGGATTACTAGCCTATTTAGACCCCACTGAGGTTTCACCGGTGGCGATGTCTCCTACAGAGCACATCTTCAACCAAGGGCCCCCTCTTGAGCCATTCGGATCCCAGGGTAGTTCCACCTATCATCAACAAACCCAATCCGACTACCCCTTCCCCGAGCATCCCTAATGGTCCAAATAGCACTGGCAAACCCTAATTAATCAGCTATGCCGCACCCTTACTTGGCCTCGTGATGGCACTGTAGTCCTGGCTTATTCTCGCATGAACCGATCCTTAGATCTAAAGCAAGCAAACCACCATATCATCCAATCCATCCACATACCGGCTTGCTTAGATCACCCATTACCATATCATATTGACCAGTTCATGTTAACAGAATAACATTAATGTATAATTAAATGTGTAGTGTAGTTTTCCCATCCCAGTTAATTAAGCGATGCAAAAGGTAAAAACCCTTCCCGACTCTCTACCATAAATTCTAGGTGACAAGGGTGGTTTAACAAATCTAGTAAACTTCCTACCATAGGATTCCCATCAAATTGACACAAGCATGCAGTTTGAAAACAAAACATTTAATTTAAAAACAAGATCAATATGCTTCAAGGACACTTGCCTTGCTCTTGCGGTTGATTAGGGTCAAAGCCTTCAAACTCTTGGTGATGTAGATCATTCGCGGCACTCTCTAGCAAAAATCCATCTAATCCACACAATAAACATACAAGACATGAAACACAATCAAAGAGTGCACAAATATTACTCAATATGACATGACATGCATGATTAATGCAAATGCAAGGTAGAACTTGTTAATTGATTGCTTTTAATGATCACTAACTGGTTCTAATAGCTTTTAACAAGATTATACATGTTTGGATGTGATTGGATCAAATTTTAGAATCAATTCAACACAATTTAGCCAGGAAGACCGGACAAGTCCGCTAGGGACCGGACAAGTCCGCACTTTACGAGATCAGCATATTAGGGTTTTCTAGATCGGCGTGAATTTGGAGATTAGGGGTTGAGTTCGCATAAGGAAAAGAGAATAGAAGGTATACCAGGTATTTAGAACTCCAATGAATCAAGAAACTTGGAGGTTTGGATCTTGGTGATCTAGGGTTGGTGATGAACTTGGAGATGAAGTGGTGATGAAGAATGAAACTTGGTGGAGATCTTGATCCTCTTTCGTTTCCTCCTCTTCTTCTTCTTGCTTGGGATCTTCTCCTCCCTCCTTGATGGTGGCTCTCCATGAACTAGGGTTTGGGTGGGGTGGAAAAGTGACAAATAGATGTCAAGCCAAAGGGTGGGGTTGTTTATATAGAGGTGGAGGCTAGGGTTAGATGGATTTCGAGTTTGGGATGAGTAGAGGCCGGTTTAGAGTCCTTCATGGGCTCTAAAAGAGTTAGACACGACGTCCCTAGGCCCACTTAACATGAAACCCAAGAAACAAGTCATAAAACAAGAGATCAACTCGGAGTCGCAAAATATCGGACAAGTCCGAAAAGGACCGGACTAGTCTGAAGTCGTCCAGAGAGAAAATCGGACAAGTATAACCTAAAGTCTGACTTTAAACAGAGAGGATATTGGACAAGTCCGCTGGAACACCGGACTAGTCTGGAAAAGTCCAGAGACTTAGCAAATTTTCAAGGATTCATGGAATATCGGACTAGTCCGCACAAAATCGGACAAGTCCGAAGGTTTCCAGAGGCAAAATCGGACAAGTCCGTTTTTAGTCAGAGAGAAATCGGACTAGTCCTCAGTAAAATCGGACTAGTCCGCACTTTCCTGCATTTTAAGTGCGGTTTTGTTCCAAATCAATTTTAAACTTGTTCGTCTTTATGTGGGTTAATGTTAAACATGTATATGAGTGTATGTAGGGCATGATGCATGAAAATGAGGGTGTTACAAACCTACCCCCCTTAAAATGAATCTCGCCCTCGAGATTCGACGCAGAAGAGAAGAGATAGGGAAATTCCTTCTTGAGATCATCCTCCAATTCCCACGTCGCTTCTTTTTCATGTGTGGTGCTTCCATTGAACTTTACACCATCTAATAACCTTGTTCCTTGTGACCCTCTCCTTAGTTTCCAAGATTTTGACCGGTTGTTCAGCATAAGTCAAATCTTCCTTTAGTTCCAATTCTTCCATTGGCACTTGTTCTTCCGGTACTCTCAAACACTTCTTGAGTTGGGAAACATGAAAGACATCATGGACATCTGAAAGATGAGCTGGCATCTCCAACTTATACGCTACTTCTCCTCTTTTGTCCAAAACCTTGAATGGTCCAATATAACGAGGTGCGAGCTTGCCTCTTATGTTAAACCTCTTATGACCTCTCATCGGTGACACCTTGAGGTAAACAAAATCTCCCACTTCAAAGGCTAATTTCCTTCTTCTATTGTCCGCATAGCCTTTTTTCCTTGATTGGGCACCCCTCAAGTTTTCACGAATTATTTGGACTTGCTTTTCGGCTTCTTGCAACACATCCGAACAAAATACTTGAGTTTCTCCTGCCTCATTCCATAATAAAGGTGTCCTACACTTCCTCCCATAAAGCGCTTCATACGGTGACATTTTCAAGCTTGCTTGGTAACTATTGTTGTATGAAAATTCTGCGTATGGCAAGCTTTTGTCCCAACTCTCCCCATGCTTCAAAGCAGAAGCTCTTAACATGTCCTCCAAAATCTGATTGGTCCTCTCGATTTGTCCATCAAACTCGTTCCCCAAGCTTCATGCAATTTTTGCCAAAATCTTGAAGTGAATTGAGAACCTCTATCCGAGACTATCTTCTTCGGTACTCCGTGTCAACACACAATATGCTCCATGTATATTTTGGCCAATCGTGCAGCTATATATTTGGTCTTCACAGGGACAAAATGAGCTGACTTGGTTAAGCGATCCACAATTACCAAAATTGAGTCATACCTGGACTGAGTACGTAATAACCCAACTATGAAGTCCATACTGATTTCTTCCCACTTCCATTCTGGGATCTTTAATGGTTGCAATAATCCAGCTGGCCTTTGGTGTTCTGCTTTAACTCGTTGGCACACATCACACAATGCAACATATTCGACTATGTCCTTTTTCATGCTGGCCCACCAATAGCATGTCTTCAAGTCCTTGTACATCTTCGTGCAACTGGGGTGAATCGAGTATGGCGAGTCATGTGCCTCTTTTAATATCGTATCCCGAATATGCTTCACATTAGGCACAACGATTCTCTTACCAAGCCATAGGGTACCATGTTCATCTTCATCAAATCTGAATTCTCTCCCTTCTTGGGTCCTTTCCTTGATTTCCTGAATTTCCTCATGCTTGGTCTGTGCCTCTCGAATTTCTTGCTCCAAGGTTGGGTTTAACTCCATCATCTCCACCTCATTTACAAAACCGAGGTTCAACCTTTCAAACTCCTTACATAACTCGGATGGTAGCTCTCGAACTATGAGTTGATGACTCACTCCCTTTCTACTCAAAGCATCATCCACTACATTGACTTTTCCCGGATGATAGTTGATCCCCAAATCATAATCTTAGATGAGCTCCAACCATCTCTGTTGCCTCAAGTTCAGATCCGTTTGTGTGAAGATATACTTCAAAATCTTATGATCTGTATAAATTTCACACCTATGTCCAAGAATATAGTGCCTCCAAATCTACAATGTGTGTACCACGGCCGCGAGTTCCAAATTGTGCGTCGGGTAATTCTGCTCATGTTTCTTCAATTGTCTTGATGCATAGGCGACCACTTGATCTTCTTGCATCAATACACATCCAAGTCCTTGTCTCGATGCGTCGCAATAAATATCAAAACTCTTGCTCACATCCAGCAGTACCAAAACTGGGGCTGTTGACAACCTCTTCTTTAACTCCTCAAAACTGTTTTGACAAGCTTCAGTCCATTGGAATGCCTTTCCCTTCATTAGCAACTCTGTCATAGGCTTGGCTATCTTGGAAAAGTCCTTGATGAATCTACTGTAATATCCAGCCATCCCAAGAAAACCTCTTATTTCCTTGACATTTTGCGGTGGTTTCCACTTCAACACGTCTCTCACTTTTCCGGGTCAACCGATACTCCTCCTCCTGAGATTATATGACCCAAAAACGACACCTCTCTCAACCAAAACTAACACTTGTTGAACTTGGCATACAATTGATGCTCCCTCAATTTCTGTAGCGTAAGCCTCAAGTGTTCCTCATGTTCCTTCTCATCCTTCGAGTAGATCCTAATGTCATCAATAAACACCATGATGAATTTATCCAAGTACTCCATGAACACCTTATTCATGAGGTACATAAAGTAGGCAGGCGCATTTGTCAATCCAAAAGACATCACGATGTACTCATAAGATCCATACCGTGTCCTAAAAGCTGTCTTGGGTATGTCCGATGGTCTAATCTTCATTTGAAATATCCCGTCCTCAAATCAATCTTAGAGAAGACACAAGCACCCTTTATCTGATCAAACAAGTCTTCTATGCGTGACATGGTGTACTTGTTCTTGATTGTTACCTCGTTGAGAGCTCGGTAATCCACACACATCCTTTGGGATCCATCCTTCTTGTCCACAAATAGAACGGGTGCTCCCCAAGGTGAAGAGCTTGGGCAAATAAAACCTTTCTCTAGTTGCTCTTGAATTTGTTTCTTGAGTTCCGCTAATTCCAAAGGAGGCATCCTATATGACCTCTTAGCTATAGGTGCAGTTCTAGGTATTAAATCAATAACAAACTCAATGTCTCAATCAGGTGGCATACCTGGCAACTCGTCCGGAAAAACATCCAAAAATTCACACACCACCGGAATCTCCTTAATTGCGGCACCGTCCATATGATTCAGCTCCAATTGCTTTGGTGCGGTTTGAGATGCTTCAAATTCTACGGTGATCCCTTCTTCATTAGTCAACTTCACCATCTTCATGGCACACTCAATAACTCCATTGTGCTTCCTCAACCTGTCCATACAAAGTATAATGTCCAATCCTTGAGAATCCAAAACGATGAGGTTGGCGGAGAAGTCTACCCCCTTTATTCTAAGGCTTACTTTTGGACATACTATTTTTGTCCTCATCTCTCCTCCAGGAGACTTAACCAATAGAGTAAACTTCATATGAGAGATAGGCAAACTATACTTGGCAACATACTTCGATGCAATGAATGAATGCAATGCTCCAGAATTGAATAACATAGTCGCGGGGTTGGAGTTTGCGAGAAACATACCAATGACCACGTCATCCGCTTGTTGAGCATCCTCCGTAGAGACATGGTTCACGTTGCCACAAGCAAAATTCTGCTGTCCACGGTTCCCTTGTGGCTGTCCTCCATTGGGTCTTGGGTTTTGCCTCGGTGCATTGCTTCCTTGACCAAGGCCTGGCTTAGGACATTGATGCGCAAAGTGTCCAGCTTCTCCGCAAGTATAGCACTTCTTAACTCCACTAGAATTATTGGGACGAGCTTGGTTTTGAACACTTGCAATAGGAAAATTAGTACGAGGCACATAAGGCATTGGAGGCCTAGGTGCTTGCATGACAGGGCGCTGTTGCACAAACTGAGTTGGGCGTGGTGCATAACCAGGGCGCTGAGCAGGCGCAGAAGGGCTGAAGTAAGGTACATTGGGCGGCGCAAAGCGAGGGCGCACATTACTTCCTTGTTGATGTCCTTGATATGGCGCCTTCCTCTTGTTGTCTTGCTCCATCTCACGGATCTTATTCTCAACTACGATTGCTTTGTCCACAAGCTTCTGAAAATTTGCATAGTCACAATTGAGCAATTGCACTTGAATTTCATTGTTGAGGCCTCTCATGAACAAATATTGCTTCCGGCTATCCCGACTAGCATCTTCAGGGGCATATCTTGAGAGTTGAGTGAACTTATTGAGATATTCACTCACACTTGATCTTCCTTGTCTCAAGTTCTCAAATTCTTGCCTCCTCAAAATCATAACTCCCTCGGGCACATAATGAGAATGAAAGCTCTCTTTGAATTAGACCAAAGTAATCCTCTCTTGATTCTCGTGAGCATTGCAATAAGCATCCCACTAATCCGAAGCTGCTCCAACGAGTTGATGAGAGGCAAATAGCACCTTCTCCCGGTCATTGCATTGGACAATAGCTAACTTCTTCTCCAGGGACTTGGGCCAATCGTCCGCATCCATAGGGTCGGCAGCTTGAGCAAAGGTCGGTGGCCTAGTCCTCATAAACTCTCCCAATCGGTTATGAGGAGGTGGGGGTGGCGGTGGAGGCATGTGGGGCTGATTGTTGATGTTGCCAGCCTACAGCTGTCCCATAGTTTGTATCATGGTCTGCATGAGCTGGTTTTGCATGGACAAAAGCTGCTCAATGTTGTTAGCTCCATGAGCAGGTCCTTGTCCATTGTTGTTCTGAGGTACTCCATGGTTCTCCTGCTCATCATTGACATCCCTCTGGTTGCGAGTCCTCACCATCTGAAGAAAAGCAATAGGTAAGAATTAGAAAATGTCCCCAACTATATGCATCAAGGGATATAAAACTAGGCAACTAACTAGCCTACATGGACATGGCAATGCTAAAGCATCCCAAAATCCTCTATTAAGCACACAAGCAAACAATATATATAGAAACAGCACACCAAGCAAAAACACATCGATTCCTGAGTGCTCCTATGTGCTCTAAAGTGTCCATGCTATCTAGGATGCATCCTTCGGTCAACCTGTGGCTCTGATACCAATCTGTGACGCCCGGTTCCGAAAAAAGAACCAAGCTAACGCATATGTGTGCCCAGGATGTTCAACACACATACACGAGTGCAATCACAAACGATATACAGATAATTACCACAGTACAAGATTAATTAACCAAATTTTATTAAACAAACCATATTATCCTCGAATACAAGCTCTAATGAATATTAATGACAAGTTCAACTAATGCAGCGGAAATAAACTAAATAAGCAAACTAAACAACTAGGCAGCATAAGCGATAGGGTATAGCGCAGCTCCAATCCACACCACAGGCAAGCTGACGGTATACACGGCCTAGAACTCTGCATTATCGCCATTAAACTCCCAATACTGACCTACAACTCTTGGGGGGGATTGCAACAGTGAGTACATGTCGTACTCAGCAAGTGCGGAAAGTATGACATGTGGCTTATTCAAATGACGACAATAATAATGGCTAAGTGCTGAAAAGTACATTAAAACATTTGAAAAACAATATATTATATGTATGTGAAATAAACCCATCATAATCATAAGTAATATCATAATACCAGTCCATATTTCACCATCCTCATCAATAATTCCAGATTTCACCATTTGCCAATAACCATATTCAATACCAGAAATTAATCCATAACCATAATACCAACCATAACCATCCCAAATACCATCCCAATACTAAGTTCCCTCTAATCATGGAAGTTGTCCAGGTGCTCATAACCGGGAGCACGGCTATCATGATAGTTTTAGACACACTCTGCAGAGTTTGTACCTCTTTACCCACGTGTTTGTGATTTCATCACCTTTCGATGACTAGAACCTCTATTATGTCGTCTCACACTTCCGTCGGTGTGTGGCCAAGAGATCACAAAATAGCCTTTACAAAGGATTACTAGCCTATTTAGACCCCACTGAGGTTTCACCGGTGGCGATGTCTCCTACAGAGCACATCTTCAACCAAGGGTCCGCTCTTGAGCCATTCGGATCCCAAGGTAGTCCCATCAATCATCAACAAACCCAATCTGACTATCCCTTCCCTGAGCATCCCTAATGGTCCAAATAGCACTGGCAAACCCTAATTAATCAGCTATGCCGCACCCATACTTGGCCTCGTGGTAGAACTATAGTCCTGGCTTATTCTCGCATGAACCGGTCCTTAGATCTAAAGCAAGCAAGCCACCATATAATCCAACCCATCCACATACCGGCTTGCTTAGATCACCCATTACCATATCATATTTACCAGTTCATGTTAACAGAATAACATTAATGCATAATTAAATGTGTAGTGTAGTTTTCCCATCCCAATTAATTAAGCGATGCAAAAGGTAAAAACCCTTCCTGACTCTCTACCATAAATTCCAGGTGACAAGGGTGGTTTAACAAATCCAGTAAAGTTCCTACCATAGGATTCCCATCAAATTGACACAAGCATGCAGTTTGCAAACAAAACATTTAATTTAAAAACATGATCAATATGCTTCAAGGACACTTGCCTTGCTCTTGCGGTTGATTAGGGTCAAAGCCTTCAAACTCTTGGTGCTGTAGATCCTCCGTGGCACTCTCTAGCGAAAATCCGTCTAATCCACACAATAAACGTACAAGACAAGAAACACAATCAAAGAGTGCACAAATATTACTCAATATGACATGACATGCATGATTAATGCAAATGCAAGGTTCAACTTGTTAATTGATTGCTTTTAATGATCACTAATTGGTTCTAATAGCTTTTAACAAGTTTATACATGTTTGGATGTGATTGGATCAAATTTTAGAATCAATTCAACACAATTTAGCCAGGAAGACCGGACTAGTCCGCTAGGGACTGGACAAGTCCGCACTTTACGAGATCAGCATATTAGGGTTTTCTAGATCAGCGTGAATTTGGAGATTAGGGGTTGAGTTCGCGTAAGGAAAAGAGAATATAAGTTATACCAGGTATTTAGAACTCCAATAAATCAAGAAACTTGGAGGTAACACTTGGATCTTGGTGATCTAGGGTTGGTGATGAACTTGGAGATGAATTGGTGACGAAGAACGAAACTTGGTGGAGATCTTGATCCTCTTTCGTTTCCTCCTCTTATTCTTCATGCTTGGGATCTTCTCCTCCATCCTTGATGGTGGCTCTCCACAAACTAGGGTTCGGGTGGGGTGGAAAAGTGGCAAATAGATGTCAAGCCAAAGGGTGGGGTTGTTTATATAGAGGTGGAGGCTAGGGTTAGATGGATTTCGAGTTTGGGATGAGTAGAGGCCGGTTTAGAGTCCCTCATGGGCTCTAAAAGAGTTAGGCACGGCGTCCCTAGGCCCACTTAACGTGAAACGAAAGAAACAAGTCGTAAAACAAGAGATCAACTCGGAGTCGCGAAATATCGGACAAGTCCGAAAAGGATCGGACTAGTCTAAAGTCGTCCAGAGAGGAAATTGGACAAGTCTGGCCAAAAATCGGACAAGTCCGACTTTAAACAGAGAGGAAATCAGACAAGTCCGCTGGAACACCGGACTAGTCCGGAAAAGTCCAGAGACTTAGCAAATTTTCAAGGATTCATGGAATATCGGACTAGTCCGCACAAAATCGGACAAGTCCGAAGGTTTCCAGAGGCAAAATCCGACTAGTCCGCAGCAAAAACGGACAAGTCCATTTTTAGTCAGAGAGAAATCAGACTAGTCCTCAGTAAAATCGGACTAGTCCGCACTTTCCTGCATTTTAAGTGCGGTTTTGTTCCAAATCAATTTTAAATGCTCCAAATCAATTTTAAACTCGTTCCTCTTTATGTGGTTAATGTTAAACATGTATATGAGTGTATGTAGGGAATGATGCATGAAAATGAGGGTGTTACAACCCTCGAGCTTTCTCTCCCGCTCCTCAAGAGCCTCCCGGCGCTTGACGAGTTTGTCGTGGATGGCGTCGAGCCTCTGTTGGCGATCATCCGCTGCTCTATTAGCAGCTTTGGTCTGTTCGTAGATGGCCCGGGACTGGTTGTCAAGGGATTGCGTCATGCTTTCCCTCTCATCCAGCAGCTTACCCCAGTACTCCAGATGGATCTTCTCCTTCCTCACCCACTCTTTGTCATCAGCGAGCCTCAACTGCGCCAGCTTGGTCTCGTATTGGAGCCGGTTGCGCCACCTCCTAAGAGTTCGGCGCTCCTCCTCGAGAGCCTTGCTATCGTTGTAAAAAGCCAGCTGGACCTGGCGAACACTAGAGCAGGCGTTGTCAATAGACAACGACAGAGGGATTGGGTCCGGACCTGCTGGTGTCATCTACGCTGGTTCCAGCAGGTTCTCCATGACAAAAATTGGGTCCCACTCTACAAGAGCGGTTCCCTGGGCTTCCACAGCATTAGGGCCGCCCTCAAGAATAATCTCAGCCGCCGCTGAGGAAGGTCCTGCTACAGATGTTTCAACCTCCGGAGTTGGATCCGAAGGTCCCGCCGCCAGGTCATCAACAACTGGTCCCTCAAGCCGGGGCCAACAACTTCATCTCAGCACCCTGGCTCAGGCGCGGGCACCTCCAGGACCACCACCTCCGAGGCAGGCATTGAAGGTTCGATTGGAGCTGAAGCTACTTCCGGATCCAACGCTGGCGCCTCCTCTACCGCCGGCCCAGGCGCTAGCGCTTCGACCATCATGGGCTCGGGCGCCGGGACCTCTGCAGCGATTGGCTCAGGCGCCGGAACTTGTCCGACGACCGGCTCTACCACCGGAACTTCTGCAGCAACCGGCTCTACTGTTGGGGCTTCTTCGATAACCGGCTCATGCGCCAGAGCTTCATCAACCACCGGCTCTACCGCCGGGGCCTCATCAAACACCGACTCCACCGCTGGGGCTTCAACAACATCCGACTCTAGGGCTGGAATCACAAATATCTATGGTTCTGAGGCCGTAGCGTCCACCATTTCAGCATCCAAACTCGAAGCTTCAACCTCCGGGGTAGGTGCCACTGGTACATCTTCATTCCCATGGTCCGGTGCTACCACGGGAGCTTCTGGGGATGAGTCATGGTCCATGACCACGAGAGCCGGCGCAGGAGCTGTCGCAGCCACTCCTTGGGGCGACACTGGGATTGGAGCCGGGGCCTCCGCCTGCATAGCTTTAGCTGTTGTGGCAGGAACTGGAGCTTCAACCCCTCTCTTGGGTACCCTGTGGATGAAGGACGAAGACATTCAAAATGCAGTTACAACACAAAACAACCAATTGAGGTAAAAAACAAAATTTACCTCGGAAGGCTTCCCTCCAGGGTCACATGTCGGGCCAGGCTAACGGTGTAACGACCAGTCCTTGTTCTATAAAAGGACTGGTCGACGATCCACAATGGGGGACTCTCACGATCTCTGGACTGGGGACTCTCACAATCTCTGGACTGGAGACCCTCACGATCTCTGGACTGGAGACTCTCACGATCTCTGGACTGGAGACTCTCTAGAAGCTCTAGACTCTTAGACACTCAATACAACAACTACACACCCCGTGGAGTAGGGTATTACGCTCAGGCTGCCCGAACCACGAAAATCCTTGTGTCCATTTGCCATACTATCTGGAATCTCTACGCACCCAATACCAAACTACAAACTCCTCGAGATACAAACGGTAGTATCGGGAGAATTGCCGGAAAAATACTTCGACAACTACATAGACTATAGTGGGGGTCTATAGTGTTTATAACCATAAGATGTGATTATGAGAGTGAAATCATAAAGACTATACCTTCCACATACATGGACTCCACAATCAAACAAGAAACGCTTTGTCCAAGTATACGTATAAAAGAAGACTAAAGATAATATCTTTATTGATCACAAAGTCACAAATACAAGAAGGAATACATAAGCCAGACCTTTCCCAATTTGGAATTGGGAAGAGAGACTCCTTCTACTCCTTTCCCAATTTGGACTTAGGACTAGAGGCTCTCCTCTCTACATCCTAACTCCTCTAAGGACTATGGAAGATAGTGTATACAATAGAATGATGCCCAAATGGTGTGTGTTGAAGTGAGGGGTAGGGGGTCCTATTTATACTAGTGTTGAGGTTGGTTCCCGCCTCCAAAAGCGCCCGAATCAGTCACCATTGACTCCAGGGAGCCGGGAGGAGCCAACACGTGGAGGTTGACCGAGTTTGGTGCAAAGACCAGGTCGGCCGACCCCCTGGTTCGGCCGACCTGGTCATTGCACCGTTTCTCGTGTGCTTTCTTCATGTGGCTGCCTGGTGGGTCCCATTGATGTTTATGGGTGATACACCGTTGGATCTCCTTGGATACTTCTGTTTGTGGGCCATTTGATCCATGGGATGCCACGTGTCATCGTCTGATTGGTTGGGATGATATTTTATAGGATTGGTCCCTCTGCATTTCCTCATTTCCTGCATAAAATGCTGCATACACATATTTCTCCAAGTCCAAGTGGAATTGGGTTAGATAGAAAGGTGATGTGTGCAAGAAATTACAAATCCTTCACATAATTGAGTTAAATTGACGGATGAAATTGGTATATAACAGCCGTCAACAAACTCCCCCAAGCTTATCCTTTGCTCATCCCGAGCAAAGTCAAGACTTTAGGTTGATGATCAGGAGTTGCTACAATATCTCATTTTCAAATGTATCTAATGCACAACAAGATACTCTACCTAGTATTGCAGAAATTAGTTATGATACCCTACCTTTCTTAAGTTATCATGGGGCTTATGCTTTCTCATATTCATGAGTAGTTGAAAGGTAGAATAGCAAATGGGGCAAACATAGCCTAGAAATCAAGTTCCACTTAAATCTTGGAGAATCCAATTTAGATATTAAGTACCTCAATTTTATTCTCTCAGTCACTCCTTTGTGGATAGTGGAAATATTTCCTCACCAAAGTATTGTGCCTCTACTATTCCTACTCATTGGATATGGCTTGTATGTGGAGCTTGGTAGGGAAAGTAAGTAGGCATATTTGCATCACATATATTACTAAGTCAATAGAGTAAGCCTTAGGAGAATTCAAATCAAAACTTTTTGATTCAAGACCAGTGCATGTGTGATGGAGTGTGTCGGAGTGTTTTTCCGGCAATTCTCCCGATACTACCGTTGGTAGCTCGCGGAGTTTGTAGTTCGGTATTGGGTGCGTAGAGATTCTAGAGAGTATGTCAAATGGACACAAGGATTTACGTGGTTAGGGCCGCCTGAGTGTAATACCCTACTCCGCGGGGTGTGTAGCTGTTGTATTGAGTGTCTAAGAGTCTAGAGCTTCTAGAGAGTCTCCAGTCCAGAGATCGTGAGAGTCTCCAGTCCAGAGATCGTGAGAATCTCCAGTACAGAGATCGTGAGAGTCCCCAGTCCAGAGATCGTGAGAGTCCCCCGTTGTGTATCGTCGACCAGTCCTTTTATAGTACAAGGACTGGTCGTTACACCGTTAGCCTGTCCCAACATGTGGCCCTGGCGGTTACTAACGTTTAATACATAATTAATGAGATTTATCACCCTTAATAGCGTGGTAACGGGACTTTACAGTGCCGTTACTGGTATTAAGGGCCTTCTGATCGTGTGTCATTAATATGGTATTAATGACACTTAATCAGGTCTTGATGTATTTGATTGCCCCTTGAAGGTCCGAGCCGTTGGGGGTTCACACGCCTGATTGCTGAGGCTGAAGGTCCGGCGGTTTGGACACGTGGCCGCTTCGGAGCTATTCGTCTGGGATGGGTAGGTCCGTTGTAGATGTACACGTGTCGATACCAGAGCTTCCCTCTTTCAGGGGTTGGGTCCGGGGGTGTCGCACGCGTGTTTAGCCCGAAACTATCCCATGTGAGGGATATAGGTCCGGTTGTGGTATACACGTGGCAGCATCAGGACTAACCATGTATGGGAGGCAGGTCCGTTCCCGTATGACACATAGGGCCTTCCCAGATCTTCAACTCAGATAGGTGAAGTCCCTTTGGTCTTTTTGTAGTCGCACGGTACGCAGGGCACCGACAGTGGCCCCCTGGGCCCACATCTCGGAGAGACCTTTTGGATGAAGTCGTTCTGTCAGAGGTGGGTCCATCCTTCGATTTTTGTGCTGTGTCTTCAAGGGTCTTCAAATGTGCCATTGGTGGTAGTTCGCAGTTAAACCAACGCCGCATGGCATATCCAGAATGCAGCAAGTGAGATCTTAGCGTGAGGATCTCACACAATTGAAGGTCGCTGGTTCCTGATACGAAAATCGTATTGGTTCCGTGCGCCTTGTCAGGCCGCCGCCTTCAGGTTTCCCGCCTTTCATGATGACAACCATTCGCTTGGGATAAGGACCTCGACTTGATCGTCGGGGTGGCCTCGGGCCCCCTTGTCATTGGCAGGGTGAAGTTTTTGAATTGTATCGTCGACTCTTCTGCGATTTCCATCCAAGCATTGCGGGGGCTTACTTAAGAAAGAATGCGTGCACCGTTTGGGGGTTCTTTACACCTTCATTTGATCTTGCGCTCAAATCCTCCAAACTTTCGCTTGCTTTTCGTCCCTAGCCCCGCTTGTGGTGCGATGGAGTTGGGTCTCCGCGAGAGCCGACTTAAGACCGATGACAATTTGAAGAAGGTCTGGGCCCTCATGGGGTGGTCCAGTGACTTCTTCAACCACCAGGTCCGCGCCGGCAAGCTTCCATTTGAGAAGGAGCGCGCCAGCGACATGGTGTACTTCTCCGCGTATGCCATGGTGGGACTGATCCCACCCTTTTCTTCTTTTCCCTTAATGCTGCTAGACTTCTATGGTTTGCAGCTGTACCACCTTGGCCCCCACTCCATTCTTTTGGTGTCGATCTTTGTCCACTTCTGCGAGATGTGGGTGGGTATTCCTCCCTGCGTCGAGCTCTTCTGCACCTTCTTTACCATCCACACCACTGGCAAGAGTGACGAGTACCTTGGCTTCTATGATTTTGTGAAGCGCAAGACGTGCCCACACAAGTACTTGCGGTCGTTCCCTTCTGGCAAGTGGGACGACTGGAAGAAGGATTGGATTGTCATCAGGACAGAGGAGCATGAGAGGCTGGAGTTGCCCGTAGGCCTCCCCAACGTCGACACTGAAGCTTGGAGCAAAATTCCGATGTTATTGGACGCCTTCAACCCTGCTCTGACCAGGATCCGCCAATGCGTGGAAGGAAGGGTGACTCCCCAGGCGGTATTTTGCAACTTCCTGGCCAAAAGGTGGGCTCCGCTAAAGAAGAGGGAGAAGCTTGCTTGGGCCCTCAATAGCGTGATGGACGATGACTGGATCGAAACTGGTTTGAAGTCCAACCTGGAAGGCGCAGCCTTGGAGCTTCACCTCAAGAAGTTCCAGCATGGCATCAACGTCAAGGGTGACTACTTGTCTCCGCCGGAGGCTTTCCTCCCTCAGAACATGGTGGCAGAGTTCAGTAGGGAGCTCCAGCGGAAGATGCCAGTGCTTGATGACCATGGTGTAGTTTAGAGGCGTTCGACCACCGGGTTGGTGATCTCCTGAGCTTCTGAGGGTGGTCCCCCTTCCACCGCAGAACAAAGAGTTGAAGTCGCAGGCAAGGGCAAAGAGTTGGCCGAGCCCTCGAGCCGTAAAAGGAAGCTGAAGCACTCTAATGGGAGGTCCGTTAGGCCTGCTCCTTCCGAAGCGGCTCCTTCTCCTCGGAGGGGAAGGTCTTCAATGGCGGCAACCACTCCAGCATCAGCATCTTCCCGAGGTGCTAGTTCCAGCTGTGTGGCTATAGTACCAAGACCAGCTAAAGGCTATGGGTCCAAAGGTTCTTCCCGATTGAGGGGGGCCTCGACCAAAGTGACGCCGACGGTAGCGGCAAGCTCCGGGGAACCTTCCGGAGCTAACATGCTAGTGGCGACAGGGTCCAGTCCTGAGCGTCTGGGGAAGAGGTTCCGCGCTAGCTGGAGCGGAAGCCTTCCGAGGTAAATTTTGTTTTTACCTCAATTGTTTGTTTTTTGTTGTAACTACGTTTCGAGTGTCTTTGTCCTTCATCCACATGGTACCCAAGAGAGGGGATGAAGCTCCTGTTCCTGCCACAACAGCTGAAGCTGTGTAGGCGGAGGCTCCGGCTCCAATCCCAGTGCCGCCCCAAGGAGTGGCTGAGGCTGCGACAACTCCGACGCCGGCTGTCGTGGTCTTGGATCTTGACTCATCCCCAGAAGCTCCCGTGGTAGCGTTGGACCACGGGAATGAAGATGTACCAACGGCACCTACCCCGGAGGTTGAAGCTCCGGGTTTGGACGCTGAAATGGTGGACGCTCCGACCTCAGAATCGGAGATATCTGTGATTCCGGCCCTAGAGCCGGATGTTGTTGAAGCCCCGACAGTGGAGCCGATGGTTAATGAGGCCCCGACGGTACAGCTGGTGGTTGATGAAGCTCCGGCGTGAGCCGGTTATCAAAGAAGTCCCGGCGGTAGAGCCGGTTGGTGCAGAAGTTCCGGCAGTAGAGCCGATCGTCGGAGAAGTTCCGACACCTGAGCCAATCGCTGCAGAGGTGTCGGCGCCTGAGCCCATGATGGTCGAAGCGTCAGCGCCTGGGCCAGCAGTGGAGGAGGCGCCAGCGTCGGAGTCAGAAGTAGCTTCAGCTCCGATCAAACCTTCAATGCCTGCCTCGGAGGTGGTGGTCCCGGAGGTGCCCGCGCCTGAGCCAGGGTGCCAAGATGAAGTTGCTGGCCCCCCGCTTGAGAGACCAATTGTTGATGACCTGGCGGCAGGACCTTCGGATCCAACCCTGGAGGTTGAAACTTCTGTAGCAGGACCTTCCTCGGTGGCAGCTGAGGTTATTCTGGAGGGCGGCCCTAGTGTCGTGGAAGCTCAGGGAACCGCTCTTGTAGAGTGGGACCCAATTTTTGTCACGCAGAACCCGCTGGAACTAGCGGAGATGACCCTGGCAGGTCCGGACCCGATCCCTCTGTCGTTGTCTATTGACAATGCCTACTCAAGTCTTCGCCATGTATAACTGGCTTTTTACCACGATAGCAAGGCTCTCGAGGAGGAGCGCCAAACTCTTAGGAGGTGGCGCAACCGACTCCAATTCGAGACCAAGCTGGCGCAGTTGAGGCTGGCTGACGACAAAGAGTGGGTGAGGAAGGAGAAGATCCATCTGGAGTACTGGGGTAAGCTGCTAGATGAGAGGGAAAGCATGACGCGATCCCTTGACAACCAGTCCCGTGCCATCTACGAACAGACCAAAGCCGCTAATAGCGCAGCGGATGATCGCCAAGAGAGGCTCGATGCCATTCACGACAGTCTCGTCAAGCACCGAGAGGCTCTTGAGGAGCGGGAGAGAAAGCTCGAGGGTAAAGAGCAAAAACTCCTGGAGCTGCAGGATGACGTCGTGAAGAGGGAAGAAGAGCTTACTCAGAGACTAACTCTGGGTGACAAGAGTCTCGAGGAGTGCACCAAGAAATTGGACGAGCGCTACGAGAAAGAGGAGAAGAAGGACTGGCAGCAAGGACAGGACCTCCACAGGAGGGAAAATGACATTGCTTCCAGGGAGAAGAAGGTGCGGGGCCGAGAGAAAGACCTGGTTAACCGCCAAAACAAGATCCACCTCCAGGAGGAAGAGCTCATCAAACTCGAAAGGCAGGTTGCTAAAAAGATTCAACAGAATGCCAAAGAGGTAGAGCGTCTTGCCCGGGAGAACTCGGAGCTTGCGGCAGCCAGAAGATCCTTGGAGGCGATGTGAGGTTGTAGGATTGCGAAGTCCCAACAAGTTTGGGACTTCCTGGGCAAAGCCAATTATGCACTGACGCCAATGGGTTTTAGTCCCATGCGTCTGGATGATCTGGAGCCGGAGCTGGACCAGGCATTGCAAGTGCTGAGTTCGGCAGGCAACAAGCTCACCAAGATGGGCGATGTCATTGCGGACTAGCTGGAAACCGAGGGACAATCCCTGGCTAAGAGCGTCGCAGAATTTGTTCTGACGTGCTACATAAGTCGGGACCCTCAGTTCCCCTGGACCCAGTGCTGAAGGCCCCATCGATGGAGAGGGAGAAGCTGCCCAAGCCAGCGTTTCGGAGGTTGCCCAGAAGGTCGCCTCGTTCTCCCATAGGGTATAGGACCATCTCTTTGTAGCTCCCGCTTGTATCCTCTCTTCTTTTTCTCCAATTTTGTAATCTCTTGTCTCCAGATGAAAGAAATCCATGTTTTTTGTGAATTTCATTTTTTGTCTTCAACACCTTTGTACCACTTGGCCCCCTGGTAGATGTACGCAATTTGATTGTGAACATGTACCAAGAGGATGTAACAGTTGTTGAAGACTTGCGTGCTTCAAACTTGTAGAGCGTAGGTCCGAAGTCTTCGATAGTGAAGGTCCCTTGAGGTTGTCGGAGCTTATGGGCTCCGACCTTGATCATCATCGGAGCTTGGTGGCTCTAGCAGTGATCTCCATCAATGCGTAGAGCATCGACAGTTAGTCCTCTGGAGACTTTCCACCATCTTTTGTTCATGTTGACGGCTAGCCCCCTGGCTTTATTGGAGTTAAGTAGCTCCAGTGACGCTTGCTATCAATGTTTGAAACATAGGCTACAAGTCATCTAGGGGATGTCAGAGCTTTTGTAGCTCTGGCTTAATTCACCATCGTCATGAGATCTTTATTTTTCCTGCACATTGAAGTCAAGAAAAATAGTAAAATCCGTTTCCTATCTATATCTCAGTTGCGACTTACTATTCTCGTAAAAACTTTTAGGTCCAGTGCAATTCTTCATACAATCAAGTGCACTGAGTTGTTTTCTCCAGGTCCAATTGTTTTCAGGACCCGCCTTACTTCGGCCTGCCGGGGTGTAGGTAGAGCGGCGTACTTAGGGTGCGGGACCAGGCTAAGTCGATAGCACACTCCGAACCTAGATTGGTTAGCGGCATTCAGGTGAGTAAGCCATTCAACAACGTGAAAACCCAAAGGAATTAACAATGCAACTTGGGCTGTACATGAATTAGTCGATCTAAAAAATTCTTGAGAATCGCACAACCTTGTTATAGACAAGAAAGAGAAAAATAAAAAATATTGATCTTGTACAAAGTAAATGCACGTGGAGTCTGTTTTCACACAAAGTTATCTTTCATTATAGGTCCGGGGTACAGGGGAAACAAGTACATCATTAGGGTACGGAACCAGGCTAAGTGTGTTTTGTTTCTTGTTTGACCCAAGGTAGCTAGCTACACTTTTAGTTCTGAGACTGTGACAAGTGTTGCTTGAACTTTGCGGACCTTCTGGGGAAGGTCCGGCTGTTCTCCCGGAGGAGCTACCCGACTCTTTACAATGACTCTATAACATACATCACCTGTAACTACAAACTCACCTCCGTGATATTAAGCGTAGAACTTACGAAGGTGCTAAATGTTCCAAGGATTTGGGAGAGGTGTCCCGTCCTCGGTTGCCAAGCGAACGCATCCAGGACGGGATACTTTGATCACTCAGAAAGGTCCTTCCCAGCTAGGGGAAAGTTTGTTTAACCCTTCTCTGGATTGTATTCTCCGTAGCACCAGATCGCCTTCCTCGAGCTGTCGGCTGTGAACATGCCTTTGGTGATAACGCCGAAGAGCTTGGCGGTATCGAGCATTCCGAACAGCTGCTCGACACCTTCCCTCTTCAAGAAGGTCAAGGTCTTCACGCTGGAGCTGGTCCTTCTGGAGGAAGGACTGCTTCAACTTCGTACACCAGGAGGAAGGGTGTCTCTCCAATTGACCGGTTTGGAGTTGTCCTGTTGGCCCATAGAGTGGGTGGAAGCTCTTCGATCCAGTTGGCTCCATGTTTTTTCAGACGCTCATATGTGCGCGTCTTGAGTCCTTTTAGGATTTATGCATTTGCTCTTTCGGCTTGGCCATTTCTTGCCAGGTGAGCTACGGAAGCGTAGTTGACTTGAATGTCGAGGTCTTCGAAATATCCTTGGAATGCAGAGCTTGTGAATTGGGTCCCATTGTCAGTTTTGATTTTGTTTGGGACTCCAAATCTCCATACGATGGACAGTAAGAAGTTGATGGCTGATTGCTTGTTTATTGTCACAACTGGAGTTGCTTCCGACCATTTGGTGAATTTGTCAATGGCAATGTATAGGAAATTGTAACGTCCGACGGCTTTTGGGAAAGGTCCCAAGATATCCATCCCCCACACAGCGAAAGGCCATGTAGGAGGTATCATTTGTAGAGGTTGAGCCGGTGTGTGAATTTGTTTCGCATGGAACTGGCATGCTTCACATTTCTTCACCAGCTCAATTGCATCCTGGAGCGCTGTAGGCCAGTAAAAGCCATGCCGAAAGGCTTTACCGACCAGCGTGTGGGAAGACGCGTGGTTCCCACACTCGCCTCCATGGATTTCTGCGAGGATATCGCATCCTTCTTCCTTTGTAATGCACCACATTAGGACGCCGTTAGCACCGTGTCGGTAGAGATCCCCTTCTACCAGCGTGTATATTTTAGCCAGTCTGACTATCCGGTCAGCGGATACATGATCTTCAGGAAGGAAGTTGTCTTTCAAGTAGCTCCGGATCTCCGAGATCCATGCATCGGAGCTAGCTTGAGTATTTGAGTCTTGCGTGCTGGGTTGCTCGGAGCTTCCTGTAGCACCTACGACCCTTGATGGACTCCATGGTAACATGGCCATTGGGACCGCCAGCTTTGAGGCGCTAGTCTTGCCCCCTTCGCTCAGTTCGGCAGGATGAGCTATAGGTTTAGACAACCTCCGGACGAAAGTTCCATCGGGAGCTGGAGCTCCGGTTGATGCTTTCGTCGAGAGTTCATCAGCTTCAGCATTATGGAGACGCTGGACATGGTGGAGGTCCAGGACTTCGAAGTACTTCTGAAGCCTCTGGACTTCAAGGAGATAAGCAACTAGTTGGGGATTGTTGCAGGAGCATTCACCTGTTTAATGATGAGCTGCAAATCTCCCTTGACCAACAGCTGCTTGACACCATATGATAGTGCCACCTTTAATCCATAAATGAGTGCTTCTTACTCTGCCATGTTGTTGGTTGCCTTGAAATCAAGGTGCACCATGTATTTAATCTTCTCCCCGGTCGGAGCAAGGAGAAGGACTCCAGCTCTGGCTCCCTGCTTCTCCATGTAGTCGCCGAAGTAGAGAGTCTAGTGAGGCTCGGTGAAGACTGGAGCCTTGAGTTCCGACTTCTGCTCACTGGGGCCCCTAGGGTTTGATGGAGAGGGGGTCCATTCTGCCACAAAGTTCGCCAATGCTTAACTTTTGATTGCTTGCCTTGGGACGAATTCAAGGTCAAACTCGGCCAATTCCACTGCCCACTTTGCAATGTTCCCAGAGGAGTTGGGATTATGCAAAATCGCTCGCAGTGGATATGAATTCACCACTGAGATCTTGTGAGCTTGGAAATAGTGTTGGAGCTTCCTGGAAGCAATAAGAATTGCGTATAGCAGTTGATGTACTTCCAGGTACCAAGTTTTGGCGTCGTGGCGTACTTCACTGATGAAGTACACTGGGCGTTGGACTGTCCGGATCCTCCCGGGGGGGGGGGGGGTCTCGGAGCTTCCTCCTCATTGACCCGGACGCTCCCGGAGGGGTTCGGACCTTCTTCGGGGACCTCCGGGTCCTTGTTGGAGGAACCCGGAGCTTCTTCAGGAGTGAGTTGGACCCTCCCAGGGGGGTCCGACACTTCTTGCTCAACAAGAGTAACTCCTTGTTGACCCAAGTCTGGGGGCTGGGACCCAGACTCGCCTTCAAGAACCTCCTGACCCTCCCGGAGGGGTCTAGATTCCTGATCTTGTGACGGTTCTGGTCTCTCCGCAACCAGGACCATGCTGACAACTTCGTCAGTTGCCGAAATGTAAAGCAGTAGAGGCTCACCAGGGTTCGGAGCTACCAAGGTTGGTAGGGTGGTGAGGAGCTGCTTCAGCTCCTGGAACGCCTTTTCTGCTTCTTCAGACCATTGGAATGGTCCGAACTTCCTCAACAGCTTGAAGAAGGGAAGTGCCCGTTCCGCCAGTCTTGAGATAAACTGGCTGAGGGCAGCAAGACATCCAGTCAGCTTTTGGACGTCCTTGATGCGGGTTGGTGGTCACATATCTTCAATAGCTTTTATCTTCGTCGGATTTTCTTCTATTTCTCGGTGATTCACCAAGGAACCAAGAAGTTTTCCGGAGCTAACCCCGAAGACACACTTGTCTGGGTTCAGCTTCGTACGAGTGACTCGCAACTTGTCGAAGACAGCTTGCAAAGTGTCAAGGAACGATTCATTGTCCTTAATCTTGACGACAATGTCACCGACATACACTTCCACTACGTCTCTGATGAGCTCTCCAAAAGTTTTGTACATAGCTCGTACAAATGTTGAACTGCATTCTTGAGACCAAATGGCATGACAGTATAATAATACAATCCATCTACTGTGATGAAGGAGGTATGTTCCCCATCTTCCCTAGACAATCTGATTGGATGGTACCCAAAATATGCGTCTAGGAAACATAGTAATTCACACCCGGAGGTGGAATCCATTATCTGATCTATTCTAGGTAGTGGGAATGGATCTTTTGGACATGCCTTATTCAGTGTAGTGTAGTCGATACACATCCGAAGCTTCCCGCCGGCCTTGGGTACAACGACTGGGTTTGCCAGCCATTTTGGGTGGAAGACTTCTCAGATGAATCCAGTTTTGAGCAACTTCTTCACTTCTTGTCGTATGAAATTCTATCGCTCTACTGATTGCTTCCGAGGCTTCTGATGTACAGGCCGAGCGCAAGGGTAAATCTTCAGATTATGCTCGATCACTTCCCTAGGGATCCCAAACATTTTTTACGGTTGCCAGGAAAACACGTCGACATTAGCCCGGAGGAAAGTGATGAGCACGAGTTCCTATTTGTCATTCAGACCTCCCAATATACGTGTGGTCTAAGCGGCATCAGAACCAATGTGGACGACTTTGATGGGAATGTCGGTGTCGCCGCTTGGTTGCACGCAAGGTGCGGAGGTTGAGCCCCAATGACGAATGCTCGGAGGTTTCGGAGCTTGCTCCTTTCCAGATTCTTCTTTCTTTGCTGTAGCAAGCGCATGGAGTTCTTCCAGAGCTGTCACTACTCCAGCGGTGCGATTTCCACGGATCCATAGTACACCAGCTGGTGTTGGCATCTTCAACACCAAGTAGCCATAATGAGTAGCAGCCATGAACTTGTACAAGGCTGGCCTGCCCAAAATAGCGTTGAGGGGTAAGTTGATCTGAGCAACGTCAAAGACCAACTTCTCAGTGCGGTAATTCTCCCGGGTCCTGAAGGTCACCGGAAGAGAAATTGCACCAAGTGGGGTTATGGCCCCTGGACCTACTCCGGAGAAAGGTCGGGAGGGGCGAAGATCCGAAGGTCGGAGCTGATGCTTGACGAAAGCTTCGAAGCTTATGAGATTCAGCCACAAACCTCCGTCCACCATGACATGATGGAGTTGGATGTTATTGATGGTCAGAGATACCATCAATTGGAGTTGGCCAGCTCCAATCATATTCCGAGGGCAATCTGATGCATTGGAAGTGATGTCAGTATCCATCCACTTCCGGTGCGGCTCCGCCCTAGCTATGGGAGGCACCGAGGCCATGTCCCGTCGCATGGTCTTGAGGACGCAGCGGGGGGTGATGTCCCACAAACAACCAAAGATGGTGTTCATGGTTTTCCGACATTCATTTTTGTGGCAGAGGTGTAAACAGCCTTCAAGACCTTTTTAGGGTCCTGAAAGCCTAACTCCTCTTTAGCCGGAGCTTCGTCGACTTTGTATTTTCCTTCCCTTTGTCGGAAAGGAACTTCTTCACGGCGCTTGTTGTAGCGCTCAGCAAGGTTCTGGACCTGCCGGCAGTGTTCCAGGTTGTGGCTGTTCGACTTATGTATAGGACACCACATTTTTGAGTTGCCACTGTCTTCAGATGAAGGTCGAGGTCGTTTCTCGAGGCGTGGCCCCCAGCCACCCGGAGCTGCAGCAACTGCAGCAGTAGGTGTGCCGGCCGATGGCTTTTTCTTGCTGTTGGACTTTTTCTTCTTTTTGCCACTCTCGGAGGTAGTGGCTTCACCCTTGGAGGATTTTTTATTATCCTCTGGAGGTGGTTTGGAGTGCATTTCACGTCCCTCCGCAGCTTTGGCACACTTGTCTGCCAAGCAAAAGAGCTCCGTGACGCTGTTGATCT
This sequence comes from Tuctoria greenei, assembly GCA_036927565.1. NCBI lineage: Eukaryota > Viridiplantae > Streptophyta > Magnoliopsida > Poales > Poaceae > Tuctoria > Tuctoria greenei. Next base: position 66,963,644 of record JAYESD010000004.1, on the reverse strand, counting down.
CCTTGATCGCCAGCTTCTCCAGCATCTTCTTGTCTTGTACGCCCTGTCTAAATGCCACAATAATAGAGGCACTGGAGATAAAAGGAATAGTGTTTTGTACCTGGGAGAACCTCTGGATGAAGGAACGCAGGGATTCTCCCCCCTTCTGCGTGACAGCAAAAAGGTCCAGTTCAGTGCCTGGTTGGGTGTATGAACTCCCGAAATTGGCGGTAAACTGTTGGCACAGTTCCGCCCAACTATTGATGGAGTTGGGCAGAAGGCTCATGAACCAGGACATTTTTTTTAAACGGAATGATTCCACCTCCACTTCATTAAGAAACAGAGATCCAAACAGGTTACATCACTAGTGTTACCCAGACCCATTGAGCTTATAGCTTCAAAGACGACTACTTGACTTAAAGGCTACAACTATTAGCCCCAGCAACCAGTTTGTGCTTATAGCACCCAAAAATAACAGGCTCGCAGCCACGAGAAAGAAAGTTCCCTACTTACTATTACAATAAGCACATAAGTTTCATCGGCGACATCTCAGCCGAAAAACAGAAGACAAAAACCTCCCCCACTTCATTGATAACTCCAGAAGCACCTCAAGCCTGTCATCCCGTCAATCTTTCATTCTCTTTTTCCTTCTCTTCACCCACCCTTGCTCTCTTCATCACCTCAGTTTCCTTAGAACTTGATGTAGGCATCAGGAAGTAGCCTTTCTGGTTCTTCATGACGTCTATTAAAGCCTTGAGCATTGATTCCGCTCCTTTTTGATGATTGCCTGCATTTCCCCAGAATAAAGACCTGCCCAATAATTCATTAGTGACACTGCACAACAAATAATCTCACAAGGGTGTCTAATTCTTTTCCCATCAAAACTAATACTATTCCTGGTTTTCCACGTAGCCTAGCAAATGGATGCCAGACCTAAAGCATAAACCTTTTCTCCACCAGGTAGAGCAGATTTTATCCAATACCAATATTGAGCATAGTTTTCAGGTCAATTACTGCTACCAAAACATTTTGCAACTACCCCCCAAATAGCTCTCATGACATTACAACTAAAGAATAAATGATTCACAGTTTCACTATAAGAACAGTAACAGCAAGTTTTATCACCTTGCCAATTTCTTTTGGCCATGTTACCTCTAGTTACAATAGCATCATGTTTTAGCATCCACAAAAAGGTTTTAATCTTGGGTGGTAACTTAGCTTTCTAGACTTCTTTATGATTATTATCACCATCACCAGCCAATCTATTGTATACAGATCTCACTGAGAATTTTCTATTACTTGACCACATCCAAATAGGTCTATCAGGTACATCAGAAATTGTAATTGAATTTAATCTACATGCCAGTTCATACAATTTTTCATCAAAAATAATAGGGAATGATCTCTTAAACTCTAACCTCTAGTTTTTCATGGCACACTCATAAACAGTAACATCCTTATTCACACACCATTCAAATAGCATACAGTGTGAAAAACATAAAGGCCTATCATCCATCCAAATATCTTTCCAAAAGAGAATTCTCCTTCCATCTCCAAGTGTGTACTTTCTCCCACTTGTGTATATATTTTTAACTTTCAATAACTGGTTCCAAATGGGGGAGTCAGCCAATCTATGTTTTATCAATCCAATAGGTTTATTTTGCATGTATTTCAATCTAACAACTTTTTGCCACAGACCATCCTCACTATCAAGTTTCCACCACCATTTAACCAAAAGACTAGTATTCATTAGCTGAATATCTTTAATACCCAAACCTCCTTTGTTCTTGTTTCTACATACAATTTCCCATTTCATCATATGGTATTTCTTTTTATTATGCCCTCCTTACCAAAAGAATTTCCTTCTATATCTATCCATAGTGTCAATAATACATGCAACTGGGACCTGGAGGTCCCAGTTAAAGCCAATGAAAAGTAGTTGGCCATTACGGCCTCGTTACCTCCGGTCGCAAGGATTGCAGTGGAGTAAATCTGGGGAAACTCAGCGGGATTAACAGTCCTGTCAAATTTCTCCGGCATGTGAGGTCGGAACTTTTGTGGCCATCTGACCATGCCTAGGTGCATTGCCAGGGCAGAACAATCTCCTTCTACTCCCTCGGGAGCAGGACTGTCTCGAGCCTCTCACCTTTCATGAGCACGCTCGATATGTACACGGCCGTCCTGCTGACGGTAACGGCGATCAAGCTCCGTCCGGAGGTCATGAGTTGAAAGCCTAGTTACCGTATGGGTGCGTCGCGCCCTGGAAGGCAGCGACGTCACTTGTTGAGACGCAGCACACCTCCTATTGTGGGAGGCGTGCCCACAAAGTCTGCCCGATACAGTCGGATGCTGCGTTGGGGCCCACCCTGGGGGGGAGGACCTTGGTTGCTGATGCGATCCACGGCTGCTGCAACCAAATGTTCCACATCAGCCCTCCACTGCTCCATTGCACCCTAGGATGCACCTGGAGGTGGTGGGCTTTGGAGAAGAGCACACGTAGCATGGAGCGCGTGTTCAGGATTGTTGTTATTCGCCGATGCTGTGACCAACGCAGATGCCCCGTCTCGCTGTCCAGCTTGATTTGCTGGTGCAGACGGTGGTGGCGGAGGCATGACTCCTGCTAGAGCCGCAACACCTGCTGGTTGTTGCATGTTGGAGGGATTGCCTCCAGCAGGTTGCGCAGTAGGGTTACCGTTGGACGATCTAGCAGCTGAGTTCACCATTCTTGAAATCTCGGGCACACCCCTACCTAGCGCGCCAACTGTCGGAGTGTTTTTTCTAGCAATTCTCCCGATACTACCATTGGTAGCTCGCGAAGTTTGTAGTTTCTAGAGAGTATGGCAAATGGACACAAGGATTTGCGTGGTTCGGGCCGCCTGAGCATAATACCCTACTCCACGGGGTGTGTAGCTGTTGTATTGAGTGTCTAAGAGTCTAGAGCTTCTAGAGAGTCTCCAGTCCAGAGATCGTGAGAGTCTCCAGTCCAGAGATCGTGAGAGTCTCCAGTCCAGAGGTCGTGAGAGTACCCAGTCCAGAGATCGTGAGAATCCCCAACCCAGAGATCGTGAGAGTCCCCCATTGTGTATCGTCGACCAGTCCTTTTATAGTACAAGTACTGGTCGTTACACCATTAGCCTGGCCCGACATGTGGCCCTGGCGGTTACTAATGTTTAATACATAATTAACAAGATTTATTACCCTTAATAGCGTGGTAACGGGACTTGACAGTGCCATTACTGATATTAAGGGCCTTCTGATTGTGTGTCATTAATATGGTATTAATGACACTTAATCAGGTCTTGAAGTATTTGATTGCCCCTTGAAGGTCCGAGCCGGGGGTTCACCAGCCTGATTGCTAAGGCTGAAGGTCCGGCGGTTTGGACACGTGGCCGCTTCGGAGCTATTCATCTGGGATGGGTAGGTCCGGTGTAGATGTACACGTGTCGATACCGGAGCTTCCCTCTGTCAGGGGTTAGGTCCGGGGGTGCCGCACGAGTGTTTAGCCGCACAAGTGTATCCATGATCAATGTGTTATTCATTGATAAGAGTGGAGCTTTATGGATAATTCATGTTGCATATTTTCTAAAGCTCCTACTCATAGCAACGCATGTTATAGAAATACACTATATGAATCCCTACACCTTTTAAAGTTTCTAACCATCTTAGCTTTCAAGAGCAAATTTTTATCATTTAGACCATGATAAATAAGATTCTCAATTTTATCCTCCTGAACCTCACTAGGAATTTGAAATTTAGTGACTCCTCCTAAAAATGCAATTCAATTTCAGAGCAAGGATATCACTTATTCCTAGGAGTTTGAAATCTAGTGACACCATCTATGTATGAAGCTCAATTAAAAAATTATGGTTGTCACTATGCCCAAGTTCCTATATGCCAATTCACCAATTAAGTCATGCCCAAAGGTTTTGTTTTCTAAACCTCGACAAAAATGACTAAGTTTACAAAACAATTTTTAAAGGATTCTAGGTACTTGTTTAAGATTTTTCCAAGTATGGTGGGATTTCCTTTTGGAGATCCGAAAGTCAATACCCAAGCTTACTCTTGTGAGGATGCTTGAGAATTGAATGATGAGGAAGTGTCAACCTTCCTCACAAATGCAAGCAAATGCATTCAATCTATGGCAAATCAAACAATGAAAAATTCTAAACTCATACCTCATTTGAAGAGCAGTTGGTGATGAAGGTCTTTGTGTGAGAAACTCACAACCTTGATTTTCGGCGTAGGCTTGATGGTTGATGTCAAATGCCAAGTTGAGGTTGGATTTGGTGATGGATTTGGTTCTGGCTCCTCCATTGGGTCATCCTCTTGATCATTTCTCTTCCTCAAACTCAAAATGAGTTTGAAGGAGAGAAGTGTTCTCAAATCCTCCCAATGGTGACTTGAGCTTGATGAAACCTTCCAATTTCTTGCCAAACCACCTCTTCACAATTTTGACCTAGCTGCACATTAATCAGGAACACAAAACAACTTGAAAACGGGTTACGTTAGCCAAAAGCAAATTGAACCCAATTTTCAAATTTTCTTGCCCAAGTTGAATTAAATTGTAAATGCAATGAGGGTCAAAGCAAATCTTTTTGGTTTGAACTAGGAAGATAAATTCAAGTTGTCATGCACGTAGTTCATATCCAATTAAATTTCTCCCCTAATTCAAATTTTTAGTTTTATAATGGTTGGAAATTTAAATTTCCAACATGCAAGTGTGGAATTTCAAATATGTAAATGCAAGGGTTGATGCAATTTGGAAAACAAATATGAGATAACTACCAATTAACCTATTGGCAAGAACTCACCGAATTTTTGAAGCCCGGTGAGTGATAACTACCAATTAACCTATTGGCGAGGACTCACCGAATTGTTGAAGTTCGATGAGTAATACTTACCTCCATTCGGTTCAGCACGATGATTTGTTGTCTAATCCCGGAGTTGAAGATGTGGACGATTTCTTCTGTTTTGACATGCCAAACTCATTTGGCTGTCATTTGGGCATGTGGGCCACATGTGCCCTAGCCTCTCCCCGTTTTATTGATATAGACATGTTGTTGTAGCGACGGGTTCTCCCTCTTGAATGTATTCCTTCATGAGCATGGTGAGGCTTGGTCCTTCTTAGGGGTGCCACTCTGACCATATTGATATTCCATTGAATCAACCCATACCTTGATCATGGGTCAAAGGCTTCCTTGGGCATGATGACATGTGGACTCAACAATCAAACAAGAAACGCTTCATCCACAATGTCACTTGCCCTAGGTTGAATGGCTTTGGTCGAAGTGTGGGAATCCCAACAAGTGATGTGGGATATCTTGGACTTTGAATGCTCCTTAAGTTCTTGTCCTTGGCCAAGATCTTCATGTGAATGTTGTCTTGATTTCTGCTTGGCCAAGATACTTCAAGGTAGGTTAGTTGATGTTAAATCCCTTGGAACGCCATAGCCTCCTTGAATAGAAGGGTGATGTTAATTCCACCGTTGACCTCCTTGTGAATGGTAGCCATTGGAGTTGTTGTTTGAAAAAGGTCCTCATGGGTCTTAGGGAAATAATTCCCATGCTTCCCATGATGACATGGATTTTCACAAATCATGTGAATATCCACGACTTGGATTATCCAAACAAATCCCCAATGACTTGGATATTCATGACACTTCAATGGGAGGTGTAGTTCCATAACTAGCATATCCACCTTGTGAAGTGGCGTGCATGACATGCTTTGGGAACTCGAGCATTCTTCAATGCACCACTTGAGTGGAGACCTTCTTCTCATCCAAAAAGAATGAGAATAGGACTCCTTCAGCTCCAGCATGAATGTGGACATGGATTGGTGGAGCCAACCCATGACACGAGTTTTGGATGAAGAGCCAACTATCCACCCCATGGTGGAGGCAAACCAAGAATAACTTCTTGGAGCCTTCCCCAAGCTTGGGTATGGATGACTTTGGCTCCTACTAAAAGCTGAAATTCTCCAGCAAAAGGCAATGGTGTTGCCTAGCGGACATTTGTTGAGGTACGCCTTGAATCATCTTGCAGTTTAGCACTTGCGTCCTCGTTGGCTATCCCGTACAATGGGTTGGCCAACACTACCCTGTTTTCACACAAAGGAGAAAACAAACAAGGGTAGTCTTGCCTAATAACTATTAGTACCTATAGCTTAATCACAAGTGATAGCTATCCTTCACTTCCTTTGCCTTCCCCGGCAACGGTGCCAGAAATGCTTGTTGACGGTTCCTAAGACATACTAACAAATCATCCCCGGCAACGGCGCCAGAAATGCTTGTTGACGGCTCCTAAGATACACTCAAATCATCCCCGACAACGGCGCCAAAAATGCTTGTTGGTATTTCTTAACACCACAGATCATCTCCAGTAAAGAGATGACATCCACAAGCGCACAGAAGATACCGTTGTAGAATTTCACCCATGAGTATTCCCAAGGGTATTGTATTTATCCCAAAGGAAGGCAATGGAGTAAAGTATATACTGCTCTTATGGTCAAGCTATTGGATACTAATCAATTATCTGGACAGGGGGTAAGTTGATAATAGGGGTAGTGTGACACACACCTAGTCAGTCCATTATAAAGGGTAAAATGGGTCCTAGAGGGAGATTGGATTAAGAGTTAGAGAGTTGCTCCTACAATGCTCCTAATACATATACATAGCCTTAGGTAGATACTAATGGTCATGTCAATCATGAATTCCTATGCAATGCTATTCAACACATCGGGCATGGGCTTACCCCTAGCAATACTACGGCGACTCCCGCCAAGAGCCTGTGGCATAGCCGAACGTGGAGGATTACAAAGGACAGATAGGGCTCTCACCACCTACTGCCTACCTCTTCAATCCGTGGGTCTACGAGACATCCAACACTACTTAAATACCCTAGCACCATGCTAGCATACTAAGCAAATACCTTAGGAGCCATAGCACAAGCCATCCTAAGGCAATGACTAACCTAAACATCGTTGAACCAATGTTGAAGCATAGCATAAGTCATTCATATTAACGTAATCATATCACAACTACATAGACTATAGTGGGGGTCTATAGTGTTTATAACCATAAGATGTGATCATGAGAGTGAAATCATAAAGACTATACCTTCCACATACATGGACTCCACAATCAAACAAGAAACACTTTGTCCAAGTATAGGTATAAAAGAATACTAAAGATAATATCTTTATTGAGCACAAAGTCACAAATACAAGAAGGAATACATAAGCCATACCTTTCCCAATGTGGAATTGGGAAGAGAGACTCCTTCTACTCCTTTCCCAATTTGGACTTGGGACTAGAGGCTCTCCTCTCTACATCCTAACTCCTATAAGGACTATGGAAGATACTGTATACAATAGAATGATGCCCAAGTGGTGTGTGTTGAAGTGAGGGGTAGCAGGTCCTATTTATACTAGTGTTGAGGTCGGTTCCCGCCACCAAAAGCATGCAAATCAGTCACCATTGACTCCAGGGAGCCGGGAGGAGCCAACACGTGGAGGCTGACCGAGTTTGGTGCAAAGACCAGGTCGGCCAACCCCCTGGTTCGGCCAACCTGGTCATTGCACCGTTTCTCGTGTGCTTTCTCCAGGTGGCTGCCAGGTGGGTCCCATTGATGTTTATGGGTGATACACCGTTGGATCTCCTTGGATACTTCTGTTATTGGGCCATTTGATCCATTGGATGCCACGTGTCATCGCCTGATTGGCTGGGATGATATTTTATCGGATTGGTCCCTCTACATTTCCTCATTTCCTGCATAAAATGCTGCATACACATATTTCTCCAAGTCCAAGTGGAATTGGGTTAGATAGAAAGGTAATGTGTGCAAGAAATGACAAATCCTTCACATAATTGAGTTAAATTGACGGATGAAATTGGTATATAACAGTCGTCAACACGCGCCAGGTAGTCAAAAAAGTGGTCCTGTTTTCACCACCATGGTTTTCATCAAACCCGTAGACGGCGGTTTCCGAGGCTGTCGTCCGATGACCAAATCCATCGCCCTAGCGGTGCACTCTGGTCCATCACGCCCCCGCGCAGATGCAGCTGGCCAGGGTGGCGCCTTTGGACACGTCACGACCCAGTCAGCACCCCCGTAGCCACCAGCTGCGAGTACAGAGAGCGCTCTGGCAGCAGCCAGGGTCCTGCTCCACCACCCACCGTTGATGAACGCTTCCCAGGGAGCAAATCAACAGTGGGTCCACGACATCGACCACTTTGACCACTTAGTCGTGGCAACCCTCAACTCTCCCAACAAAGGGAGGTGTCACATGTCGCTATCGTGCACGCCGTCCATCGGCTGTTGCACCGCCCGACTCCAGATCTACCAGGCTTACTAGCGCTGGCAATATCCCCACTGAGGACCTGAGGGCTGAGCTTGACTGTCTTCAAGCTTAGATAGATGGCCCCATCATCATCGAGTGGTAGCGGGAGAGATGGGCAACCTCAATGCCGAGTATGGCCCTCGAAGGTCTGCACAAGAGGAGTCCTTCGTCCGAGGAGCACCTCAGGTAAACCCTTCACCCCCGCTGTCAAACCAGAACTATGTTGGGTCGACTGCACCCCTACACTGCTCTATGCATCAGGTGTCGCAGCAGCAGTACTTGCCACAACAGCAGGCTCCACAACAGCCGCACGTGGTGCAACAAACCCCCTTGGGGTATGCTGTTCGGTACGCCTCTCCGGCAAAGCCCATCGGAGGGTGCGTGGACTTGGCGCCATACCTGCACCTGACGACGTGGCCGCACAAGTTTCGACCACACCTACCAGAGAAGTTCGACGGGAGCGTCAACCCAACCGAGTTTCTGCAGATCTACACCACGATGCTCCTTGATGTAGGAGTGGATGAGTCCATCTTGGTGAACTACTTCCCCGTCGCCTTGATCGGCTCAGCCCAGTCATGGCGGATGAACCTGCTCGAGGGGACCATAACCTCTTGGGATGACCTTTGCTAGCAGTTCATGGTGAATTTCGGCAGCTCCTACATATGCCGCGGCACCATGCTCGACCTCCACGCCGTGCGCCAACAACCCAAGGAGACGCTTTGATCATTCATCCAATGCTTCTCCCAGGTACGCAACTCCAACCCCAACATCCCAAATGCTTCTGTCATAGTAGCATTCCGGCAAGGAGTGCGTGACCGGAAGATGCTCGAGAAGCTAGCCATGCACAACATGCAAGATGTCTTCGATCTCTTCTCCATCGCCGACTGTTGTGCTTGGGCGGTGGAAGGCCGATACTGGCACACCTAGCGCGTCCCCAAAGTGGGCGGAGTCGGTTAGACCAGCGAAGGTGTTTCTACCACGGGTAGTGGCAAAAAGAAGAAAAAGAACCGGGGCTGCGGCCAGAACAAGACGATGCATGCGTCACCCGTCGCCACAGCAGCGGCGACCAATGGGGGAAGACCCCCATGCTCCAACAAGTGCCCACGTCAACCACCTGCAGCTGACGACGATGTCGAGCCCTGCCTAGTACACAAGACTCGTGACCACGCCGCGAGCAAAAGCCAGGAGATTAAGAGATGCACCGAGCGATACCAAGAGTAGGTGCAGCAGTAGCAGCGTCCCGACGGCGCTCTCTTCCGCCAGCAGGAGGGCAAGCAGAAGGTCGACCCCAAGGTCGACGACGACGATGAGGAGATGGAGTACCAGAAGCAGGAACGGGTCGTCAAGGTAGTCCACCAAGACGAGGACTCTGACAGTACCACCCTCATTTTCATCCAACCATGCATTGCATACATCCTAATATATGTTTAACATTAATACACACAAAAAGGAACAAGTTTAAAATGAATTAGAAACAAAACTGTGAGACCTATGTGTGCTGAATACATTGGCTTGTCGTGAATACACTTGGCCTTGATGATAAAAGTTTTGAATATCACCAAAACACCTTTTTATCAAGGTTCGACTCTAGCTCCAAGCTACAGCAAAGTCCGACTAGCTTTGGTCAGCTCCGGTGAAGTTTTGTCTTTAGCTCCGGCATGTCTTTGATAGCTCCTACATGTTTTTGATAGCCCCGCCGTGTTTTTGATAAGCTCCGAAGTTGATTTTTCTAGCTCCGGCTTTTGGGATTACTAGTTCCGACTAGCTTTGGTTAGCTCCGGCGCTAGGTCATGCTAGTTTTGTAAGCTCCAGCGGGAGCTTGGTTGTACTAGTTTGGTAAGCTCCGGCGCTAGGTTCTACTAGATTTTGTTAGCTCTGGCTCAAGGTCCGGGTTGCTCTGGCAAGGTCCAGAACTTGACCGTAGTGCTTCTGCTTTTCATTTGCAATGTTTCGTACTTGCTTTACATTGTTGGAAAGATTGCTTAGTATTCATTTGCTAAGTTTTTGGTGCATTTTGGTTGATATGGATGATATCGTGTTACTGTGATTTTGCAACATGCTTATGTGAGGTTCTCACGTAGGGTGTTGTGTTCGGAACTAACTTGAGTCAAGTCGAGGACTTGGGCTCGTATGGATTGGTTGTTTATTCATGTGCAGGTGTTACTTGAGTTCAAGACATGGCTGGTGATGAGATCCATTGGACTAGTCTCAGGGAGGCGATGAGGTTCCAACAACCAAATTCGGGAGGAATTGTGGTTGAGCTGATCAGGAGGTTGCGCAACTTGATTGAATCAAGAACAATGCATATGAAGGTATCGTGGACGTCATTGGAAGATGTTTGCACATGTGCAAGGAGTGCATGTACGTGGCTACATGGTTCCGAGACATGATGAAGAGATGTGTACGTAAAGAGTTGGTCGGAAAGGTCCAACCGACTAGGTTATGGACTCAGGCTGCGGCTGAGTTGGGTTTGACTCAAATATGGAAAGATTTGAGTTGGTTATGATAGGATTTCGTGTGTGTCACGAATTTGAGTTGTTTAGGAATGTGGGATACGTTCCTAAGGTGTTTGGATGTCTTAAGATTGCTTCTATCTGCGTATAGAAGAATCCTAAGCAGTTATGAAAAGTTACGATTCGTGAACAGAGTAGGATTAGGTTCCTAATCTGAGTTGAGTTGGCTTTCGAGCTGGTTATATAAGCAAGGAAGCCCAGAGCTCGTGGTGCACGACTTTGGGGCTGTTCCTCTTGTGTTCTATTGAATAAAATTCGTAGTTTGAAGGAACTTTTGTGCCTTGTTCGTCAGACTTGTTCCAGACAAGTTTTACTCGTCGAGTTTCTGGACAACACTACCTTTCGTCGGTGGTTTTATCATAACTCGAGTTTTACAGATCCAATTGACGTGATTCTTTTTGGATTATATTCAAAACTTGATTTTCTATCATATATAAGAATTTCACGGTCATTGGATTTGTGGTCTATGATCTACACGAGTTTCTTTGCAGCGTTCCAGAACTGTTTTTTCTCGAGTAGGGCAGATTGACCATTGTTTGATATTTCGATCATAACTTGAGTTTTTCTCGACGGATTTGAGTGATTCTTTTTGTGTTGTCTTCTTGACTTGATTCTCTCTGATATCTATCACTTTTGTCACGGTGAGACACGTTTAGATTAGTCTCACACACGATTTCTTTAACAGGTCGTTTTTCTGCCGAAAGGGTTTGGGGTTTAATTGTTTCCGCTGCGTAAGATTTTTAAATCTACCATTCACCTCCCTCTGATAGCTTTTCACGTGCTCTTCGATCCTACAATTGGTATCAGAGCCAAAGTGCTCTAATCTTTGTGATTTGCACATGTTTTTGACTAATCATCATGGAGAAGTACTCTGCCAAACCTTGTGTGTTCGCTGGTATTGATTTTCAGGTTTGGAAGGCACGCATGGAGGCTTTCATCCAGGCACAAGGCTTGCAATATGGGAGAAGGTATACAAGCCTTACAAAGTGCCATCAAACGATCAAGTTGCAGCTACAAATCTGAGAGATGTCGACAACAACAACAAGGCTCGGAACTTGATCATACAAGGATTAACACAAAGCGACTTCGACCGTGTTGAACACCTTCGATCTGCATACGATGTGTGGAAAGCACTTTGTGACTACCACGAAGGATCCAACACGATCAAAGAGGTAAGGCAAGACATGTTCAAGAAAGAATACATGCGCTTCGAGATGCAACCCGATGAGTCTATTGATGACCTTTTTGCTCGCTTTAATAAGATTCTCAGCAACTTGTGTAGTGTCAATGTTAATTTTTCAGATGCTGAAAATGCTAGGCAATTGCTAAGTGCATTAGATATGTCAATTTGGGAGATGAAAGTCACATCTATTCGTGAATCTACTGTCATGAGTTCACTTACTTTAGATGTGCTATATTCCAAGTTAAAAACTCATGAAATTGACATAATCTCACGTAAGAACCCCAATAAGTCTATTGCTTTTGTTTCACAACGTGATATGTCTAGCTCCGGCCAATCATCATCTTGCAATACTCTTGCTTTGTTGTCCTCACTAACCGTGGAGCAGATCGAAGAAATTCCAGAAGAGGAGTTGGCACTCATCTCTACTAGATTCTCAAAAGCATTGCAAAATGTGAGAACTAGGAGAGGAAGCTCCGGACCTCAACGCTGTTTTGAATGTGGTAAAACAGGACACTTTCGTACAGAATGCCCTTACCTTTCAGGTCCGACCACCCAGGAAGAAAAACAAAGCAAGGTTCGGACCTCCTCTGGAAATTCCATCAAGAAGAAGAAAGGTACCATAGGACGCAAGATGATCAACAGTTTCATCACCGCGCTTCAAGAGTTCAGTTCAAGCGACGTGGACATTGGAAGTGATGAAGATGAAGATAATTTGGCAAACTTGTGCTTCATGGCGGGCAAGTCAAGATTAAGTATGGAGGAGGCAGAACACAACAGCGACAATGATGAGGTATGTCCTACTTGCGAAGAAATGTGTGATGCTATTTCTCGTGCCACTAGTATTGTTAAGAAAAAGGACAAAAAGCTTAGGGATAGTGCTGCTAAAATTGAATCACTAGAATCTGAAATCAACCGTCTAAAAACTTTGATTCCTAGTGATGATGCATGTTCCTCATGTGATTTAATATATGAACAATTGTCCTCATTAAGAAGTGCGCACACCTCCACACTTGATAAACTTGAGTTAGAAATTGAGAAGAACAAAGAGCTTGCTGCACTTAATGATAAAAACTTGAAAGATGCTAGCTGTTCTACAATTGATTTGCATTGTTCTACTTGTGATGATCTTGATAAGAAACTACAGGATGCTATGAATGAAATTTTTATATTGAATAATGCTTTACGTTCTCATGAAGTTAAATTTTGTTCAAATTGCAAACTAAAAGGAAAAACTTCATGTGAAAATTGCCTTGATCTGTCCAATAAACTTGATGACATGCATAGGACATTAGATCGGTTTTGTAATGGGAATAAGAACCTAAACTTACTGCTGAATTCTTCCAAGTCTTGCAATGATAAAACTGGTTTAGGTTTTGATTCTCATGCTCATGCTAAGGCACATCCACCTAAAATTGTGAAGTCATTAGGAAGTGGTTTGATTCAAACAGTTCCTAAACAAAAAGGAGTGGTTTTCAAATCTGCAGGAGTGTTGCCTCATTCGGTTTCAAATAAAAATATTGCTTGCTCATCTAGACATGAACACAAAGTTAAATTTCATTGTACCTACTGTGGTAGAGATGGTCATGTCATAAATTTTTGTTATAGACTAGCTAAACAACAGAAAAGGGAAAGAATGGTTGCTAGATCTCATAACTTTCATGCAAAGTTTGCTGCACATATTGAACCGAATGTACAACCTGCTATTTCGAGTCAAAAACATTCCAAGTTTACCTCCGGACCTTCTGTTTTTGCCTCCGGAGCTACTGATTTTTGTGCTACACAAGTAACACCTTATAGGTCAGTAGTTAAGAATAAAAAATCTCAAACTTTGACTCATAAACCTGCTGTTTTGTCTCAGCTTTCGCGTGTTTTTCCTGCGGTACGTCGTGTGACTCAGTACTGGATTCCTAAATGCAACATGGTATTGATCGATCTATTGTGCTTTTATGTAGGTTACACGTTTGAGGAAGGAGAACATTTGGATTGTGGATTCAGGTTGCTCACACCACATGACTGGTAACAAAGATCGGTTCTCCTCCCTCTCTTTTGTGTCACGTGTGGAAAATGTTACTTTTGCTGATAATTCTTCAACTCCTATAACTGCTAAGGGTTCGGTTAGAGTAAATGATCACCACACTTTGAAGGATGTGGCACTTGTCAAAAATTTGAAATACAACTTGCTTTCTGTTTCACAATTGCTAGATGAAAATCTGGAAATTATTTTCAATAACAACTGCTGCAAAGTTGTAAGTTCAAATAGTGAGCTTATTTTTAACATGTCTCGGTTTGGAAGAGTTTTAAAAGCTGATTTTGATATGTCTTTCTCTAAGCATAGGTGTCTAGTTGCTAATGATTCAAAGGACTTATATTTTTGGCATCGTAGACTTGGTCACCTAGGCTTTGATCACCTAACGCGTGTTAGTGCTCTTGATCGCATACGTGTGCTGCCTAAGCTTAAAGGAGACAAAGAAATTGTGTGCTCTTTTTGTAGACATGCTAAGATGGTTGCAGGTTCACATACTCCTCTCACAATGATCATGACAACTGAACCATGTCAACTTTTGCATCTTGACACCGTAGGACCTTCACGAGTTCAATCCTTTGGAGGTAAATGTTATGTTCTTGTTATTGTTGATGATTATTCTAGATACTCTTGGGTTTACTTTATGGCGTCTAAGAATGAAGTTTTTAGTCACTTTAGAACTTTATTTCTTAGATTATCAATTGATCACCAAGGATCATTAAAAGCAATTAGATGTGATAACGGAACTGAATTTAAAAATCAATCTTTTTATCACTTTTGTGCTGAAAATGGAATAAATCATCAACTTTCTTCACCATATGTACCTCAACAAAATGGTGTTGTAGAAATAAAGAACAGAACCTTAGTTGAGATGGCTAGGACTATGCTTGATGAATATCAAACTCCTAGGAAATTTTGGGCTGATGCGTTAGCAACCGCTTGTTTTTTTGACCGGTGAAAAACTGCAAGGGAGAACCCCGGCAGCCATAAAACATATATTAAAAGAGACAAGGAAACAGCGATTTACAGTAGCTCAGCAGAGCTTGACTAGGTGTTCCAGAGGGGGGAACATCCTTTACAAACCCCGAAGCCACACGAGCACACTAGCCCTATCCTCCGGGTTAAAACGGCAGGCCTGAAGCCTTGTAGAAGCAATGAAGGATCGTTTCCAAGCATTTACAGAGGGAGTAGAGTTTCTGAAAATGACATTGTTACGAGCAATCCAGATTTCCCAGGCCGCTATGGAGAAGGTTTCCATGATGGCGCTACGACCCCTGCTGAGCTTGGCTTTTTGCAGGGTATGAAAGGAGGGGATGTCGTAGTCCTAGTGGATCCCAAGGACATTCTAGCATGCCATGCTGAAGGAGAAGGTAAAGAAGAGATGGTACATGAGTTCCTCCACATTGTCAGTACAGAGCACGCAGGTGTAGTCATTCCCATCAATCGTGATGTTCTTTCTCTGAAGGAGGGTGCGTGAGTTGATTCGGTCCCGAAACATCAACCACATGAAGATCTTTATTTTCTTTAGCACCTTTGAGGACCAAATCCAGCTGAAGGGTGTTGGTGGGTTGATGTGTTTGTAATAGTTGTTGTAAATAAGCTTGGAGCTGAAAGTTCTTGTTCCCCCGATTGGAGTCCACTCATCCTGTGAAGCTTCCCTGTGAGAAATTTCCTCCAGCATGGCCTCCAGATTGGCCAGTTCCAACAGTGCTTCCTCCGACAGTGGTTGAAAAAAAAGATTTACATGGTCTGAGTTGCTGAGGTATTGGGCCATTGAGATGTTGGTTCTTTTTGTGAAGGAGTATAAACGGGGCATGTCCCTTCTGAGTAGGTGATCTTCCCACTAATCCTGCCATAGTCGAATTGTGTCCCCTGTGGCAATTTTGACTTCAAAATTCCTGAGAAAAGAATCAGATAGGCTCACAACATCCCTCCACCAGAAGGATCATTTTCCTTTTGTGCTGTGCGGGGGTTTACCGTTGCTACAATAGCGCTGGTTGATGAGGTGAACCCAAGGGATGTCTGCTTTGTTATAGATTTTCCAGAGGAATTTCATGAGCAAGGTTCCATTCATTGCAGTGAGGCTTTTCAGACCCAGCCCTCCATTTTCCTTTGGTGTTGTAACTTGATTCCAGGCCACCAGGGGCCGGCCTTTGCTAGCGATGTCCGAGCCTCTCCATAGGCATTGTTTCCTGGCTTTGTCAATAGCTTGAATGACTGACTGTCTCAATTTGATGGTACACATCGCATAAATTGGGATGGCGGACAGAACGCTGTTGATAAGTGTGCATTGACCAGCCATTGACAACCATGTTGCTGCTCCAGTTAGCTTTTTTTTGCACCCTTAAGACAAGCCCTTCAAAGGCATCTGCTTTGGGTCTGTTGAGGCTCTTCGGCAGACCTAAGTAAGTAAATGGGAATGAGCCAATAATACAACCCAGTGTGGCTGCTAGAATTGTGGCCTCCTCTTCATCAGTGTTTATTGGTGTTAAGCTTGATTTTGCCCAGTTCACTCTCAGCCCTGTAGCTCCCCCAAAGGATTGTAGTAAGTTTTTTAGAAAGAAGAGTTGTCTCTGGTTGGCTTTGAGAATTAGAATAGTGTCATCTGCATATTGTACTACCAGGAAGTCCTCATTCATTTCTTGATGCAGTGGCAGAGATAGAAGTCCCAACTCCACTACTTTGTTGATTAAAATTTGTAGAAGATCTGCTGCCAGTACAAATAGCAGGGGGGATAACGGGTCCCCCTGCCGAACACCTCTTCTGCAGTGAAAAGTCTTACCTGACACTCCATTGAGAAGAACTGAGGAGGTGGTAGTAGATAGAATATCTGTTACCCATGTGATCCACTGTTCAGAAAAACCCAAAACTCTCAGCATGTGTATAATGAAGACACGTTCCACATTGTCAAAGGCTTTTTCAAAGTCCAGTTTGAGTACTATGACACCAATTGTTATGTCTCAAATCGTGTTTTCTTGCGTGCTAAGCTAGGTAAAACACCATATGAGCTTCGGTTTGTACATAGGCCTAGTGTTACACACTTTCGGGTCTTTGGTTGCAAATGCTTTGTTAAGAAACATGGTAATCTTGATAAATTTGAACCTAGATCCATTGATGGCATGTTTCTTGGTTATCCATCTCATACTAGAGGCTACCGTGTGCTTTTACTTGACACTAACAAAATTGTGGAGACTTGTGAAGTGTCTTTTGATGAATGTAGCCCATGTACTAGCTCAAACATTGCAGGTCCAGATCCATATCCGCAGGGGGAGAGCATTTTCGTTGAAGATGAGGAAGAATTGGAGTTGCTGCCAGAAAATTCAGCAGCTAAAGACTTTGGTTTAGCTCCGGATGTTAATTCTCAACCAGCACCGACAACCATCAATGCTGATTCAAATCATCCTCACGCCACAAACTCATCGATTTGTGATGAACAAGAAGAAGAAGAAGTTTGTGAGACATCTGTTCCCCTATGGTTTTACAAAGATCATCCCCCACAACAGATGATTGGAAGCTTGCATGAACGAGTCACACGGTCCAGGTTTTGCGATCCAAACTCTTATGCTCATTCTTCTTTTGTTGCTTCTTTTGAACCCAAATATATATCACACGCACTCACTAATGAATCTTGAATTATTGCCATGCAAAAAGAGTTAGAAAATTTTGAAATAAATAATGTTTGGAAACTTGTACCTCCACCTCAAGGTCACACTTTAATTGGAACTAAATGGGTATTTAAAAATAAAAATGTGAGGATGGGGTTGTGGTTAGGAATAAGGCTAGGTTGGTTGCTCAAGGTTTCACTCAAGTTGAAGGTCTAGATTTCGATGAAACTTTTGCTCCTGTCGCTAGATTAGAAGCCATAAGAATTTTGTTAGCTTTTGCAGCTTCAAAAGGTTTTAAGCTATATCAAATGGATGTTAAAAGTTCTTTTCTTAATGGCTAGATAGATGAGGAGGTTTATGTCAAACAACCACCGGGTTTTGAAAATCCTAATTTTCCTAATCATGTTTACAAGCTGTCCAAAGCCTTATACGGTCTCAAACAAGCCCCTAGAGCATGGTATGATAGGTTAAAAACATTCTTACTTGAAAAGGGGTTTATCATGGGCAAAGTTGATAAAACTCTTTTTGTGTTTAAGCATGGCAATGACTCATTATTCGTCAAGTGTATGTGGATGATATTATCTTTGGTGGTGCTTCTCATGATCTTGTGTCCAAGTTTTCAGCAATGATGAGTTCCGAATTTGAAATGAGTATGATGGGTGAACTCACGTACTTTTTTGGGCTGCAAATCAAGCAAACCAAGGAGGGTACCTTTGCGCATCAAACGAAGTATACCAAAGACCTCCTAAGGCGCTTCAACATGGACAAAAGCAAGCCTCTTCGGACACCAATGGTAACAGCAACAACACTTGAACTTGATGAAGATGGTGAATCTGTGAATCAAAAAGAATATAGAAGCATGATCGGATCACTTTTGTACCTCACGGCATCAAGACCGGACATAAAATTCAGCGTATGTCTTTGTGCACGGTTTCAAGATTCCCCATGTGTTTCACATCGTCAAGCCGTCAAAAGGATTCTCAAGTACTTACATGGAACCCAAGAATTTGGTATTTTTCTTCCTTCTTCCCCAACCGTTAATTTGAAAGCTTTTTCGGATGCTGATTTTGGGGGTTGTAGGATTGATAGGAAAAGTACTTCCGGTGCTTGTCATTTTCTTGGTAATTCTCTTGTTGCTTGGTCCTCTAGAAAACAAAATTCAGTTGCACAATCCACAGCCGAATCTGAATATGTAGCTGCTGCTAGTGCTTGCTCACAAATTCTTTGGATTGTTCAAACACTTAAGGACTATGGGGTTGATCTAGATAGTGTTCCACTATTCTGTGATAACACTAGTGCCATTTGCATTGCTAAAAACCCCGTGCAACATTCTAGAACTAAGCACATTGACATTAGGTATCACTTTCTCCGAGATAATGTTGAAAAAGGAAACATTGTGCTTCACCATGTAGATACCGAACAACAATTGGCTGACATTTTTACAAAACCTTTGGATTTCACTTGTTTTTGTTACATTCGTAGTGAAATAGGGGTTATGCATCCTCATGGCTTAAATTGAGGGGGAGTTTTTGAAACTTGGGAAGTTTATGTGTGAATCCGAAATTAAAATAATATGGGCATAGTATTTCATACACATATGACTTTGTGATTCCTTTTACATGCTAGAAGTTCTTACTACATTACTCGTGTTATACATTTTGTAGTTTTTGCCATGTCTAGTAATTGGAATAATTACTTACACTAAAACTGGTCATGGTCGAACTTCCTTGCCGTTTTGAACTTGTTACATGTTCACAAGTGCTTTTAATCATTAAGAATTAATCAAGTAATCAACTCACATGTTGAGTTTTTATGAACAAATATAAATTGAGAAAAGATCAAGAGAATATGCATGCATCGCACTTCTTCTTTTGAGATAGCTTATCATTGCACTTAGATATGAACTTGGAAGAAGTTGTGTATGACAAAAACCATGTCCTTAAGCTTCTGATTGTCAAATGACATAGGCTTGGCTTGGTTGGTTAGAATAAGGCAGATGCACATATAATCTCTTGCAAATATCATATGATCTAAATTTGTGTTTTGAAAAATAATAAAATGCAGAAACTAGTGTCATGCTTTTAAGTTATGAAATAGTTAAGTTTGTGAGATCATGACTTGCTTAAATTGAAAATTACATATGATCTCTAGCATGGCTTACACTACTTTATGTATCTCATTGATGCGATAGTGTAAGTTACTTGATAGTATGACTTGGATGAGCTTTGTTTATATGTATATGTTATAATATGCTCATAACAACTAAAGGGGGAGAGATAATTTGTTTATATGCTCATAACTTGTTGAATACATTGTCAAAGGGGGAGAGATAAGCATGAGAATATGTGCATAAGGAGAGATAATATGGGATAATTTTTGGATTTTTTTCTCATTTTACTTTTGATTTACAAAGGGGGAGAAATTGCTTTCAAAACTTTTATGTGAATAAGTCAATGTTCGGATTTTAAATGGTGTTGCCAATGCATTTATCAAGGGGGAGATTGTGAGACCTATGTGTGCTGAATACATTGGCTTGTCGTGAATACACTTGGCCTTGATGATAAAAGTTTTGAATATCACCAAAACACCTTTTTATCAAGGTTCGACTCTAGCTCCGAGCTACAGCAAAGTCCGACTAGCTTTGGTCAGCTCCGGTGAAGTTTTGTCTTTAGCTCCGGCATGTCTTTGATAGCTCCTACATGTTTTTGATAGCTCCGCCGTGTTTTTGATAAGCTCCGAAGTTGATTTTTCTAGCTCCGGCTTTTGGGATTACTAGTTCCGACTAGTTCTGGTTAGCTCCGGCGCTAGATCATGCTAGTTTTGTAAGCTCCGGCGGGAGCTTGGTTGTACTAGTTTGGTAAGCTCCGGCGCTAGGTTCTACTAGCTTTTGTTAGCTCCGGCTCAAGGTCCGGGTTGCTCTGGCAAGGTCCAGAACTTGACCGTAGTACTTCTGCTTTTCATTTGCAATGTTTCGTACTTGCTTTACATTGTTGGAAAGATTGCTTAGTATTCATTTGCTAAGTTTTTGGTGCGTTTTGGTTGATATGGATGATATCGTGTTACTGTGGTTTTGCAACATGCTTATGTGAGGTTCTCACGTAGGGTGTTGTGTTCGGAACTAACTTGAGTCAAGTCGAGGCCTTGGGCTCGTATGGATTGGTTGTTTATTCATGTGCAGGTGTTGGTTGAGTTCAAGACATGGCTGGTGATGAGATCCATTGGACTAGTCTCAGGGAGGAGATGAGGTTCCAACAACCAAATTCAGGAGGAATTGTGGTTGAGCTGATCAGGAGGTTGCGCAGCATGATTGAATCAAGAACAATGCATATGAAGGTATCGTGGACGTCATTGGAAGATGTTTGCACATGTGCAAGGAGTGCATAGACGTGGCTACATGGTTCCGAAACATGATGAAGAGATGTGGACGTAAAGAGTTGGTCGGAAAGGTCCAACCGACTAGGTTATGGACTCAGGCTGCGGCTGAGTTGGGTTTGACTCAAATATGGAAAGATTTGAGTTGGTTATGATAGGATTTCGTGTGGGTCACGAATTTGAGTTGTTTAGGAATGTGGGATACGTTCCTAAGGTGTTTGGAAGTCTTAAGATTGCTTCTATCTGCGTATAGAAGAATCCTAAGCAGTTATGGAAAGTTACGATTCATGAACAGAGTAGGATTAGGTTCCTAATCTGAGTTGAGTTGGCTTTCGAGCTGGTTATATAAGCAAGGAAGCCCAGAGATCGTGGTGCATGACTTTGGGGCTGTTCCTCTTATGTTCTATTGAATAAAATTCATAGTTTTAAGGAACTTTTGTGCCTT
Organism: Tuctoria greenei; assembly: GCA_036927565.1. Classification (NCBI taxonomy): domain Eukaryota; kingdom Viridiplantae; phylum Streptophyta; class Magnoliopsida; order Poales; family Poaceae; genus Tuctoria; species Tuctoria greenei. Next base: position 66,942,187 of record JAYESD010000004.1, on the reverse strand, counting down.
GTTCGTCAGACTTGTTCCAGACAAGTTTTACTCGTCGAGTTTCTGGACAGGACTACCTTTCGTTGGTGGTTTTATCACAACTCGAGTTTTACAGATCCAATTGACGTGATTCTTTTTGGATTATATTCAAAACTTAATTTTCTATCATATGTAAGAATTTCACGGTCATTGGATTTGTGGTCTATGATCTACACGAGTTTCTTTGCAGCGTTCCAGAACTGTTTTTTCTCGAGTAGGGCAGATTGACCATTGTTTGATATTTCGATCATAACTTGAGTTTTTCTCGACGGATTTGAGTGATTCTTTTTGTGTTGTCTTCGTGACTTGATTCTCTCTGATATATATCACTTCACGATGAAACACGTTTAGATTAGTCTCACACACGATTTCTTTAACAGATCGTTTTTTTGCCGAAAGGGTTTGGGGTTTAATTGTTTCCGCTGCGTAAGATTTTTAAATCTACCATTCATCCCGCCCCCCTCTGGTAGCTTTTCACGTGCTCTTCGATCCTACAAAAACCGCAATTAAGAATTCTAGGAAGTGTGGACTAGTCCGATTTCTCCCTGACCTCGATCGGACTTGTCCGTTTTTCTGCGGAATAGTCTATTTTTGCCTCTGGACACTATCGGACTTGTCCGGTCCTGTGCGGACTAGTCCGATGTTCCAAAACCCTTGGAAAATTTGCTAAGTCCCTGCACTTGCCCGGACTAATGCGATACTCCAACGGACTTGTCCGTTTTCCTTTCTCACTAAAGTCAGTCATGTCCACTTTTAGGTAAGACTTGTCTGTTTTTCCCCTCTAGATAAGTTCGGACTTGTCCGATGTCCAATCCGGACTTGTCCGATTTTTCTCTAGACAACTTCGTACTAGTCCTGTCCGGACTTGTTCTATAAATCACGACTCCGAGTTGATCTTTTGTTTCAAGACTTGTTTCTTGGGTTTTACGTTAAGTGGGCCTAGGGACATCGTGCCTAACTCTCTTAGAGCCCATGTGGGACTCTAAACCGGCATCTACTCACCCCAAACTCGAAATCCATCTAACCCTAGCCTCCACCCCTATATAAACAACCCCACCCCTTGGCTTGACATCTATTTGTCACTTTTCCACCTCACCCAAACCCTAGCTCGTGGATAGCCGCCACCAAGAAGAGAGAAGGAGATCTAGAGCAAGAAGAAGAAGAGGAGGAAACGAAAGAGGATCAAGATCTCCATCAACTTCGCGTTCTTCATTAACAATCCATCATCAAGTTCTTCATCAACCCTAGATCGTCAAGATCCAAGTGTTACCTACAAGATCCTTGATTCATTGGATTTCTAAACACCTGTACACCTTCTATTCTCTTTTCCTTATGTGAACTCAACCCCAAATCTCAAAATTCACGTCGATCTAGGAAACCCTAATCTGCTGTTCTCACACAGTGCGGACTCGTCCGGTCCCTAGCGGACTAGTCTGATATTCCTGGTTAATTTCTGTTGAATTACTTCTAAAATTTGATCTAATAAACTCCAAACCTGTATAAACTTGTTAAAATCTATTAGAATTAGTTAGTGATCATTAAAAGCAACTCATTAATAAGTTCCACCATGCATTTGCATTAATCATGCATGTTATGTCATATTGAGTAATATTTGTGCACTCTTTGATTGTATTCCTGTCTTGTATGTTATTGTGCAGATTAGACGGATTTGCGCTAGAGAGTGTTGGGAGGATCTACAACACCAAGAGTTTGAAGGCCTTAACCCGAACCAATCCCAAGAGCAAGGCTAGTGTCCTTGAAGCATATTGATCCTGTTTCTAAAATAAATGTTTTGTTTGCAAACTGCATGTTTGTGTGAATTTGATGGGAATCCTACGATAAGAAGTTTACTAGATTTTGTTGACCACCCTTGTCACCTGGAATTTATGGTAGAGAGTTGGGATGGACTTCTTACATTTGTGCTTCGCTTAATTAATTGGGATGGGACCACAACAATACCACTTAACTTAATTATGTATTTATGAGATTATGATTAATATGAATTGGTTAATATGATATGGTAATGGGTGATCTAAACAAGCTTGGTATGTGGACGGGTTGGATGTTACGGTGGTATTGCTTGCTTTAGATCTAAGGACCGATTCATGCGAGAATAAGCCAGGACTACAGTGCTACCATGAGGCCAAGTATGGGTGCGGCGTAGCTGATTAATTAGGGCTTTGCTAGTGCTATTTGGACCATTAGGGATGCTCGGGGAAGGGGTAGTCGGATTGGGTTTGTTGATGATTGGTGGGACTACCCTGAGATCCGAATGGCTCAAGAGGGGGCCCTTGGTTGAAGATGTGCTCAGTTGGAGGCATCACCACCGATGAAACCTCAGTGGGGTCTAAATAGACTAGTAATCCCTTTGTAAAGGCTATTTTGTGATCTCTTGGCCATAAACCAAAGGAAGTGTAATTGGCATAAGGGAGGTTTCTTTACTCGCCGACGGGTGATGAAATCAAAAACACGTGGGTAAAGTGGTACAAACTCTAAAGAGTCTAATAAACTATCATGATAGCCGTGCTCCCGGTTATGAGCACCTAGACAACTTCCATGATTAGAGGGAACATGGTAATGGTTATTGTTTGATAATGGTTATGGTTGATAATATGGTTATGCCTGGATATGGATTAAATTCTGATATTGATTATGGTTATTGGTAATGAGAAATCTGGAATATGGATGATGGTAACGAATTATGGACTGGTATCATGATGATTACATGATTTATGATGGGTTTCTTTCACATACATATAATATATTGCTTTTCAAATGTTTTAATGTACTTTTCAGCACTTAGCCTTTATTATATTCGTCATTTATATCAGCTACATGTCATACTTTTCACACTTGCTGAGTACGACATGTACTCACCCTTGCAATTCCCCCCACCAACAGTTGCATGTCAGGATTGGGAGTTTAACGATGATAATGCGAAGTTCTAGGCCGTGTCTACCGTCAGCTTGCCTGTGGTGTTGATTGGAGCTGCGCTATACACTTTGCTTAGTTTGCTTAGTTGCTTATTTAGTTGATTTCCGCTGCATTAGTTCGAACTTGTCATTAATATTCATTAGAGCTTGTATTCGAGGATAGTATGAATTGTGTAATAAAAGTACTTATTTCATAATTTGAGCCGTGGTAATTGGCTGTATATCGTTTGTGATGCACTTGTGTATGTGTGTTGAACATCCTGGGCACACATATACTGCACTTGGTTCATTTTTGAAACCGGGTGTCACAAATTGGTATCAGAGCCACAGGTTGACCGTGGGACACAACCTAGATAGAATGGACACTTCAGAGCACATAGGAGCACTCCAGAATTGATGTGTTTTTGCTTGGTGTGTTGTTGCTATATATTGTTTGCTTGTGTGCTTAATAGAGGATTTTGGGATGCTCTAGCATTGGCATGTCCATGTAGGCTAGAGTAGTTAGTTGCTTAGTTTCATATCCCTTGATGCATATAGTTGGGGACATCTTCTAAATTATTATCTCTTGTTTTTCTTTAGATGGTGAGGACTCGCAACCAGAGGGATGGCAACGTTGAGGAGGAGAATAATGGAGCACCTCAAAATAACTATGGACAATGACCTGCTCATGGAGCTCTCAGCATTGAGCAGCTCTTGGCAATGCAGAACCAGCTCATGCAGACCATGATACAGACTATGGGACAACTGCAGGCTGGTAATGTCAACAATCAGCCCCACATGCCTCCACCGCCACCCGTGCCTCCTCATAATCGGTTGGGAGATTTCATGAGGACTAGACCGCCAAACTTTGCTAAAGCCGCTGACCCTATGTATGCGGATGATTGGCTCAAGTCCGTGGAGAAGAAGCTAGCTATTGTCCAATGCAGTGACCGGGAGAAGGTTCTATTTGTTTCTCATCAACTAGTTGGAGCAGTTGTGGACTGGTGGGATGCTTATTACAATGCTCTTGAGAATCAGGAGAGGATCACTTAGGCCGAATTCAAGGAGAGCTTCCGTTCTCATTATGTGCCGGAAGGTGTCATGATCTTGAAGAGGCAAGAATTTGAGAACTTGAGGCAAGGGAGATCGAGCGTGGGTGAATATCTCAATAAATTCACTCAACTTTTAAGTTATGCCCCTGAAGATGTTAGTCGGGACAACCCGAAGAGATATTTGTTCATGAGGGGCCTTAACAACGAGATCTAAGTGCAATTGCTCAATTGTGACTATGGCAACTTCCAGAAGCTTGTGGACAAAGCAATTGTGGCAGAGAACAAGGTCCGGAAGATGGATCAAGATAACAAGAGGAAGGCGCCATATCAAGGATAGCAACAAGGAAGTAATGTGCGCCCTCGCTTTGCACCGCCAAGTTTGCCTTACTTTAGCTCTTCTGTGCCTGCTTATCGCCCTGGATTTGCACCGCGCCAAACTCAGTTTGTGCAGCGGCGCCCTGTCACGCAAACACCTAGGCCTCCAATGCCTTTTGCACCTCGTGCCAACTTTCTTGGTGCAAATGTTAAAAATCAAGCTCGTCCAAATAATTCTGGGGGGGTAAAGAAGTGCTATACTTGTGGAGAAGCTGGATACTTTGCACATCAATGTCCTAAGTCAGGCCTTGGTCAAGGAAGCAATGCACCAAGGCAAAACCCAAGACCCAATGGAGGACAGCCACAAGGAAATCGTAGACAGCATGATTTTGCTCGTGGCAACGTGAACCATGTCTCTACAGAGGATGCTCAATAAGCGGATGACGTGGTGATTGGTATGTTTCTCACAAACTCCAACCTGGCGACTATGTTATTTGATTCTGGAGCATCACATTCATTCATTGCATAGAAGTATGTTGCCAAGTATATTTTTCCTATCTCTCATATGAAATTTACTCTATTGGTTATGTCTCCTGGACGAGATATGAGGACAAATATAGTATGTCCAAAAGTAAGCCTTAGAATAAGAGGGTAGACTTCTCCGCCAACCTCATTGTCTTGGATTCTCAAGGATTGGACATTATACTTGGTATGGACTGGTTGAGGAAACACAATGGAGTTATTGAGTGTCCCATGAAGATAGTGAAGTTGACCAATGAGGAAGGGATCACCGTAGAGTTTGAAGCATAAAAACACACACCGAAGCAATTGGAGCTGAATCATATGCACGGTGCCGCAATTGAGGAGATTCTGGTGGTGTGTTGATTTTTGGATGTTTTTCCGGACGAGTTGCCAGGTATGACACCTGATTGAGATATTGAGTTTGTTATTGAACTAATACCTGGAACTGCACCTATAGCTAAGAGGCACTATAGGATGCCTCCTAAGGAATTAGCGGAGCTTAAAAAGCAGATTCAAGAGCATTTAGAGAAGGGTTTTATTTGCCCAAGATCTTCACATTGGGGAGTGCCTGTGCTGTTTGTGGACAGGAAGTATGGATCCCAAAGGATGTGTGTGGATTACCGAACTCTCAACGAGGTAACAATCAAGAAAAATTACACCTTGCCACATCTAGAAGACTTGTTTGATCAGATGAAGGGTGCTTGTGTCTTCTCTAAGATTTATTTGAGGTCGGGATACTTTCAAATGAAGATTAGACCATCGGACATAGCCAAGACAGCTTTTAGGACACGGTATGGATCCTATGAGTACACCGTGATGTCCTTTGGATTCAGCAATGCACCTGCGTACTTTATGTACCTTATGAATAAGGTCTTCATGGAGTACTTGGATAAGTTTGTAGTGGTGTTCATTGATGACATTATGATCTACTCGAAGGATGAGAGGGAACATGAGGAACATTTTAGGCTTACATTGCAGGAATTTAGGGAGTATCAATTGTACGCCAAGTTCAACAAGTGTTAGTTTTGGTTGGGGAGGTGTCGTTTTTGGGTCATATCATTTCATGAGGAGGAGTATCGGTTGACCCAGGAAAGGTGAGAGATGTGCTAAAATGGGAGCCACCGCAGAATGTGAAGGAGATCCGGAGTTTTCTTGGAATGGCTGGATATTACCATCGGTTCATCAAGGACTTTTCCAAGATAGTCAACTCTATGATGGAATTGCTAATGAAGGGGAAAGCGTTTCAATGGACTGAAGCATGTCAAAACAGTTTTGAGGAGCTAAAGAAGAGGTTAACAACAACCATAGTTTTAGTTTTGCCGGATGTAGGAAAAAGCTTCGATATTTATTGCGACGCATCGAGACAAGGACTTGGATGTGTCTTGATGCAAGAAGGTCAAGTGGTTGCCTATGCATCAAGACAATTGAAGAAACATGAGCAGAATTACCCAGCACATGATTTGGAACTTGCAGCCGTGGTACATGTATTGAAGATTTGGAGACACTATATTCTTGGACATAGGTGTGAAATTTACACAAATCATAAGAGTCTTAAGTATATTTTCACAAAAACGGATCTAAATTTGAGGCAACGAAGATGGTTGGAGCTCATTAAGGATTATGATTTGGGGATCAACTATCATCAAGGAAAAGCCAATGTATTGGCCGACGCCTTGAGTAGAAAAGGAGTAAGTCACCAACTCACGATTCGAGAGCTTCCATCCGAGCTATGCAAGGAGTTTGAACGGTTGAACCTCGGATTTGTAAATGAGATGGGGACGATGGAGTTAAATCCGACCATGGAGCATGAAATTCAATAGGGCCAAGCGAAGGATGAGGAAATTCAGGAGATCAAGGAAAGGACCCAAGCGGGAAGAGAATTCAAATTTGATGAGGATGAACATGGTACTCTATGGCTTGGTAAGAGAATCTTTGTGCCTAATGTGAAGCATATTCGGGAGACAATACTAAAGGAGGCACATGACTCACCATACTCGATTCACCCCGGTTGTACGAAGATGTACAAGGACTTGAAGACGTGCTATTGGTGGGATAGGATGAAAAAGGACATAGCTGAAGACGTAGTCTTATGTGATGTGTGCCAACGAGTTAAGGCAGAACATCAAAGGCCAGCTAGATTACTGCAGCCATTAAAGATTCCGGAGTGGAAGTGGGAAGAGATCGGTATGGACTTTATAGTTGGTCTACCGCGTACCCAGTCTGGGTATGACTCAAATGGGGTAATTGTGGATCGATTGACCAAGTCAGCTCATTTTGTTCCTATCAAGACCAAGTATACAGCTGCACAATTGTCCGAAATATACATGGAACATATTGTGTGTCGACATGGAGTCCCAAAGAAGATAGTCTTGGATAGAGGTTCTCAATTTACCTCTAGGTTTTGGCAGAAATTGGATGAAGCATTGGGAACCAGGTTGAATTTTAGCTCAGCATATCACCCTCAAACAGATGGACAAACCGAGAGGACCAATCAGATTTTAGAGGACGTGTTAAGAGCTTGTGCTTTGAAGCATGGGAAAAGTTGGCACAACAGATTGCCATATGCAGAATTTTCCTATAACAATAGTTATCAAGCAAGTTTGAGGATTTCACCATATGAGGCACTATATGGGAGGAAGTATAGGACACCCTTGTTTATGAATGAGACAGGAGAAACTCAAGTATTTGGTCCGGATGTGTTGCAAGAAGCTGAAAAACAAGTTCAGGTAATTCGCGAGAACTTGAGGGCTGCTCAATTAAGACAAAAGCCTACACGGACAACATGAGAAGGAAACTAGCCTTTGAAGTGGGAGATTTTGTTTACCTTAAGGTGTCACCAGTGAGAGGTCATAAGAGGTTTAACATAAGAGGCAAGTTAGCACCTCAGTATATTGGACCATTCAAGATTTTGGACGAAAGAGGAGAAGTAGCGTATAAGTTTTAGATTCCAGCTCATCTTTCAGATGTCTATGAGTGTTTCATGTTTCCCAGCTCAAGAAGTGCTTGAGAGTACCGGAAGAACAAGTGCCAATGGAAGAATTGGAATTAGAGGTAGATTTGACTTATGCCGAGCAACCGGTCAAAATCTTGGAGACCAAGGAGAGGGTCACAAGGAACAAGGTTATTAGATGGTGTAAAATTCAATGGAAGCATCATACAGAATAAGAGGTAACATGGGAATTGGACGATGGTCTCAAGAAGGAATTTCCCTATCTCTTCTCTTCCGCGCCAAATCTCGAGGCTGAGATTCATTTTAAGGGGGGTCAGTTTGTAACACCCTCTTTTTCATCCAACCATGCATTGCATATATCCTAATATATGTTTAACATTAATCCACACAAAAAGGAACAAGTTTAAAATGAATTAGAAACAAAACTGCACTTAAGAATTCCTGGAAGTGCGAACTAGTCTGTTTTTGGTGCGGACTAGTCCGATTTCTCTCTGACCTCGATCAGACTTGTCCATTTTTCTGCGGACTAGTCTGTTTTTTTTCTCAGGACACTTTCGGACTTGTCCGGTCCTGTGTGGACTAGTCTGGTGTTCCAAAACCCTTGGAAAATTCGCTAAGTCCTTGGACTTGTCCAGACTAGTCCAGTACTCCAGCGGACTTTTCCATTTTAGGCCAGACTTGTCTATTTTTCCCCTCTGGATATGTTTGGATGTGTCCGATGTCCAGTTCGGACTTGTCCGATTTTTCTCTGGACAGCTTCGGACTAGTCCAGTCCATTTTGGACTTGCCAGATAAATCGTGACTCCGAGTTGATCTTTTGTTTCACGACTTGTTTCTTGGGTTTTACGTTAAGTGGTCCTAGGGACGTCGTGCCTAACTCTTTTAGAGCCCATGTGGGACTCTAAACCGGCCTCTACTCACCCCCAAACTCGAAATCAATCTAACCCTAGCCTCCACCCCTATATAAACAACCACACCCCTTGGCTTGACATCTATTTGCCACTTTTCCACCTCACCCAAACCCTAGCTCGTGGATAGCCACCACCATGGAGGGAGAAGGAGATCTAGAGCAAGAAGAAGAAGATGAGGAAACAAAAGAGGATCAACATCTCCATCAACTTCGCGTTCTTCGTCAACAATCCACCATCAAGTTCTTCATCAACCCTAGATCGTAAAGATCCAAGTGTTACCTCCAAGATCTTTGATTCATTGGAGTTCTAAACACCTGGTACACCTTCTATTCTATTTTCCTTACTTGAACTCAACCCCAAATCTCTAAATTTAGGTCGATCTAGGAAACCCTAATCTGATGTTCTCGCGCAGTGCGGCCTTGTCCGGTCCCTAGCGAACTAGTCCGATTTTCTTGGTTAATTTCTGTTGAATTACTTCTAAAATTTGATCTAACCAACTCCAAACCTGTATAAACTTGTTAAAATATATTAGAATTAGTTAGTGATCATTAAAAGCAACTCATTAACAAGTTCCACCTTGCATTTGCATTAATCGTGCAAGTCATATCATGTTGAGTAATATTTGTGCACTCTTTGATTCTACTTGTCTTTTATGTTATAGTGCGGATTAGACGGATTTGCGCTAGAGAGTGCCGCGGAGGATATACAACGCCAAGAGTTTGAAGGCTTTGACCCGAACCAATTCCAAGAGCAAGGCAAGTGTCCTTGAAGCATATTGATCCTGTTTCTAAAATAAATGTTTTGTTTGCAAACTGCATGCTTGTGTCAATTTGATGGGAATCCTATGATAGGAAGTTTACTAGATTTGTTGACCACCCTTGTCACCTGGAATTTATGTTAGAGAGTCGGTATGGGCTTCCTACCTTTTTGCTTCGCTTAATTAATTGGGATGGGACCACAACAATACCACTTAACTTAATTATGTATTTATCAGATTATGATTAATATGAACTGGTTAATATGATATGGTAATGGGTGATCTAAGCAAGCCTGGTATGTGGATGGGTTGGATGTTACGGTGGTATTGCTTGCTTTAGATCTAAGGACCGGTTCATGCGAGAATAAGCCAGGACTACAGTGCTACCACGAGGCCAAGTATGGGTACAGCATAGCTGATTAATTAGGGCTTTGCCAGTGCTATTTAGACCATTAGGGATGCTTGGAGAAGGGGTAGTCGGATTGGGTTTGTTGATGATTGGTGGGACTACCCTGAGATCTGAATGGCTCAAGAGGGGGCCCTTGGTTGAAGATGTTCTCAGTTGGAGGCATCACCACCGGTGAAACCTCAGTGGGGTCTAAATAGGCTAGCAATCCCTTTGTAAAGGCTATTTTGTGATCTCTTGACCATACACCAAAGGAAGTGTAATTGGTATAAGGGAGGTTTCTTTAGTCGCTGACGCGTGATGAAATAAAAAACACGTGGGTAAAGTGGTACAAACTCTGCAAAGTCTAATAAACTATCATGATAGCTGTGCTCCCGGTTGTGAGCACCTGGAAAACTTCCATGATTAGAGGGAAGTTGGTAATGGTTATGGTTTGGTAATGGTTATTGTTGGTAATATGGTTATGCCTGGATATGGATTAAATTCTGATATTGAGTATGGTTATTGGTAATGAGAAATCTGGAATATGGATGACGGTAATGAATTATGGACTAGTATTATGATGATTACATGGTTTATGATAGGTTTATTTCACATACATATAATATATTTCTTTTCAAATGTTTTAATGTACTTTTCAGCACTTAGCCTTTATTATATTCGTCATTTGTATCAGCTAACATGTCATACATTCCACACTTGCTGAGTACGACATGTACTCCCCCACTAATAGTTGCCGTCAGGATTGAGAGTTTAAAGATGATAATGCGGAGTTCTAGGTCATGTCTATCGTCAGCTTGCCTATGGTGTTGATTGGAGCTGCGCTATTCTCTTTGCTTAGTTTGCTTAGTTGCTTATTTAATTGATTTCCGTTGCATTAGTTTAAACTTGTCATTAATATTCATTAGAGCTTGTATTTGAGGATAGTATGAATTGTGTAATAAAAGTACTTATTTAATAAGTTGAGCTGTGGTTATTGTTTGTATATCATTTGTGATGCACTTGTGTATGTGTGTTGATCATCCTGGGCGCACATATACTGCACTTGGTTCATTTTCGGAACCGGGTGTCACACTGACACAGTCAGCGACCACGAGCATCGCAAGACTCTCCAAGTCATCTTCGGGGGGCCTTGGGATTCCGCATTCTAAAATGCGGTCTAGATTGTACGCCGGGCAGTGGCCTCGATAGCCCTTGCTCCCGCTCCGGCACTGCACCACAAGTGGAAGGAGATGCCGATCAGCTTCGTCGCCTCTGACTGCCCCAAGAACATGGCAGGAGCCGGGATCCTTCCTCTTATGGTCACCCCCACCATTGCCAACGTCAAGCTCCACTACATCTTGATAGATGGCAGGGTTGGCCTCAACCTCATCAGCCGAGCGATCTTCGACCAGCTGCAGATCCCATTGTCGAAGCTCACCCCCTCAAGCCCATTCTCGGGGGTGGGGCCAGGGAACATCATCCCATACGACAACATCAACCTACGGGTGACCTTTGGGACACCCAACAACTACAGGACCGAGAGCATCTTGTTCAACATCGCAGACCTCAGCCCTAAGAGCATCCTATTTGATGTCACAGACGTCAGCCTCCCCTCTAACGCCATCATCGACACGCTAGCCCTGTACCGATTTATGGCTGTAGCCCACTATGACTACCTTGTCTTGAAGATGTCGACCCCCTCTGACATCCTCAGGATCCGCTGAGACCGCACTGCTGTGGTGTTAGCCTTGGAGAAGCTCCAAGCCCTCATAGCAGACCCATCACCAGCCCAAGGCGACACTAAGCCGAATCAGCCTCCGCCAAGCTTGCTCCAGCGCGGCTCACCCACTGCACCCCGTCTGCAGCCTTCCGACAGCACCGCCACTCCCGTCAAAGTTGTCAAGATTAGTGCCAGCTCTGCTCAGATCCCTCGCAAGGAGGGGGCCAATGCAGAAATTAGGAATGTCTGCTCAACACCCCACCAGTAGCCATCGACGACAAGTAACCCGACAACCGTCACATGTATGCTCAGAGCCTTGGGCACCCTTTATATATTAAGCTTAGTAGGACAATGTGAAGGTGTTCATAGCGTCTAGGAGGAACATTTAGGACAACCAAGCTTCGAGAGGGTCAGGTCCAGAGTACACAGTCAGCTTAGCTTGGTCCCAAACCCTAATCCTGTGCACCCTGCCTCCCTCGGCATTCGGAAGCAGACAGTTGCTCTCTTTTGTAAACGTCTGTATCTTCCTATGAATACTTATATCAAATAATTATTATCCTACTTCATGTTTCCCTAAAAAATGTTCATTTTAATTACGCGCTAATCTTATGATCAAACAGGCTAGACTCATTTACTGTATATTTCCTTCATATACACGGTTGTACACTCTGTATCTCTCACCCTTGTTAGAGTTGTGCAATCCTACTGCAGGCAGACTTGCTTCAGGTACATGCTGTGTGTGAAGGGTTCTCAGGACTGCCCTTATCCTTGGAGTTCTGTGAAGCCAGATGGCCTCCTAGGAAACACCTAGGACAAGCTGGAGGTCCAGGGCATGTGAACTGCTTAGCCTGGCCCCGTACCCTAAGCATGCACACCCTACCTCTCAGCGATGCGACGAGCACAGGAGGCCGGAAGGATCGCACCCTAAGGACGGCGGGAGCCGAGACCCGAAGCACTAACATATTGAATTACCCAAGCCACGTGTGTCAACATAGGACAGTAAGACATGACAAAGCTAAGGAAGAGGGACAAGTAAAACCGGCGAGCAAAGTAGTCACTCCTTTAACGTGTGTAGGACAGCGAGCTCCGACACCACCCAAGGGGCCTACCGTTAATGTCCCAGCATGTTGATGATAGCGACAAGCGCCGATAAGTGAGTACACTCCCCTGCCCTCCTCTTGTTACTAACAGGGTTCTCTTGTGATAGTCTATACACCAGGGGCCTGCCGTCAAAGTGCTACACATCGGTGGTGGACGACGCCGGAGCAGCCAGCTCCGGCACCTCCCAGGTGGCTTGCCGTCAATGTACCTACGACGATGGTGGCCGACACTGGAGCACCCAGCTCTGGCACATCCCAGGAGGCCTGCCATCGACGTCTCTGCGATGATGGTGGACGACGGTGGAGCATCCAGCTCTGACACCTCCCAAGGGGCCTGCCGTTGACGTCGCAACATGTTGACGATAGCAACAAGCGCTGATAAGTGATTACACTCTCTTGCCCTGCTCTTGTTGCTAACAGGGTTCTCTTGTGACAGCCTGTACACCAGGGGTCTGTCGTCGAAGTGCTACACATCGGTGGTGGACGACGTTGGTACAACCTGCTCCAACACCTCCTAGGGGGCCTGTCGTCGAGGTCTTTACGACAATGGTGGCCGACGCTGGAGCACCCAACTCTGACATCTCCCAGGGCCTGCCGTCGACGTCTCTACGAAGATGGTGGGTGATGCGGTGTAACACCCTGACTTTCGGGTTTTGGCAAAATAAAATTTGAATGGGAAGTTAGAATTTAATAATAGTAAGAAATTGTTTTTATAAAGAAAAATATATAATATATGCATCTCATATTGCATTTTGCATTCATCATCAAGTATTGAAAATTAATTACTAAAATAAATAAGCTAAAAATAATTCATTACTTTTATAACTACACTAAAAATATTTAATTGTTATATAGAATAGGAAAGATAAGAAATATAAGAAATTAGATACGAAAATAAAAAGAAAAAAATAAACAAGGAAAGAAATAATAACTCATGAAATAAATAATAAATGAAATGAAAGAAAAGTAAATAAAATAAATAAATAGAAAATATAAATAAAAAGGAAATAAAATAAAGAGGAAGTTAACGGCTAAAATCATGGTCGTACAGCAGCCATGGCCGCATATGGGCCTAGCCGCACCGAGCAAATGAAAAAAAAAACAACCACCGTGTGCCCAGGCCAGAGCCCTGGCCGCACACGGCGCCACTAGCGCCTGGGATCGTGGACGCTAGGTACGGTAGCGCCCCTATAAGAAGGGCACCAGACACCCTTCTGTACGTAAGTCAACACAAGGAAAAAAATTCTAGGACACTCAGCCGCCAGGAAGAAAGTAAGAAAGAGAAGAGAATAAAGGAGAGGAAAAAAAGAGAAGAAAAGGGAGGCACCACCAGAGATTGTCGCGTCGCCGTTCTTTGTGGGAGAACGCTATTCTTTCATCTACATCATGTCTTCGTCCTCTTCGTCTACATCAGGCCGCTGTCATCTTCATCAACGAAACTCTAGATCCCGGAGACACACGTCGCGACGCCGTTCCACGACCGTCCAGACTAGATGCGCACATGGTAGGTATTACGATTTAGATATAAACAACTATTTTGATTCTAATACTTGAATTAAATCACGTGTAGAACGTGTTTTATTTAAGGCAGCCATTAATCATCGTCAGATAATCTTAAATCACTTGGAACTCACAAGTTGGATTAAATCATGCAACACCAGTGGGTTATTCTAGATTTACTAAATTTTATATTTTCAGTATTATTTAATCTGTTTTTCAGATTTAATAAATAAGAATAAACCATAGTTAATTCATAAAGTATCAAATTAAATCCAGAAAAATTCTAGAAAATTTAGAATAAATTCTAGTTACTAATAATATTTTTAGCATATTTAATGTTCTGAATTAATTATTTTTCCTCTAAAATTAATTGTAGTTAATTCCAAACTTTTCAAGTAAATATGAAACCATTATTGAAAATTACTAAAAAGCCATAAAAATTTCTTTAGCATTAATACAAACTTATTTTTTGCATGCATCCATATTTTGTATATTGATTAGTGTTTGCAATGCATTTATTATGTATGTTTGCTTGTGTATGTGCTTTATTGCAAGTAGACGTGTACGCTTAAGAGCTTTTGATCAAGAAGCGATTATCTGAGGATCTTCATGCGCAAATTGCTTGAGCCATCAAATTGCGGGAAATTAAGGCAAGTGTCTTTGATCATATTGATCCTATGTTTTTAAATGTTTTGTTTGCAAAATTGCATACTTGTGTCAAATTGACAGGAAACCCATGATAGGTGTCTACTAGACTTGTTTGATTATCCTTGTCGCTTGGAATATATTGTAGAGAGCCGGGAAGGGGTTTTCACCTTTTTGGTTCGCTCTAATTAATTGGGATGAGAAAACAACCAAATGACTTAATTATGAACTAATGGATCATGAGAAATTGATGAATATGATAAATTGGTAACATGATACTTGGGAGATCTAAACAAGCATGGTTTGTGGATTTGGTTGGACGATGTGGTGGTTTGCTTGACTTGGATCTAAGGACCGATTCATGCGAGAATAGGCCAGGACTACATTGTCACCACAAGGCCGAGTACGGGTGCGACGTAGCTGATTAATTAGGGTTTTGCTAGTATTGCTCGAACTATTTGAAAGACCGGGGAAGGGGAGAGGATTGGGTTTGTATGAGTGGCTGGACTCCCTGGGATCCGAACGGCACAAGAGGGGGCCCTTGGTTTAGGATGTGCTCAGTTGGAGACATCGCCACCGGTGAAACCTCAATGGGTCCGTAGATGCTAGTAGTCCCTTTGTAAATGCTATTTTGTGATCTCTTGGCCATACACCTAAGGAAGTGTAATTGACAAAAGGGAGGTTTCTTAGTCGCCGAAGGATGATGAAATCACGAACAGGTGGGTAAAGTGGTACAACCTCTGTAGAGTGTTAAAAACTATCATGATCGCTGTGCTCCTGGTCACGAGCACCTGGATGACATACATGATTAGAATTGGACTTGGGTTTTGGGATGGTTTGGTAAGAGATTTGTTATTTCATATGAGTTTGGTTGGTTATGAGAAGATATGTGTCGGTACCTGGCATACCGGTTACCCTCACGCACAGGCTAGAGCCACCTAGGTACCTCTCCTTCGAACAGAGGCAGGTTCCTAGAGCGCCACGTGTTTAAGAGACCCGGACCAATCAGCCACAGACGGGAGGTCCGAGATATCCTAAAGAAACCCGATGGAGGAGCTCGGCACCCCCTTTCGGAGACGAGCACCGGGGTAACCACGTGTCTAGCAGGTAAGGACCCCTCCTCCCCGTGAGATAGGGTCCCAGAGCTGTCACGTGGACACAAACATCAGATGGGCCACCTCCCAAATGGGTGGGCTCCGGCGCTACCACGTGTCTCGCAAGGCGGGACCTAATCTCCAACGCGGAAGTGAGCTCCCGACACCGACACGTGGCCAGGAGGATGAGGCCTAGCCATCCTCACGGAGGTGAGCTCCCAAGCTGCCACGTGGCCCGCAAGGCGGGACCTGAGCTCCACCACAAAGGTGAGCTCCCGAGCTGCCACGTGGTTCGCAAGGCGGGACCTGACCTCCCCTATAGAGGTGAGCTCCCGAGCTATCACATAGTTTATCCACTTGCCCTGGACAGAGGGACGCGAGAGTTAAGAGGATGGTGCGCCTTGTCCCTGTCAAGGATTGAAGATACGCGGCTTCCCCAGACGCATGGCGCAGCGCACACCTAATGTCAGGTATCGCTGTGACCAATCGCATGACAGTGAAGACGCTGCAGGCCTATCCCACTCCGCCAAGTGGGTAGCTTACGGCGACAGAGACAGTTGGATGAGACATTCCCTGCTAATGTCAGCAATGGCGAAGGGGCTACTAATGACGCAAGCGGCAAGACAACAAGTCCTGAAGACCATGGTTAGACCGAGCTTACGAAAGAAGCCTTGGATCTTTAGGATAATATCACGCCCGACCTGTCGGGCCCTAAGACCCCATCTGTAAGGCATCCGACCTTGTCTATAAAAGGCCCAGACCGCCACCGTTACAAAGGATCCCCACATCAGACAACGCACACACACACACACACACACACATACTAGCAATACCACTCACCATGGCGTAGGGTGTTCCGCTCATTGCGGCCTGAACCACGTAAAGACCACTGTCTCATATTTCCATCCGCTAGAACACTTGATTGAGGCCTAAGCCCCGCCGAACAAAGAACCTCCGCAGGCTGCTACGTAGCAGATCCGGAGGAAGTGTCGCTCTAACACTTCGACATTTGGCGCACCACATAGGGGTTTTTTCCCTCAAAAATGTGGTAGCGTTTTCACCACCATGGTGTTCATTAGCCCCGTGGAAGGCGGCTTCCGCGGCTGATGTCCGGTGACCAGATCTGTCGCTTTAGCGGCGCTCCTCGGTCCATCACGCATCCGTGCAGGTACAACTAACCAGGGCGGCATGTCGGGACACATCCCGGCTTAGTCGGCCCCACCGGTGCCATCTACTGCAAGCCCGAAGAGCTCCCTAGCAGTGGCAGGCCCTTCTCCATCACCCACCGTCGCTGAACGCTTCACAGGGAGCAGCTCAGCAGTGGGTCAAAGACATCGACCACTTCGTCGTCGCAATGATCAACTCCCGCAATAGGGGAAGGAGCGTTGTGTCGCTATCACGGACGCCGTCCATCGACCGTCGCATCGCCAGCTCCCGCTCCTCCAGGCCTACGAGCGTTGGCCGGCTCCCTGAATGTGCATCTAGGACTCCCTTGTGGGTTTTGGATGATTTATGACAATCAATTGGGATCCTAACCTCTTTGTTGAGATAAGTGCAGGATTTTAATAGGAAAATGAGCAAAGTGCCAAAAAGGAAGGAAGAATGAGGAGCAAAGTGGAAATGAGCTCAAGGAAGAAGAATAGTAAATCACTATGTATGGAGTGTATTAAGAAAACACATCCCAAGAGCTCAATCACAATTAAACACACACATTGCACAAAGTTACACAGGACCGGACTAGTCCGATTGACACCGGACTTGTCCGATATCCTTTCTGCACGAAATCGGACAAGTCCGATATCCATCGGACTAGTCCGATATTCTTTCTGATCCAAATCGGACAAGTCCGATGTTTGAACGGACTAGTCCGAAATACCCTCTGAATTGAATCGGACAAGTCCTCCCAGTGCGGACTTGTCATCCTATACACTTAGGGTTTCACATGTCCGGACAAGTCCGATGACTATCGGACTAGTCCGAAGATTTCCAGTAGCGAAATCGGACAAGTCCGCTCCTAGCCGGACTAGTCCGATATTTCGGGACAGTTAGGGTTTGCTACACACAGCACATCGGACTAGTCCAGTGACCACCACGGACTAGTCCGATCTTTGTGAACCCTAATGGTCACTTTTCGAAACCCATATAAATAGAGTTGTACGGCCATATTTTACTAACTCTCGAACCCTAGCGCCATCACACCTCCCAAGAGAATCAAAAACCACATCTCTCCACGAAATTAAGTGCAACTAAGATAAATCCTTTGAGGATTCACTCTAGTTCATTGGAGAGACACATTCAACATCACATTGAGCTCTTGGTTTGATTATCTAACACACTCCTGCATTTTAATTGTAATCTTTTGAGTGTGTTCTTGGTGGTCTTTTGTGTTGTAATCCAAGGGAACTCTCAACGTGTGAGAAAGCCCCTTGAATTCGGTTATTCACCCCTTTGAGATAAGTGGAAGAGGATTGGCCTTCGTGGTGATCCGACGAGGGTAGGGTTGGAGAGGACCCGATCCTTTTGTGGGCTCCTCAACGTGGATGTAGGATGCCTTTGTGGGAACCGAACCACGGGATAATTCTCTTGTGTTCTCTGTTGTGTTCATTGTTCTTACTTCATATCAATCTAGGGTTACAAACTGATCTTGATTACTTTACGTTAAAATATCAAGTATAAGTTTGATTTGTGATGTAACCTGCTTCATAAACTTGTGACACTTTGTTTAATCGTATACTTCCGCTGCATATATTGAAGAACAAAGTTAATCGATCAAACCTAATCAATCTAGTCCGTATACATCGGACTAGTCCGCACTTTACCGGACTAGTCTAATTTCTCTATGTTTGAACTGGTTGTTAAGTGTTGCAGGATCCGACAATTTTCAAAAAGGCATGTTCACCCCCCCTCTAGGCCACATTCAATTGGTATCAGAGCAGGTTCTTCAAGAAAGAGACTAATTGCTCGAAGAAGATCATGTCGGACATGAAGGGCACCCACAAGATCAACAACCAAGAGAAGGTTGATGATGAAAAGAACCCCAAGATGGAGAAACTCCTCGAAGCCATTCAAGACTTTGAGGATGACGATGAGGAGACGCTGGAGTTAAAGGCGATCCTAAGAAAGAAGCACTACCCGGATTCCGGGTTATTGTGGCAAAAAAAATCGTTGCAATAGGTCGAAATTCGTCATGATAGGTTGTTGTTGCAACAAAATAGAACATCGCAATAGTTTTTCCGACTCGTGGCGATAACAACCATGGCAATAGGTTATTGCGACGACTTGACATCCGTGGCAAATAGTATGGTATTGCGACGACTCCACGTTGGTGGCAAATAGTATGGTATTGCAACGGTTTAATGTATTGTGATGATTTAACGTATTGCGACAAAAATATTGGTGTTGCAACGATGTCACATTCATGGCAAAAAGTATGATACTGCTATGACTACACGTTCGTTGCAAATAGTATGTTATTTCAACGGTTTAACGTATTGCGACAATTTAACGTATTGCAACGAAAATAACGGTGTTGCAACGATGCGACATTTGTGGCAAAAAGTATGTTATTGCAACGACTCCACGTTCATGGAAAATAGTATGGTATTGCAACGTTTTAATGTATTGCGACGATTTAATGTATTGCAACGAAAATAACGGTGTTGCAATGATGCCACATTCGTGGCAAAAAGTATGGTATTGTGACGACTCCACGTTCGTGGCAAATAGTATGGTATTACAACGGTTTAATGTATTGCGACGATTTAACGTATTGCAACGAAAATAATGGTGTTGCAACGATGCCACATTCGTGGCAAAAATTATGGTATTGCAACGACTCCACATTCGTGCCAAATAGTATGGTATTGCAACGGTTTAACGTATAGCGATGATTTAACATATTGCAACGAATAGTACGTTATTTGCGACGATTTCACATCTGTGGTGATAAGTACGGTATCGCGACGATTTCTAACTCGTGGCGAATAGTATGGTATCGCGACGTTTTCACATTCACAGCGAATAGTACGGTGTTGTAATGATTTCACATTCGTAGCGAATAGTACGGTATGGCAACGTTTTTACATTCGTGGCGAATAGTATGGTGTTGCAACGATTTCACATCCGTGGCGAATAGTACGGTATCGCGATGATTTCACACGCGTGGCGAATAATATGGTATCGCGGCGTTTTCACATCCACGACGAATAGTACGATATCGCGATGATTTCACACTTGTGGCGAATAATATCGTATCGCGACGTTTTCACATTCGTGGCGAATACTACGGTGTTGCAATTATTTCACTTCTGTGGCGAATAGTACGATATCGCGATGACTTCACAATCGTGGCGAATAATATGGTATCGCAACGATTTCACAGCCGTGGCCAATAATACGGTAATGCAACGATTTCACATTCATGGCGAATAGTACGATATTGCAACGATTTCAAAACTGTGACAACAGTATTGTATTGCAATGATTTCTGATGTGTGGCAATAGGTTCGTAATGCAACATATTCAAATCTGTTGCAACAGGGTCGTAATGCGACGTTCTCTGGGTGGTGGCAATAGCAGTCTAGTGCAACGCTTTTTTGGTCGTAGCCAAATGTTTGTAGTGCAACGTTTTATAATTTGTGGCAATAGCTAGCTTCCTATTGCAACAGTTTATTTTCGTCGCAATAATCTGTTAATGCCACGTTTTATAATTAGCAGCACTAGAATCCTAATGCACCAGGTTTGAAAATTAGTGGCAACAGAATCAATTTATTCGCACACGATACGTCTGTCGACTTAACAACAAACATCCAGCAATTGATGCAACGCTCAAGGACCCTTGCGTCGTTGCGAGACGATGTTATTTACAGTTTTTTCAGGTTGCAACATTGTACCCATTAAAAGAGCACCGCGACGAGTTGTAGTATTAGGAATAGTTTCTTGAACATCCAGCTTTGACTTGGTGTGAGCAGAAGCCTTTTGTGGAGTTGCTGCTAGCCGTTGTTGATTTTGCAAGCTCTCCATCATTCTACACATGTCTGCTAGCTCCTTTTCTTGCCGTGCAGAATTGGCTGCCATCTGATCATGTAAAGCCTGGACTTCCTGGTTGAGCTGTTCATTTGCCTGGACGAAGCCATCCATCTGGGAGGTCATATAATCATTTCTTCCTTCCGACTCTTGCACCTGAGAGTTGAGGTCTTCATTTCTAATTTGCAAGGATTGAACTTGCTGGCCGAGCTGGTCAGACATCTGGATACGCAGTCTTTCAGAAACATTAGGTTAAGCCATATAACCACGCCCCCAAAACTGTGATCCTCCAGAACCGTTTGCGGATATATAAGTAAGCTGGAAGATGTTGTTTCTTTCCTCATCTGGGATTGGGACTCCCAGCTCAGCTTCCTTGACGTTGATTTGGGCACGTGCCTAGGTCTATATACAAAAAGAAAAGTCACATGTACATTGCAAATATTTATTTAAATGGGGACTATTTGAAGTGTTTCTCACATGTACAGCTTCTGCCTGCTCATTTGTCCATTGACCATTCTTCACATGGATTGCCTCCCACAGTTCTATGTCATCGGGTTCTTTTCCGGTCTCTGGGTCTCGCTACATCAAATACTAGTAAAATTTGATTGAATGATTGCAGTGCAAAGTAAAAGCATGATTTAGTTTTCATACCTTCTCATAACTAAGTTGGGCGTAGGATTTCGAGCCAAGCAAGTGTTTTGTCTTTTGAGTACTTCGATTTCGTAAATTGGTTCTGCTTATTGACTGCAATTTTAAGAATTAATTTCACGAATGGGTGTTATCAAATAGTTTTTGTAGGATATGAAGGTATTAGAAAGCTAGCTGACCTTGAATCGCTCGGACCCAAAATAGTCCATAAGCGCCAACCAATCGGAATCTGCTACGTCAACAGGCTTGTTTTGTATACGTTCCTCATCGGTCGAATACTTCTTATAGGTGGCATGCAATGTTGATAGCCACCCCTTGTAGCGCTCACCAACAATCTTCAATATTTTTCTTCTGGTATCATCTGTGTCCTCCAAGTCCCAGGCATTCTGTACATTGTATATCACACTGTTATAAACGTACAAGATGGAGGTCACTAGAAAAAATACTTATGTGGGGTGTCACAACACTAACGAGAATGTCTCTCACTATATCGCTCTTCGAATTATCGCCTACCTCTGCCCACTTCCTTACACCAGCGAGGGGTGCATTTTTTTGTTGTTGTAATAACCACATCATCGACAAAGTGCCGCTGATTAGGACCAACAGCAGCACCCAACCTATCGGACCACTGAATTTGTAGCTTCTGATTCTGATCATTCGTTCTATTTGCATATGCTAGATAGCGCAATTTAGCAACCTTAAGTCCTTTAGCAACCCCTCTTCCAAACTTCTTTCCTTCTGTTAGTGTCATTGAAATGGTAAACGTTTAAAGCAAATTAGCAACTGACCAGGCCTAGTATCATGTACAAATAGTGTGAAAGAAGAAGAAGTCTGATGTTTTACCATCTTCAGGACGAGTGAGGCAAATACGAGCGTGGGAACACCACGTCACAACAGCATTTTGCTCCATATTGGGTGATGCATCGACTTATTGACTTCTTTGTTGCTGTTCATACCCTACAATCAGGCATCAGACAGTAGTCAGTGGCGCTACAACACCCGTAGTACTGCAGGGGATTTTCAGTCCAGCTGCGAAGCAGGCAAGACAGTAGCTGGCGATGCTAGAGAAAGAGAGAGTTCGTCGGATGCTCATCCTCTGCAGTACTGCAGGTTCGGTCTGACCGACATCAGCAGGAGCACGTCTCGAGGCGAATTGGTGGCAGGGCGAGTCATGGACGTCAGCGGTATTAGTAGGTAGAGGATGCAAGACAGATGAGGCGGGCAGCTTGCGACGTTTAACAAAGCTAGGGTTCGGTCTGGCAGTGCAGTTACCACATTTAAGTCAGAGGATCAACGTCCAAATCACACCGGTGATCTCACGTGACTTACGTTTTTACTGCAGGCGATGTAGTAAAGATCCAACGGTGTGATTCTGTTGGATCTTTACTGCATCGCGTGCTGTAAAAACGTATAAGTCAGGTGATCTGCGTCCATTGATATCACCCCGGAGCAAGTCTCGAGGCTAGAAGGACAGTGTGGCGGATCTAGGAATTAAATTTAGGTGGATTGCATACTGATATTTTGCTCTGCATGTTAGCATCTTGCCCTAAAGTGCAACAAGAACGGATACATGAATATAATCTTGCGTTAATTACCAGACATCAGCAATGCATTTAGCAGTGTAAAAAATGGAATT
Organism: Tuctoria greenei; assembly: GCA_036927565.1. Taxonomy (NCBI): domain Eukaryota; kingdom Viridiplantae; phylum Streptophyta; class Magnoliopsida; order Poales; family Poaceae; genus Tuctoria; species Tuctoria greenei. The sequence continues at coordinate 66,918,994 of JAYESD010000004.1, read as the reverse complement.
GAGATCATATAAGCAGCAATGAACCCTCATGTACAAGCATCTCTAAACTATATGATGCTAACATTTCTTAGGGGACAGGGGTTAATGATATTGGACTATTTTTTCCAGGGTATGCCATGTCATATGGGGCATAGCATGTAGGTACGCCGTAATGGCCAGGGGTTTGCGGGCGGTGGGGTCATCATGGCACGCGAACAATGGGACGTGGAGATGGAGGGAGACGCGTCGGGGAGGACAGTGAAGTGACCACCAGCAGGGCGTGGGCGCCGGCCGGTGCCGGAGTGACCGGCGACAACATGGGTTTGCGGGCGGCGGGGTCATCATGACACGCGAAGGATGGGACGTGGCGATGGTCGAGGGAGACGCGTTTCTGAGGACACTGAAGTGAGCAGCAGCAGGGTGTGATCGTAGGTGCCAGACTGGCGGTGGCGTGAGAGCCCAGCGTGCGCGTGTAGGCATCAATAAATCATGCCATCACATATACTCACCAGCAGGGCGTGGGCGCCGGCCGGTGCCGAAGTGACCGGCGGCGACAGGGGTTTGCTGGCGGCGGGGTCATCATGACACGCGAAGGATGGGACGTGGCGATGGTGGAGGGAGACGGATCGGGGAGGACATTGAAGTGAGCAGCAGCACGGTGTGGTCGCCGGTGCCGGAGTGGCCAGCGGCGAGAGAGCCCATCGTGCATGTGTAGGCATCAATAAATCACGCCATCACATATACTGATTAACTGTTAACTGGGACTAGGAAACTACAATCGCAATGCCAAAATATTTAGTAGAGCCCGGTACATATTTATACTCGTAGTACAAGCATGGGATGACGAATCTCGGGGTTCCTGAGCATCAGGTGCTGCAATATTCTCTGCATATGATGCAAAGGAATTAACGTGTTATAAATATGTGTATTTTGATAGTAAACACATTTATAGTTATACCAGGTGCTTGTTGCCCATCACGATTACTTGTAGACGACATGACGGTTTGGTGTCTTGTTCCTAAAGTAAAGAGTATATATAGTAAGTAACAGTGATAACGTCAGATTACATGAGGATGTGTATTTTAGATTGGGCGGTGTAGTTGCTATGAACTGAAAATGTTTGTTTTGAACGGGGGAATTAGAAATGAAGGAGTAGGAAAAAAACCGTACAATCCGAGAAAGAAAAACAAGAAAAACGTGTATAAACCGTGGGAACTGAAAATCTTAGGAATACAAGTTTGGAACACAGGAATGAGAGTACAACATTGGGAGTGGTTGATAAGATAACCCTAGCGTCATTTACTTGTAAATCAAGAAATTACATAGTACATGCGGTTTTTAATAGTTATCTATCCTGACATGGAAATGTACTAGAAATACACTACCATAAACTGTCGGAGCGACATTTATTTTGGGGTAGAGGTGTAGTGTATTTTATATATGGAAAAAAGTAGAATGCAATCAGATGCTAGGGTAAAATAAAAAGATGAATCGACTGTAGGATGCAGATCTAACGATTGAGGACAGTTGATTGCACGATTGCACCATTAATCAGATTTTATACTAGACATTCATGAAACATAAGAGCATATAAGGAGAAGGAGTTGGGACGACAACTAGGAATGAACTGGCTACAGCTGTTGGGACGTCAACTAAAGCGATAAGGAGGGAGTAGCTCTATAAAAAGACGGCATGGATCGTGTAGAACTTACGTAGCACAAAACTAGAGTCCGTGATGTCGTAGGGCCGGGTTGGCGAAGAAGAGGTTTGGTAGAGCGCGTCAAACTTGGTCGCTCGACGTTGTACCCACAGTCACCACCACCACTCACACGAGAATTTCTTAGGAATGCAAGTATGGAACACAGGACTAAGAGGAGAACATGTGTGCCGGGAACGGAAGCCACTGCGGGATTAGAGGGAGACGCACATTTATATTCGTTGTGGCTAGCTACAAATGGGTGGGACTGGAATTTTGGGCGCACGGAGTGAAGGTTCAATTGTGAAAATCTCAATTGTGTGCGCCAAGAAGAACGAAAAATTTTTCGAGGGACCGCTACCTGTCGTTCATCTTTGTTTTCATGGAGATGTAAAAGCAGTCATGTGGTAGCGGGACATTCCAAAAAAATACGAACAAAAATATGAATTGCCAAATGTATCATTGTGCTAATGCAAACGACATGCAAATACAGAGAACACCCAAGTCCACGAAAGGAGGACGGCAAATCCATGGTCTAGTAAAAGGTAAACAATCATCATTTTATATATAACATTCGTCGCAATGAAATGTTAACATATACAGAGTATATACTACTACTACAAAAAAAACATTTTCCCCTGTGATGTCTAATCTTCAGGCCGTCGATCCAAAGCCGCCTGTGATACGAGTATCACAGGTACATATGATATATATATATCAACAATGTCATCGGATATTAGTTACAATGGATAAAGTACTTTTCATGCACCTGTTGCATCAGGCGATGGACTAGTTAGCAATTTAGATGACGTAATTTCCTATTCAAGTTAATTATGCATCATGTCTGTTGTTAGTTCTATTACTTGTAAGGATAATGTTGACCGGATTTCATTCATTCAGCCACAAGAAATATAGACGGTCCCCAGTTACAAACATGTAGGAGATGTTTTTGATAAAAGAAGTTTTTCGATACTGCATATATAGAACACATTGTTCATGAACATAAAGACATATTTCATTAACAAACAAGTAATAGGAAAATACATAGTAGACAGCAAGAACAAGATAAACTACACCTAATACTACTCTACTCAGAGATCATGAAATAGATAAACTACTCCTAATACTACTCTACTGGGAGAAAACCACGTCCTCCTCCTCCGCCATTGCCGCCTCCTCCGCCTCCGCCGCCGGCGCCGCCTCCTCCTCCTCCTCCTCCGCCGCTGCTGCCGCTGCTGCCGCCTCCGCCTCCGCCGCCGCTACCGCCTCCTCCTGCTCCTCCTCCGCCGCTGCCGCCGCCTCCATAGCCGCGTCCACCTCCGCCTCAAGAGACGCCTCCTGCTCCGCCTCCTACGCTGCTGCCGCTGCCCAAGCCGCCTCAGACTCCTCAACCTCCGTCACAGTCCGAAGCTTCCCGGTGACACGACGTTTAATCTTTATGAGGCCCTCTACCCCAGCAACCTCCGCGATCATCTCGTGGAGGGCGTCGAGACGACCGGCCACAGTCATCAACCCGTAGCAGTAGTGGCCCGCGGTGTCCATGCTCGTATGGAGGGGAAGGGTCCCAAGACCCATATGGCGACACAAGCGATCTGTGTCGGAAAAGACCTTCCGCACCACTGCGTTGAGCACTAGTTCGCTATGAGCGGCGGCAGACTTGGCGTCGGTGGCCACCTTAAGGCGCCGATCGACTTCGTCGATGCGGTCGGTGAGGAGTCTGAGAGTCTGCTCAACCCAACCGGGATGAGGATGTGCAGGCGCCGCGGGTGAAGATGCAGGCGCCGCCATCAGTTCCACCGTCATTGCCGACGGCGATGGAAACGAAGAAGGAGGTTCGGAGGACGTCGATGGCCTAGAGCGCTTCGGTGCGGGGCTACCCATTTGTGTGGCAACGGAGGTGCAGAGAAAGAGCGAGAGGTGGTCGACGGTGGCGGGGGGAGAAGTTTAGAGGCTAGGATCTAAGGAGTGGTGCGGCGGAGAAGCAAGAGGACGGTGAGCCTTTATAGCGGGTCGTCGTCTAAGCGGGCTTGTCGAGATGATCGGACGCTAGAGGAAACCGCGCTTAATTATGAACCGGTCGGTGGCCCCGGTTTCCTCGGAACCGCGGTTTGCATCCTCTTGGTCCCAACGGCTCGACGCGTCCCATTAGGAGTAAATTTACACGCGGGGAAAAACAATTTTTTCGTTATATAAAAAAAAATACGTCCGTACACGTCTAAGCCAACTTCGTGACCGCGCGTCCGTGCCAGGGGATGCCTTGCAGCGAACATGGGCCTAGTCCTGCACGCATTACCGAGGTTTGAGGTATATATATATGCATGCATGTTAGTGTTGTTAAACATGACCGAGGTGTTTTAATTCTAGCTATGTCTAACATGCACGGACCGCAAACATGATCAACCAATTACACTATGTAAGAAACCCAAATAGTAGACAACGATGGGCGACAGATCGGATGTCCATCGATCACAAAGTGATGCGAGACACGCTTAAAGTCATTGTTTGTCTCCTTTAGCTTTGCAATTACAAATCGAGACGAGCTTCAAACCCTAAGATCTTTTGTTTTTGTCCAATTTGCTAGGTTCACTTGTGACATATTAACACATCACTAAACTTAGAGCACATTCACTTGATTGAAAGATTTTCTAACACACCAGTATTCATTGACACAAATGAACACATATATATTAAAAAACACAAGAAATATGTACAAGAATAGAATTGAAGCTAACCATGTACAAGAAATCCTAAAACTACAAAAGAAATATGTCAAAAAACTCCTAAAACTACTATGCCGGCCCTGCCTCCTCCGCCCTCTCCCCCAACTTCTCAAACCACGACAAGCGTTCCTCCTCATCCTCGTCGTTGTCGTGGTGGTGGTGGTGGTCGCCATCGTCGTCGCCGTCATCATCGTCGTCATCGTCATCGTCATCATCGTCGTCGTCATCATCATCATCATCGCCGTCGTCCTCCTCCTCCTCCTCCTCCTCCTCCTCCTCCGACGACGACGACGATGACGACGACGACGACGATGCAGTAGGAGAGTGGGCCGGCTGCTCCGGCTGAGCCGATTGCTCCGGCTGCACCGGTGGCTCCGGCTGCACCGGTGGCTCTGGCTGCACCGGCGGTGGAACCCCGCCACGACGGAAGTTCCTCTCCGTCGCCGCCACCAGGGCACTACGGCCCTCGGCGCCGAGCTCCTGGGCCATTGTCCCGGACAAGATGTCCAGGCGATCGGCCACACCCGTGAGGGCGTAGAGGTAGCGGCCGGTGGTATCCATTCCCGGAAACTCGGGAAGGGTACCAAGACCCAAGGCGTCCAAGGCCCGAGACGTACTGTTGTATGCCTCTCGCGCCATAATGAGGGGCTGGTCGTTGTTCACCCTCTCGGGGGAGCTGCAGCATATTCGCTTGCAGGGTGGCTGCCTCGGCGGGCTAGGAGGCGGAAGGTTGGCCATGGCTGTGGTGGTTCGTCGGCGCCGGGCTAGGAGGTGGAACGATGGAATAAGAAGAAAGGAGTGCAAACGTTTTGTGCTTGTACATAACCAACGACGCGCCTATATGGTCTGTGCGGAGTAGACGAGGGAGCAGTTCGTTTCCCGTGCACTGAACTCTTTGCAGACCTCGTGCGGCGCAATTAAACCATTGTGGAAGACGATCTTCAGAGATCCTTCCGTCTCTCTTGTGGAACCGAATCCCCTACAACACTGCAGGTGCATTAGAGGTCACTGACATGTGGGCCCTATGCTCTGTGGGACCCACATGTCAGTGACTTCTAATGCACCTGCAGTACTGCAGGGGATTTCAGTATCCATGTGGAACATCGCGCACGCGTCCCTGCACCACGGCTTCTTAGCTTCTCCGCAGACCTCGTGCGACGCGTCAGTTACTTGGCGCACTGGAAAGGCCAGCGCGAGGAAGAAAGGGTCTGTGATGTTGGTTTTCTTGTTTCGTGATGTTGTTTTTCTTGTTTTGTAGTAGTATTGTTTTATGTTAATGAACTCAATGTCATTGTTCCTCTGTGAAGACCTTTTACCGTAGCCGGTTTCTACCATAACAGTAACCGCCTGAGATAATTAGGTTATCACAGATGGTTCTTTACTTGTATCTAGCCGTCTTTGATAATTGTTTTTCACAGACATGCCTAGCCGTTGGTTAATAACCTCCTATAATAAGGTATAACCTATGCAGTACTACTGCTGTTATTTCTAATTTCCAGGTCAATTCAATAGAATCACAGAACAAATATCAATAATATCATCACAGAACAAAAGTCAACAATATTATCATCACAAAAGTCAATTTCACTAAAACAATATACATATGTACAAGTTACAGATACAATTCATCTCAAAGTTTACAAGTTTTCACTAAAAACTGTTTCTATTGGCATAGTCGCAAAGTTCTGGCGCATCAGCTGCTGCACCATCCTCATCAAAGAACTCCCCTCTTTTGTGCAAAATTTCGTGATGAATGAATTGAAAGAGTTCAGCAGCAATCCTATCGGCTCCTCCACTAGGAATACTTCTACAAACCGGCCATTCTTCATTCATATTCTTCGTGTGCTGCAATATAACACATAACAAGGTTTAGAATGTATTGGTTTGAACAATCTCAAAGTATAGATCAAAGTGAGAGTATACAGGAATTTATTTGGTATTTTTAGAGTAGTTGTACTATGAGCAATTGAATTTTGAAGTTGGAATCAAAATATTAAAATAATGTTTCTGGTAATATTGAACAGCAGAGAATATAAGTATTAAACTATGCTAGTTACAATGAAATGAAACACAAAAGTAAGAAAATAAGGTATCGACATTAAGGATAACTTACATCCTCACGATTCACTATATATACGCCGGCGGTCCGAAGATGCTCGCATACATAATACCCGCATAAGACACTCCCAACAGGCTGCTTCGGACAAGCATAATACGTTTTAATGTCCAATGCATTCGTATTAGAAGGTCTCTCACCGCCAAGCCGTTCCGTGTAAAGCACCATGCGCTGTAATACAAGAAATGTCATATAAAACTTGTCAACACATTCTAAATGTGCGTAAATTAAAATTATTGAATAAATGTACGATTTCAAAATGGAAAGGAAATCTTTGTAACGATCTGGTGAGAAATTGGCCGAGTCCAAGACTGTTGCCATTCCCTGCGTTGGCTTGATGAAGATCATTATGTAGTGATTACTTCAAACATACAAACACACGTGTTAACAATTACAAATAATTGCTATTTCAATGTCATGTGTCGAACTTACTCGGAGTGGTACGGAGACTTTACGAGGTCCTTGCCGTCTCTGACAAAGTTAAACATCACATGTCCTATGTAAGCTGCAACTTCTATCCTTTTATCCTTCTTAAGTTTTGCGATTGCTTTTTCAAAATCTTTTCTTTTCATGTGTTTGAACTGTGCTGAGTCTTGATCCGCCTGGACGTCGAATAGCACCTTTGCAATCCTAGTAGGGTCAAGGATACCTGTCTTGCGCTCCAACTTTTCAACATCCATGTATTGCATCCTATTGAAGAAGTCCAGAATTGTTATAATCTAATGAAATGCGTATGCATGTAGTAAGAAAAGCAAATACAAAATATTAGAGCACCTACAAGCACCAGACGAGCAGCAGGTTGATTTCGAGCATGCCACGATGGAAAAGGGCATGCAGCTCTTCAAATAAAATGACTCGTCTATCCACTCCAGTGCTCCAGAATGCTTCTTTTGGAATACGAAATGTGACGCAATTAAGACCATATTTTGTGCTGGCAAGGATGTACCACTCATGCATTCTTCTGAGCTGGACGGGTTGTTTGCTAAGTTGTACGGATGTCATGAACGGCTTCGCATTCTTAAATTCAGGAGGAACATCCTCAAGCTTGTATATTGGAACTCCTGGTTTAACTAAAGCCATCCGTCGATTAGACATGACACCGTCTTCTTCCCACTCCTCAATATCTCCTAATTATGGCTCATGACATAGGGGGAGTGGTCCTTCCTAGACTGGGAGTGGATCTTCCTGGACTTTCGCCTTAGAAGATGGGGTTGCGGTATTTCGAGATGCGACGGGGCTAGAAATTGGCTCATCGTCCAACACGATATCGCGTCGGTGCCAAAGGATTAATTGGTTGACAGCCTGCCCCAGAGTCGCGATCCCCTTAGGTGTGACGTGGTCTATTTCATAATCTTCATAATCATTATCAATGATCTGAAGAACTTGCACCACAGCATAATACAACGGAAGTGGATTCTCGTTGAAGTCACGATCAGGCTTTGCCATAGCAGTGGCAACCTGTTTGGTTTTGTTCCCTGCTTTGCCTATTGGGACAAGAAGACGACAAGATTTGTCGTTAGCAATATCATCGACAGGGAACTTATGGTTTGACCCTGAGCCTGGCACGGAACCAATGCTGCTAGGGTAGGCAGTTGGAGATACTAATTGCTCCTTTTGCACCGGAACCATCACTGTACTCGGTGCCACTAATTGTCCCGATTGTCTAAGTTGTTCCATTATTTCTTGCATATTTTCTTTGACCTTTTGAGCAATTGTTTCATCAAGTGTTTTCTTAAACTTCTCATGTCTTCTATATGTGTCTTTATCTTTAGGGAAACCATCTAGCCAAGACATTTGAGAAGAGACTGCTCGAACCCGTCCGCTGTGTTCAGGGTTTCCTAATATAGCGGTAAGTTGGCCATTCTCCCTCTTCGGCTTGAAGAGACCCTTCTATTGCTTTTCAATTACTTCATTCATTTTATCCTCTACTTCATTCAGAGAGTTGGGCTTTTCAAGTTTGCCCTCGCTGCTCAAACCTGACCGAGCAAAGACCCAGCGTTGAGTTCGCTCATAGCACACTTCTAATGGGTGAGGATTGCCCTTACTGGTAATTTCGTCTAATATCTTATTCCATCTTTGGACTTTGGGGGCATATCTAGCAGATCCCAAGCGATGATGGTATTTGTTATTTTTTTGCAACCTCTGACCTAGTTGCACTTAGAGCTTTAGCATCAGGTGTGCTCTTTTGACGAACAAACTCTTGCCACTGATCTTGTGTGATTTTTCCAATCTTCCTCGGGCTAGGGACCTTATCAGCCTCAACATAAGCATTCATTTCACTCTTCCAGCATCGAAACTTCTTGCCGCAAGAGACCAATGTTGCTTTCTTTACATCTTCTTCTGTGCCTTTCGGGAACTTGAATTGTTTCTTTATCCTTTCCCACAACACATTCTTGGTCTGCTCGGGTAATTTCCTCCAATTCTCGGTTGTGATTGGCACAACCTCCCTAACAAGAAAACTGCATGCATTACGGTACTTGGTAACTGAATCCAGTGGTTCTTGGGGAAGCCCACCTGGACCGACCCTTGTTATGTACATGATGCGGTCCAATGGACCCTTATTGGGACCTCGTTGCCCTCGTTTCCGCTTGAGTGACATTGAGGATTTATCCATTGGAGAACCTTCTTCGGTTTTAGGAGCCGATGTCACCTCATTGTCTTCACGATTAATCTAGGTAGAAAAAAATTATAAGACTTCATATACTTGACAACCAACATTAACTTGAACTGCTGAAGTTAAGATTCGTGATCCATACCTCATCGGCAAAATCATATTCCAGGTCTATATCCACTGATGTCTTTTTAATTTTTATATTCGGAAAAGGATCCGATGGACTGTGATAGGAGCCTGAACTGCTGGAGTCAGTAAACTCCATATTGTCTTCTTTATTGTTACTACCAGGACCTGTCTTCTTAGGGCTTTCCATGCTAGAACTAATAAGACAAAAAATCTAATAAATGGCATATTAACTCTACATGAAGTGTTGCATGACGAAAAAGATGGAAGCATTCTAGGATTTGATAACGCATTCTAGGGTTTAAGGCGACTGACCAAAAGGTTCCTATACATTGCGAGGGTGACAATCATGTTAAAGTTGCTCACCAGCAATGGCAATTTTATCTTCTTATTCTAAATAGGCTAGCTTCATTCAAAGTGGCGATCACGTTCTTGAGGTTTACTAGGTGGCGCCTAGCTCCGGACCTATAACTGATCAAGCAACGGACAAAAAGCAAATCCTCCAGCCTTTTTCTAGTATCAAGAATCGCAAAGTGTGGCACTTGGATTTGGATGGTGAGGTGAGGCGAGGCGAGGTAGCTGCAGGCGAGAAGAGACACTCTTTTTCAGTGATGATGGCGTACCTGGAAGTGACTAGGGCGAAGCTCGGCGGTGACGGCGAAGCTCGGCGGCCTACCTGGAAGTGACGAGGGCGAACACTTGGCTGCCGAGGGTATATATAAACTCCAATTTTCTCAGGCGGATTTGAAGTACCGACCGTCTGAGAAGATGGTTACCTCAGGCGGGTTTTACTTACCAACCGCCTGAGAAGATAAAATTATCTTAGGCGGTAGGTTAGTAACATCCAAGATAAACATCTTCTCAGGTGGTTATTAAGTACCAACCATCTATGAAGATATTTACTTCTTCTTAATTAATATTCTTGATTAAATGTGGGTCCTTTAAAAAGGCAAAATTCCACTTTCTTGTAATATTATTGATATGTAAAGGTTACCATTAAATTTCACTTCATAAATCATTTGAAATTGGTTAGAACATAAAAAACATACAACAAATGCTATTTTTCATTTTTCAACCTTGATGAATATAATGCTTTTTTCATTTATTTTTTCAATGGACATTTTTACTCATCATACCAACCTTTATTAATTTTTCAGATTTTTTAAAATTTTTTGAATCAATGTGTGTTCATAATTTGATGAACGCCTACATAAAGACCCCTCACCAACCTCCTGTGAAGACGTGTCGACGACCGTGCGCGACCTTTCTTTTCCCCGAGGCGCGACCTTTCAATGCGCGGTAAACCAACTGCTCCATCTTCCACTCCGCGCGGCCCTAAAGATGCGCTATCACCCGTTAGTTCTCCACAAGCGCGTCGCTCACTTTGAATCCTCTTCTTTTCTTCGTCTTCCTCCGCTCCGACGATCCAACACCACTATGGCCGACCTTCCGCCGCCAAGCCCTCCAAAGGAGCCACCTTGCAAGAAACTATTTTGCAGCTCCCCCGAGAGGTTCAACACCCAGCAGTGCCTCCTCATGGCGCGAGAGGCGCACAACAATACGTCTCGCGCCATGAGTGCCTTGGGGCTGAGTACCCTTCCAGAGTATACTAGAATGGGTACCATCAGCCACTACCTCTACGCCCTCACGAGGGTGGCTGATCGTCTTGACATTCTGTTCGCGACAATGGCCCAGGTTCTTGGCCCCGAGGGCCGCAGAACGCTGGTGGAGGCGACGGCTAGCAACCTCGGGGTTGCACCGCCGGTGCAGCCGGTGCAGCTGGTGCAACTGGCCCCTATTGCACCAGCGCCAGAGGACGAGGAGGAGGAAGAGGAGTAGGAGTAGGAGTAGGAGTATGATTTAATTAGTTTTTCTTTGTTGTTTTTAGTTGCTTCTATTTTGTAAATATTGTTAATGAATGAAATCTATCTTTTTTCATCTATGTGACTGAATATTACTTGTGTATCTTGTGTTCTTTCGTAAGATGCGTGATTGAATATTACTAATGAATGAGTATCTTGTGTGTTCTTCAACTGTGTGAATGAATGAATGTGTAGTGTGTTCATCGTGTTCCTCACACTTGGGTATCATAAGGTAGTTATCTTAGTCGGTTGGTAATTCAAACTCGTCTGAGAAGAAGATTATCTCTGGCGGTTGGTAAGTAATACCCAACTGAGATAAACATCTCAAAATGTTATTAAGTACAAACTGCCTGTGATGATATTTACTTCTTCTTAATTAATATTCTTGATTAAATGTGGGTCCTTTAAAAAGGCAAAATTCCACTTTCTTGTAATATTATTGATAAGTAAAGGTTACCATTAAATTTCACTTCATAAATCTTTTGCAATCGGCCAGAACATAAAAAACATACAACAAATGATATTTTTCATTTTTCTATCGTGATGAATATAATGCCTTTTTCATTTATTTTTACAGTGGACATTTTTACTTATCATACCAACCTCTATGAATTTTTTCAGATTTTTTTTAATTTTTTTGAATCAATGTGTGTTCATATTTTGATGAATGCCTCATATGTATATGAGCATTTAGTTAGAATGATGGATAATTTGAAGTTTGACATGTTGGAATGCTTTTAAAAAAAAATTAATAAAATTCATACATGTATAAATGATACAAATATGATCATACAAACAAATTTGAGTGAAGGATCTTTTTTTTACGAGATACACAAATGTGAATAATATGTGAGTAGAAATTAATTTGATATTTACCAAAACATTACAATGTCAGCTATACAAGTTTTAAAATTTTTTGTTCAGGTGGTAGATGTTAATTTTATACAAATGTAGAATAAAGAATCATGTAATTTGGACACAATTTGCAGAATCTAAACATGTTTGAGATTTATATTGGAATCTAAATAGAAAAGAAGTAAAGGATAAGGAAACTGAAGAACAGTATCGGGCATTATCTAAGACGGTTGGTAAGTAATTACCGACTGAGATAAAAATCTTCCTTGACGGTTATTAAGTACCAACCGCCTGTGAAGATATTTATTTCTTCTTAATTAATATTCTTGATTAAATGTGGATCTTTTAAAAATGCAAAATTCCACTTTCTTGTAATATTATTGATAAGTAAAGGTTACCATTAAATTTCACTTCATAAATCTTTTGAAATCGGTCAGAACATAAAAAACATAGAACAAATGATATTTATCATTTTTCTATCTTGATGAATATAATGCCTTTTTCATTTATTTTTTCAGTGGACATTTTTACTCATCATACCAACCTCTATGAATTTTTTCAGATTTTTTAAAATTTTTTTGAATTAATGTGTGTTCATAATTTGATGAATGCCTCATATATATATGAGAATTTAGTTACAATGATGGACAATTTGAAGTTTGACATGTCGGAATGCTTTTAAAAAAATTAACAAAATTCATACATGTATAAATGATACAGATATATTCATACAAACAAATTTGAGTGAAGGATCTTTTTTTTACGAGATACACAAATGTGGATAATATGTGAGTAGAAATTAATTTGATATTTACCAAAACATTACAATGTCAGCTATACAAGTTTTAAAATTTTTTGTTCAGGTGGTAGATGTTAATTTTATGCAAATGTAGAAGAAAGAATCATATAATTTTGACACAATTTGCAGAATCTAAACATGTTTGAGTATTTATATTGGAATCTAAATAAAAAAGAAGCAAGGGATAAGGAAATTAAAGAACAGTATCGGGCATTATCTCAGGCGGTTGGTAAGTAATACACGTATGAGATAAAATCTTCTCGGAAGGTTATTAAGTACTATTCTCATTTGCGCTTCCAAAGGGCCAATGCGTTCCTAATACACTTGATAAACTTCAGAAGGTTATTCGTGACCTCGGGCTGGACTACCAAAAGATCGATGCATGTGTCAATGACTGTGTGTTATTCCGGAAGGACTATTCTCTGCTGAATAGTTGCCCAAAATGTGGTGAATTAAGATGGAAAAATAGTACTGCTGGGGATGCAAGAGAGGCTTTACCTTGTGGAAAATCCAAGAAGCTTGTAGCACGCAAGGTTCTACATTACTTCCCTCTTATTCCCCGTCTACAAAGGTTTTATATGGGAGAATCAACGGCATCAAACAAGTGCTGGCACAAAGAAGGTCGTACTGATGATGGAATATTACGCCATCCCGCCAACTCGAAAGCATGGAAGCATTTTGATAGCATTCACCCAAATTTGTCATCTGATCCTCGCAACATAAGACTTGGGCTAGCATCTGATGGTTTCAATCCTTTTGGAGTAATGAATGTTTCTTATAGTACATGGCTTGTGATTCTAATCCCTTAAATCTACCACCTTGGTTGTGTATGAAGCAGTCTTATTGGGTGATGTCAATGATAATTCCTGGGCCAAAGTCACCTGGAAACAACATTGATGTGTATCTGCAGCCTTTGATTGATGAGCTACTGAAATTATGGTCTGATGGTGTTGAAACATATGACAGTTTAAAGAAAGAGACATTTGTCATGCGAGCTTCTTTATTGTGGACAATAAATGATTTTCTAGCATATGCAATGCTATGTGGATGGAGCACAAAAGGGAAGCTAGCATTTCCATACTGCCATATAAACACTGACGCCTTCTAGTTGAAATATGGACGAAAGAATTGTTACATTGGTCATCGTCGTTTCCTACCTCAGGATCACAGATGGCGTCGAAACAAAGGTTCTTTCAACAACAAGGCACAGAATAGAGAGGCTCCAACATCACTCTCTGGTGACAAAGTACTCCAACAATACGAGTGTTTTGATCAAGTGAGTTTTGGACCGACGAATAATAAGAGAAAGCACACCGAGGAAAATAGATAGCATAATTGGAAGAAGAAAAGTATATTTTTCGACCTACCTTATTGGAAGACATTGCTAATAAGGCATAACTTGGATGTCATGCACATTGAGAAAAACATTTGTGATAGCATATTGGGGACATTGCTTGCTATGGATGGTCAAACAAAAGATAGTCTACAAGCTCGTCTTGATATGAAGGATATGGGTATACGGCCAGATCATTATCCAAAGTTCATAAAGATCAAGTACACATTCCCACCAGCATTATATACTTTGGGCAAAGATGAGAAGACCACCTTGTGCAAGTTTTTGGGGAATGTGAAGGTGCCCGATGGTTATGCCTCAAACATCAAGAGATGTGTGGACATAAAAGCATGTATGGTATCGGGTCTAAAACTCATGACTACCATATTATATTTCAGAAGCTCCTTCCTATTGCAATACATAACATACTGCCTGAAAAGGTTGTTGCACCTTTAATTGAGTTTAGCACATTCTTTTCTGGAATTTGTTCTAAAGAGTTGGCGGAACCAGATTTGGACAAGATGAGCAAACAAATTCCTGAAACAATTTGTAAGCTTGAGATGTTGTTTCCTCCCGCTTTCTTACAGATGGATGTATCCAATTGAGAGGTACCTTGGTACATTAAAGAGGTATATATGTAACAAAGCTCGCCCGGAGGGTTCTATAGCTGAGGGATATATTGCCGAAGAGTGTATGACTTTTTGTAGTCAGTTTTTGGATAACATCAGCACCAAGCGTAATAGGCCAGAACGTCATGAAGCTGCAGCTACAAATGAACCTTCTGTTGATAATTCTAACATATTTACAGAAGTTGATAATTCTAAAAAAGGGTATAAATGGGACCAACTTACTATGGTGGAACTACATAACATCAAGCATTATCTTATTTCTAATGTTGAAGAGGCCTCTCCATGGATCAAGTAATAAAGTATAACTCAGATGTTGTATACTATATATATGGCTTATTGTAGATGGCTAATTTAATTTTTTACCCTTTTTAGTGAGCATATTGAAGAGCTGAAAAAGATTCATTCTCGTGATGTTGATAAACACCATAGAGATGAGTTTGTTAATTGGTTTCAGAAATGAGTAAGTACATGCAAGTTTGCACTTTGATGAAATATTGAACAAATATGTGTTCTGAAATTGGTTTGTCGTCAATAACCCCTGTTATACTAATGTGTACAGATTATGACATTACACAAAGAAGGCAAAGCAACCGATTATCTGTATGCATTATCTAGAGGACCTAATCGTCGGGCACGTTTATTTAGTCGGTTATTCATCAATGGCTTCTTCTTTAGAACTGCAGATGTGGAAAAAGAATTACGGACCCAAAACAGTGGTATTGTTGTTCGGGGCACTTATCATGATTGGCTTGGAGTAATCAAGAAAATCATTGCTGTTGATTTTGAAAAAAGTCAAGAGGTTCTGTTATTTCAGTGTGAATGGTTTGATTGGCCTTTTGGAAGCAGTCAGAACCAAAGCAGAGGCTACAAAAAGGATCAATACAAAATGATAGATGTTGACACTACTCTGTTTCGATTCCAGTATGAGCCTTACATTCTAGCCACCCAAGCAGAACAAGTTTTTTATGTTCCAAGTGTGAAGCATCCTAAATGGGCTACAATTGTTAAAACGAAGCCACAAAACATTTTTGCCATGCCCCCTGGAGACAGTGAAAATAATGTGGCTGAGATGATGGAGGCTGAGACATTTCATGATGATCTGCTTACTGATGATATCAATAATGAGGATACGACCGCTTGGGCTAGGAATGACATTAAGGGAGCCAGCGGCGATGCTTCCACTCTTATAATGACAATGTCAGGTGATCGGTTTGAGGTAGATGGAGTTGCATCAGAAAATGAAGACGACGACGATACATATACCAATGATGGTCATGTAGATCCATTGTGGGGGGACGACAACGAAGATGATGATTTTTAGTATAATTAAGTACGTGACATGTAGGTCCACAATGAATTCATCCATCCGAACCCGACATTTATTTTTCAGTTATTTATATTTGCTACCCGAAAAGTACCCGATACCCGATATTTCAGTCTTTTCAGTTCTGGTCTCGATTTTATCGGTTTTGGTTTTTTGGTCTCGGTTTATTTGCCCACCCCTAATTTACGTAGTAGTAGCATATATATGGGATATACAGTATAAAACTTTTTCAAAGGGAAGTTTTGGTTTCGTCAAATCTATCTTTCAGATTTACACAATTTTGATCTGTTTTAACTATACAAGAATTGTACTTTTAGATTCACCATGAAAAATATTTTCATAATATACAATCTAGTACTACATGTTATTGAAGTTAATAAATTCCATATAAATCATTTGTCAAAGGTAATTAGTTCGACCAAAACAGAAATAGAGTTGAGTTGGGGCGAAGGAAGTATTATACGTTGCTGTTTGCCGCATAAGGTTTCGTCCTTCGTTCAAGCCGTAGCCATTTGTACAGGCGGCTGATGCGACCGGGCGCACCGAGCTTACGTGCGCGCCAGTCACTGAGGCGCCTTAGACGCGCGCAGCGCATGCGTTGAAATCACCCGCGGTACTTTTAAATCTGCGCATTGGTATTCTCCCCCTCATATTTGTTGATGCGTTAATACCTGATGTTTTACATCGTTGAGTATGTTACGGATCATCAGCGTTGTTAGTACAGCACTGAGTTGTCAGGAGGCAAAAGTAATGAACATCTTTGATCAGCACTGCGCCGAGGAGAACGCGAAAATTGTTTGCTGATTCGTGGCAACAGATCCTAATGCAACGACTGTGTTCCTTGGCAATAAAGCTGTAACGCCACAAACCAGTATTTCGTGGCAACACATCCTAATGCAACGATTCTATTTCGTTGCATTACGGTCCAAATGCAACTGTTTGCTGATTCGTGGCAACATATCCTAATGCAACGACTGTGTTCCGTCGCAATAAAGCTGTAACGCCACAAACCAGTAATTCGTGGCAACATATCCTAATGCAACGACTGTGTTCCATGGCAATAAAGCTGTAACACCACTAACCAGTAATTCGTGGCAATAGATCCTAATGCAACAACTGTACTTCGTGGCAATAAAGCTATAACGCCACGAACCAGTATTTCGTGGCAACACATCCTAATGCAACGATTCTGTTTCGTTGCATTATGGTCCAAATGCAACTGTTTGCTGATTCGTGGCAACAGATCCTAATGCAACGACTGTGTTCTGTGGCAATAAAGTTGTAACGCCACGAACCAGTATTTCGTGGCAACAGATCCTAATGCAACGACTGTGTTCCGTGGCAATAAAGCTGTAACGCCACGAACCAGTAATTCGTGGCAACAGATCCTAATGCAACGATTGTGTTCTGTGGCAATAAAGCTGTAACGCCATGAACCAGTATTTCGTGGCAACACATCCTAATGCAACAATTCTGTTTTGTTGCATTACGGTCCAAATGCAACTGTTTGCTGACTTGTGGCAACAGTTCCTAATGCAATGACTGTGTTCTGTGGCAATAAGGCTGTAATGCCACGAACTAGTATTTCGTGGCAACAGATCCTATTGCAATGACTGTGTTCCCGTAGCAATAAAGTTGTAATGCCACGAACCAGTAATTAATGACAATAGATCCTAATGCAACGATTGTGTTCTGTGGCAATAAAGCTGTAACGCCACGAACCAGAGTATCGAGGCAACACATCCTAATGCAACGATTCTGTTTTGTTGCATTACGATCCAAATGCAACTGTTTGCTAATTTGTGGCAACAGATACTAATGCAACGACTGTGTTCCGTGGCAATAAAGCTGTAACGCCACTAACCAGAGATTCGTGGCAACAGATCCTAATGCAACGACTGTGTTCCGTGGCAATAAAGCTGTAACGCCACAAACTAGTATTTTGTGACAACAGATCCTAATGCAACGACAGTGTTCCGTGGCAATAAAGCTGTAACGCCATGAACCAGTAGTTCGTGGCAACAGATCCTAATGCAACGATTGTTTTCCGTGGCAATAAAGCTGTAACACCACGAACTAGTATTTCGTGGCAACAGATCCTAATGCAACGATTGTGATCCGTTGCATTAGCATCCTGACGCCACGAACTAGTGAATCGTGGCAACAAATCCTAATGCAACGATTGTGTTCCGTGGCGATAGATCCTAGTGCCAAGAACTAGTGAATCATGGCAAAAAGCAAAGCTTACTGCAACGATTTAGTATTCGTTGCAGTACAATCGTTGCAACTGGTCGGAATCCTTGTAGTGAAGACACTTTTCAAAGTGAAAGTAAAAGTTGAAGAGAAGAAGTAGGGGAGTAGTCACACCGACTACTCCCGATATCCTTTTAACTATGATCATCTCAATTCCAATAGCAATCATTATTTATCTATCCCACTTGGAAAAGCCCCACACTTCGATGGAAGTGATTACTCAATGTGGAGGCAAAATATGAAAATGCATCTAATTTCTCTCAATCCAAGTTTGTGGCATATTTTGCACAAGGATAGATATCCCGGACGACGGCGAAGAGCTTACCCCCAGCCAAGAGCAGGCAATTCACCGAAATGCTCAAGCCCCGGCCGTAATTACCTCTTCACTCAGTCGGGACGAGTTCACCGAGGTGGATGGACTCAAAATTGCATAGGAGATATGGGACACACTACAAACTACGCATGAAGGTGACCGACATGTGCGTGAAGCAAAAATCAAGATGATTGAAGGTGAATTAGGAAGATTCGCAATTGAAGAGGACGAGTCACCCCAAGAAATGTACAATCGATTAAAGACACTCGCCAACAAGGTCAGATCATACGGAAGCAAGAAGTGGAATGACCATGAAGTGGTAAAGCTCATCCTTAGAGCTTTTATGCCTCGTAACGTCATACTATGCTCCATGATTAGAGAAAGCCCCGGATACAAAAGGTTGACTCCGGATGAACTGCTTGGAAAGATCATCAACTTCGAGATGATGGAAAAGCAAGCAAAACATGTCAAGTAAATTGTCGATCTCACCTCGGCAAAGAAGAAATGGTTTGCTTTGAAGTCCACTCTCAAGCCACTATCCAAAGAAGCTAGAGAAGCACAAATAGAGGAAGATAGTGGAGACAAGAGCAGTGAATTGGATGAAGAAGATATGATATTGTTCATGAAGAAATTCAAGAGAATAATGAAAAAGAGACAAGGTACAAAGTCAAGCGAAGGAAAGTACAAGGAAAGAACGAAGCCAAAGTTGAGGCGGGCATGCTATAATTGTGGTGAATACAACCGCTTTATAGTTGACTGCCCATATGAGGAGAACAAGAAGAAGACCAAAGAAGCCAAGCCTCAACCCAAGAAATTCTTCAAGAAGAAGAAACAAGCCGAACAAGCGAACATCGGAAAGGAATGGGACTCAAATGACGAGTCCTCATCGTCTGAAGAAGAAGAGATTGCTAGCATAGCCATCGAGACGACATCCAAGAAGTCTACCCTTTTCCCCACACTTGGCGCATGGAAGGGAGATGGCACTTGCCTTATGGCAAAGGAAGGTAAACACAAGGTAACCATTAAACCCCCTTCTGTGCATTCCTATTCTAGCGATGATGAACTCAGCAGTGATAATGAGGACATGCTTATTGGACTAGATAGGAAAACAGCTACTAAAATGAAATTTTTGCTTGATCAACTTGTTGAGAAGGAGAGATTAATACATCGTCAAGAGGACATGATCATCTCCCAAAAGGACGAATGTCGAACTTGACAAACTTCTAGAACTTGAAAAGGAACAAAGCAAATCACTAGAGCTTGAGTTAGCTTCGAGCAAGGAAACTTGCTTGGAACTAACTTACTCAAATGCCACCATCAAGGACCAACTTGCTTACCTGATCAAGGTCAACAAGATCCTTGAAGTGCAGGTTGAGTCACTTAAGCTAAGTGAACCTTCCTCCTCTTCGAGTTCACCTTCTCAACTAACTAAAACTGATTTTGCTCATGCTTGTACATGTAAGAAAATTGACACCAGTTTGAAGGATAAGCCAACTTCTACAAAGGAAAAACATCCTGTCCAGAGTGGCATATTTGACAAGGAGAAGATCAAATATGCACATAGTGCATACTTGGTCAAAAGACCTCCAAATGTCAAATATGGCGTTGGTTATTCCTATGGTGAAAAGCAACGTGCTAGAAGCCATAAGAATAACAAGGAGAGGATTACCTTTGTAAAAGGAAGGCCCTCTCAAATTGGAAAGTCACAGAATAATACTGCAACTAGACATGAACACCGGACTAGTCCGGTCGGTGTCCGAACAAGTCCGGTCCTCTGGACAAGTCCGGCCCCCATACTAGTCTTGTATACAAACAACAACAACTATTGTTTAAAACGTTCGATGCCTCCTATGTGTTAATGAGAAATAATTTTGGCAAAGTTTATGCTCATTATGTTGGGCCACGCCATGGGAACACCAAGTCTCATGTGTGGGTGACCAAATTTATTGTAACTAACCTCCAAGGACCCAAGCAAGCTTGGGTACCTAAAACCAAGGCATGATTTGTTTTTGTAGGCATATTCCTCCGGTGGATCTGAATGGGTGCTAGACAGTGGCTGCACCAATCATATGACTGGGGAAAGAAGAATGTTCGCGGAATATGAAGAGAATGAGGACCCAAACGAGGGCATCTACTTTGGAGATAATAGTCAAGGAAGGGTGCTCGGTATTGGTAAAATTGCAATATCCTCCAAACACACACTTTCTCACGTTTTACATGTTGAATCTCTAGATTATAACCTGCTGTCCATATCTCAATTATGCGACAAAGGTTATAATTGCTTGTTCACTAATGAGGGTGTGACCGTCTTTAGGAGGAGTGATGGTTCCGTTGCATTCAAGGGTATGTTAAACGGAAAGCTCTATCTTGTTGACTTCAACAAGGATAAAGCTGAACTTGCCACATGCTTGATTGCAAAGACCAACATGGGTTGGATGTGGCATAGACGGCTAGCGCATGTTGGTATGAGGAAGCTTCAAAAACTCCTCAAAGGCGATCAAATCCGAGGCTTAAAGGATGTTGTATTTGAGAAAGACTGGCCATGTAGCACGTGCCAAGCCGGGAAGCAAGTTGGAGCACCTCACCCCGCCAAAAACGTCATGACTACAACAAGACCACTCGAGCTTCTACACATGGACTTGTTTGGTCCAATAGCCTACATAAGCATCGGCCGTAAAAAATATGGTTTAGTTGTCGTTGATGATTTTTCTCGCTTCACTTGGGTTTTCTTTTTGCATGATAAGTCAGAGACACATTGAACACTCAAGAAGTTCTTCAAGCGAGCTCAAAACGAATTCTCATTGACAATCAAGAATATTCGAAGCGACAACGACACAGAGTTCAAGAACACGCAAGTGGAGGAGTACCTTGATGACGAAGGCATAAAGCATGAATTTTCAGCGCCATACTCCCCACAACAAAGCGGAGTTGCCGAAAGAAAGAATCGAACTCTCATAGAGATGGCAAGAACAATGCTCGATGAGTACAAGACATCGGATCGATTTTGGGCAGAAGCGATTAACACCGCTTGCCACCCTGTAAATCGACTCTATCTTCATAGACTACTCAAGAAGACATCATATGAGCTACTCACCGGTAACAAACCAAATATTTCATATTTTTGTGTTTTCGGTTCTCCATGTTATATCTTGAACAAGAAGCCTAGGACTTCAAAGTTCGATTCGAAGTCCGATGAAGGTTTCTTGCTTGGTTATGATTCGAACACTTACGCCTATCGTGTTTTCAACAAGACCCCCGGACTTGTTGAGGTAGCACGTGACGTAGTGTTCGATGAGACTAATGGCTCCCAAAAGGAGCAAGTTGATCCATGTGAACTAGGTAAAGAAGAAGCTCCTTGTCAAGCATTGAAGAGAATAGCTCTAGGTGAGGTTCAACCACAAGAGCCACCTCCACACGTACATGAGGAAGATGAACCACAAGAGGAGATCAACGATCAAGGGTGAGATTCAACACAAGATCAACCGCAAGGATACGAAGATAATCAACAAGTAAACAAAGGCAATGACTTAGGGGGAGAAGTAGATGATCATGAAGATACAACTCCTCAAGTGCCACACCCAAGAGTACACCAATGCGTCCAAGGGGATCACCCAATCGACAACATCATCGGTGACATCCAAAAGGGAGTGACCATAGATCTCGCATATCTAACTTTTGTGAACACTATTCATTTGTATCCTTTTTGGAACCACACAGGGTTGAAGATGCATTGAAAGATCCGGACTGGGTGGTGGCAATGCAAGAAGAATTGAACAACTTGAAGCGTAATGAAGTGTGGGAACTTGTGGCAAGACCCAATGCAAACATCGTCAGCACCAAATGGGTCTTCTGCAACAAACAAGATGAACATGGGGTGGTGACAAGAAACAAGGCACGACTTGTGGCCAAAGGGTATTCACAATTCGAAAGTTTGGATTTCGGTGAGACTTTTGCTCCAATAGCTAGGCTTGAATCTATTAGAATATTACTTGCATATGATACTCACCATGATTTCAAGCTGTATCAAATGGATGTGAAAAGCGCCTTCCTCAACGGACCAATCAAGGAAGAGGTGTACGTGGAGCAACCACCTGGGTTTGAAGACGAAGAGTTCCCCGACCACGTGTTTAAATTGCGTAAGGCTCTCTACGGCCTCAAACAAGCTCCTAGAGCTTGGTATGAGTGTCTTAGAGATTTCTTAATTGAAAATGGCTTTAAGATTGGCAAAGTAGATTATACACTGTTTACAAAGAATTTTGATGATGATCTTTTTATTTGTCAAATTTATGTTGACGATATAATCTTTGGGTCAACTATCCAATCTTTTTGTGAAGAATTTAGTAAAATCACGACAGACAGGTTTGAAATGTCAATGATGGGAGAGTTAAAGTACTTCTTGGGATTCCATGTACGACAACAGAAGGAAGGGACGTTCCTAAGCCAAACCAAGTACACGCAGGACATACTCAAGAAGTTTGGCATGGACAAGGCGAAGCCCATAAAAACCCCCATGGCAACGAATGGCCACCGAGACCTCAATGAAGATGGAGCTAGCGTCAACCAAAAGGTATATTGGTCCATGATTGGATCTCTACTCTATTTATGTGCATCTAGGCCAGATATTATGTTGAGTGTATGTTTGTGTGCAAGATTTCAAGCCAATCCTAAGGAATGTCACTTGACAGCCGTAAAAAGGATCTTGAGATATTTAGTTCATACACCCAACCTTGGCCTTTGGTACCCAAAAGGCTCAGAATTCAATCTCATTGGTTACTCCGATGCAGATTATGTCGGGTGCAAAGTAGATAGAAAAAGTACTTCCGGTACATGCCAATTCCTAGGGAGATCCTTAGTTTCTTGGTCCTCCAAGAAAAAAAATTCCATTGCCTTATCCACAGCCGAAGCAGAGTATGTTGCAGCCCGGAGTTGTTGTGATCAACTCCTTTGGATGCGACAAACTCTAAGGGACTATGGTTACAATATGAACCATATTCCACACATTTGTGACAATGAGAGTGCCATTAAAGTTGCCCACAACCCAATTGAGCACTCCAGAACAACACATAGACATAAGACACCACTTTTTGAGAGATCATGCCATGAAAGGAGACATAGCCATTTCACATGTCAACACTCAAAAGCAATTGGCCGACATATTCACCAAGCCACTTGATGAAAAACGTTTTTGTGATCTCCAAAATGAACTAAATATCCTTGATGCTCGGAGTGTGGCTTGAAATGTTGCATACCTGTATGAATTCTTCAAATATGTTGATTGGATTGTGAAAATCATCTCTCATTTTTCTTCGAAAAAATATGTCAATTACTAGATCTTGGTGAATTATGATCATTGCTTGATTGTTGTATGCTTACTGATCATATTTATCAAGATTATTTGATGTGTTTTGCCTCTCTTTTCTCTGAATATGTACCTTAAAATATATATGAATGGGCTAAAAATTCTTGCCTGGTGGCCACGGACTAGTCCGTGGTTGCCCGGACTAGTCCGCCCATGCAGACTAGTCTGTAGAGTGCCGGTTAGGCCGGACTAGCCCGGTAGACAACGAACTAGTCCGATATAGCCCCTGGAAAAGTTCGGACTAGTGCGGTCATCTTCGGACTTGTCCGATTTTTCGTGTAAATAACCCTAGCCGCCACTAAACCCTAATTTCCTCACCTCCACTCTTGCCTCACGCGCTCTCTCTCTTCGTGCTCGAGCTCCCAAGGCGATTCCTTGCTCCCTCCATCAAAAGCATTCGCATTTTGGCGGAAATCAAGCTTGTCCACTTGAGGATTGAATCTAGCGGACTTGTCCGGCCTTCAACTCCCCCATCTCCAAGCTTCAAGCAATTTTTCCGGTAATTTTCGCTCAAACCCTAGAAATTCCAAATTTCTTCATTGTTGATCAAATAGCCTAGCATTCCTTGCTATATACATGCTCTCTTGATGTATTACGTGTATGCTAAGGTCGTTGTGCATTAGAATTCACCATTTATCCAGTCTCTTAGGTTTTTGAGAATGAACACCGGACTAGTCCGATCCATGCACGGACAAGTCCGGTCCCCTGGACTAGTCCGTGCCTGTGCACCGGACATGTCCGATGTTTCTGAAATCAAAACCTAATTCTTCAATTCCTTAATGCAATTCCTTGCTACCCTTTCACACCTATGCCTTGTGTCATTCATTATCATTCATACCACTCATTCTCAGGTCATGTCGAGCTCCGGCAATGATGTCTCCGATTTTGAGGCCGAGATGGTCCATGAGGTGGCACCTCGGACCTCGACGGGTCTTGGCAAGAAGCGCCAAGAAAGACCGTCCGAGCAAGCTCAGTCTCCTCCACAGGCTCGGAGAAAGGTGCTAGCTAAGAAGCCAGTCTCCAAGGCAGGTGCATCATCGAGTGTCCCTCGCCAAGCAAAGGGCAAGGGCAAAGGGATTGCTACGGGTCCAGTTGGCCCGTTGAAACTTCATGCTCCAAGGGAAGGGGCCCGGGACCCAAATGAAGAGAAGTTCAATGGGAAGGGCAGTGACTCGGCGGCCAAGTAGAGAAGCATCGATCGGTATGGCCGACCGAAGCAAGCGGTTGATGGAAGATTCGGGTGCAACTTCCATGCTGATTTCTACAGATCAGTGTATCGCCCAATGAAGACACCAGTTGTGCGCAATCAGTGGATTGACTGGGCACATTTTGAGAAGAAGGGTTGCTCACCATTCACTGATGTAGTGAGAGACATTGAGAAGCATGGACTGAGAGATCTGTTTGCTTTTAGATATAGCTGGAATGATGAAGTGATTGCGCAGTTCTTTGTGACCTGTCACTTCTCTAGTGAGGATGAGGAGAGTGTCACTTGGATGACCCATGGATCCATGTACATCATTACTCAAGAAGATTTTGCTAACCTGCTTCACCTTGACACCACAAGATCTGATTGCTTGTTCATACACAACATTGGTGTCATTGAAAAGGATAGGATGAAGTTCCTATATGAGCCAAACTCAAAGTTCAACCCTCCTTCCACCAAAAACATGAAGCCATTCTTTGTGGTGTTGAACAGGGTTTTGAGGAAGACGATTGCTCCTAAGGATGGAGATGCTGGGAGTGTGCAAGGATACCTCCGGAATTTGATGAGGGTCATAAGCAAGGACCGCCCATTTGATGTGGTGGAATACATTTGGAATGATATGGTGAACATATCCTGCACTCCCAACAGATCTTGTGGATATGCTCCTTACCTAATGTTTGTGATTGAGAAAGTCACCGGCATTGAGTTTGTGAAAGATGTGGAGCATCTCCCCTTGAGGCCTCAAATGCCTCAAAAGCCAAGTGTGCAGGCTGCTTCCTCGCCGGCCTCCAGTCCCGAGGCACCGGCTAGATCAAGAGAAGATGCTAGGGCTGCCCCTGCTGCTAGTGCAGCCCCTTAAAAATGTTCAGCTAGCGGAATTCTCAAGTACCTGGCTGCAATCTTTGCCTCCTGGAAAAATGCCGAAGTGAAGGCCCTTAAGCTAAACAAGAAAAGAAGGGAGGACATGAAGTATATCAAGGCAAATGTCAAGCAAATTTGCCAGAAGCTGGAGATTGAGCCAATTGGGTCTCCAACAATCTCAGAAGACTCAGACTCTGATTTCACCAAGCTCGGGCCCTGGACCCCCTCCGAGCTTGCCTACTTTGGCGTTGGGGATTCGAGTACCTCTGCACCTCCTCCTCCACCTCCTCATCAAGCTGAACATGAAGATGATGAAGACGATGATGAGAGGACCGACAGCGAAGAGTGAAGACCCTAGGACCCTCTTCTCCTTCTTTTTGGTGTCTTGATGCCAAATGGGGAGAGATTGAGGGGGGGTCTTAGTCTTAGTTGTATTTTGCGAGGAGAGAGTTCTATGCTTTGTATTTTCAACTCTTTTGTGGCTTGTAATATTTTAACAATGATCTTATGTTAATTATGGTTCTGTGATGCAATGAATTGATCCTTTGAGTAGTATTTATGAAAACTGTGATTTTGCTCTAGAATGACATATATGCTTGCTATTGGGTAATTAATGTCAATTATGTCATTCTCAATATGTCAGTGCACTTAGTTATGCATCCCACCACAAAGAATGCACATATGGACTATGCTTTCAGTACTTGATGTATTTTGGACCCATATGTGCATGCTTTATGAAAATCTCAATTTCTATCATATTTTGTGAAATCTCAATTGGTTGTCATCAATCACCAAAAAGGGTGAGATTGAAAGTGCATCTAGGACTCCCTTGTGGGTTTTGGATGATTTATGACAAGCAATTGGGATCCTAACCTCTTTGTTGAGATAAGTGCAGGATTTTAATAGGAAAATGAGCAAAGTGCCAAAAAGGAAGGAAGAATGAGGAGCATAGTGGAAATGAGCTCAAGGAAGAAGAATAGTAGATCACTATGTATGGAGTGTGTTAAGAAAACACATCCCAAGAGCTCAATCACAATTAAACACACACATTGCACAAAGTTACACAGGACCGGACTAGTCCGATTAACACCGGACTAGTCCGATATCATTTCTGCAGAAATCGAACAAGTCCGATATCCATCGGACTAGTTCGATATCCTTTCTGACTAGAGTCGGACTAGTCCTCCCCAGTGCGGACTAGTCCTCAAAACACTTCACAAGTCACACAAAATCGAACAAGTCCGATCACAACCGGACTAGTCCGATATTCTTTCTGTTCCAAATCGGACAAGTCCGATGTTTGAACGAACTAGTCCGAAATACCCTCTGAACTGAATCGGACAAGTCCTCCAAGTGCGGACTTGTCATCCTATACACTTAGGGTTTCACATGTCCGGACAAGTCCGATGACTATCGGACTAGTCCGAAGATTTCCAGTAGCAAAATCAGACAAGTCCGCTCCTAGCCGGACTAGTCCGATATTTCAAACCCTTAGGGTTTGCTACACACAGCACACCCGACTAGTCCGGTGACCACCACGGACTAGTCCGATCTTTCTGAACCCTAACAGTCACTTTTAGAAACCCATATAAATAGAGTTGTACGGCCATATTTTACTAACTCCCGAACCCTAGCGTTGTCACACCTCCCAAGAGACTCAAAAACCACATCTCTCCACGAAATTAAGTGCAACAAAGATCAATCCTTTGAGGATTCACTCTAGTTCATTGGAGAGACACATTCAACATCACATTGAGCTCTTGGTTTGATTCTCTAATGCACTCCTATGTTTTAATTGTAATCTTTGAGTGTGTTCTTGGTGGTCTTTTGTGTTGTAATCCAAGGGAGCTCTCAACGTGTGAGAAAGCCCCTTGAATTCGGTTATTCACCCCTTTGAGATAAGTGGAAGAGGATTGGCCTTCGTGGTGATCCGACGAGGGTAGGGTTGGAGAAGACCCGGTCCTTTTGTGGGCTCCTCAACGTGGATGTAGGTTTCCTTTGTGGGAACCAAACCACGGGATAAATCTCTTGTGTTCTCTGTTGTGTTCATTGTTCTTACTTCATATCAATCTAGGGTTACAAACTGATCTTGATTACTTTACGTTGAAATATCAAGTATATGTTTGATTTGTGATATAACCTGATTCATAAACTTGTGACACTTTGTTTAATCGTATACTTCCGGTGCATATATTGTAGAACAAAGTTAATCGATCAAACCTAATCAATCTAGTCCGCACTTTACCGGACTAGTCCGATTTCTCTGTGTTTGAACTGGTTGTTAAGTGTTGCAGGATCCTACAATTTTCAAAAAGGCCTATTCACCCCCCTCTAGGCCACATTCACTCCCCACGGAGGACCTCAGGGCTGAGCTTGACCATCGTCAAGCCCACTTTGACGGCCAAGTCATCTTCGAGCAACAGCGAGAGAGCAGCGCAACCTTGATGCCAAATATGACCCTCAATGCCCTATTCACGAGGCGTCCTCCGTCCAAGGTGCACTGCAGGTAAACCCTCCGCCACCTAACCAGGAGTATGTTTGCTCGACAGCCCCCTGCAATACTCGATGTAGCAGGACATGCCGCAACAGTACTTGGCACAACTGGTACCATTACAACAACGCATGGCACAACCAGTGCCACAACCGCAGGTTCCCTAGGCACCGCACGTCGTGCAGCAGACCCCCTTGGGGTATGCTGCCCCGTACGCCTCTCCAACGAAACCCATCGGGGGCTGCGCAGCGTTGGCTCTGCACCTCCGCTTCGCGATGTGGCCACACAAGTTTCGGCCACATATGCCGAAGATGTTCGACGGGAGCATCAACCCGGCCGAGTTCCTGCAGATCTACACCATGATACTCCTTACTGCAGGAGCAGATGAGACCATCCTGGCAAACTACTTCCCAGTCGCCCTGACTAGATCGGCCTGCTCGTGGCTAATGAACCTTCCTGAGGGGTCTATAACCTATTGGGATGAGCTATGCCGGTAGTTCACGACGAACTGCGGCAGCTCCTACACTTGCCCTAGCACCAAGCTCGACCTCCACACCGTGCGGCAACAACCCAAGGAGACACTGAGGTCATTCATCCAGCGTTTCTCCCAGGTACGCAACTCCATCCCCAACATGCCAAATGCCTCTGTCATAGTGGCATTCCAGTTAGGAGTGCGTGACCGCAAGATGCTTGAGAAGTTAGCCACACAATATGTGCAAGACGTCTCCGAGCTCTTCTCGATCGCAGATCGGTGCGCCAGGGCGGCAAAAGGCCGTGGCTGACACGCTCAGCCCGCCGGAGGGGCAGGCGGGGCCGACCAGATCGGGGAAGGAGCCGGTACCCCTGGTAGCAACAAGAAGAAGAACAAGAACTGTGGTGGTGGCCAGAACAAGCCACTGCATGGGTCCCCGTCGCGGCAGCAGCTGCGACCGGAGGTGGCAAACCCCCACGCCCGGAGAAGCGCCCACTCTAGCCACCTGCCACTGATGAAAGCGTCGAGCCTTGCCCGATTCACAAAACTCGCGACGACACTGCGAGCGAGTGCTGGAAGATAAAGAGATGTGCCGAACGCTACCAAGAGCGGGCACAATAGCTCCCAGATAGCGCCCCCTTCTGTCAGCGGGAGGACAAGTAGAAGGCCGACCCCAAGGTCGACGACAACAAATAGATGGAGTACTAGAAGCAAGAGCGGGCCGTCAAAGTAGTCTACCAAGATGAGGACTCCAACGCAAGACCCTCCACGTCATCTTCGGAGGGTCCTGGCATCCATCATCCCGAAATGTTGTCAAGACCCTTCGTCGTGCAGTGGCTTCGGTAGCCCCTGTTTTCGGCGCGGCACCACCGCTGGAAGGAGACGCCGATAAGATCGATGCCTCTGACTGCCCCAAGAACATTGTTGGGTAGGGGTCCTACCTCTTCCAGTCGCTCCACCATAGCCAACGTCAAGCTCCACTACGTCTTGAAAGATGGCGGGGCCGTCCTCAACCTCCTCAGCCGTGCAGCCTTCGAGCAGCTGCAGATCCCGGTGTACAAGCTCACCCCCTCGAGCCCATTCTCGGGGGTGGGATGAGGGAGCATCATCCCATACGGCAACATCCATCTTCGAGTGACCTTCCGGGCACCCGACAACTATAGGACGGAGAGCATCCTCTTTGACGTTGCCGTTGTCAGCCTCCCCTTCAATGCCATCAGCGGCAGGCCGTCCCTGTACTGAATCATGGCCGTAGCTCACTACGTCTACCTCATCCTGAAGATGCTAGCCCCCTTCGTCCTCAGGATCCGCGGAGACCGCACCACCACGGTGTTAGCCTTGGAGCAGCTCCAAGCCCTCTCAGCAGACCTGGCACCCACCCCGGGCTACGCTGGGTCAAGTCAGCCTCTACCGAGCTCACGTCAGCACGGAGCACCCGCTGCACCCTGACTGCAGCCCTCCAGCAGCACTGATGTCCTCGTCAAAAGCACCCGCAAGACGAGCGGCAAGGGCAGGAAGTAGGGACACTCGCTCATAGCCCCTCTGGTATCTGACGATAGCAAGGTTGCACCACAACCATCACAACTACCTTGGAGCCTTTGGCACCCCTATTTTAAATATTAAGATTAGTAGAATAGTGTAAAAGTCTTCATAGGACTTAGGAGTAGCACTAAGTTCAACCGAGCATCGGGAGGGTCGGGTCCAGAGTGTGCAATCAGCTTAGCATGGTTCCAAACCCTAAGCCTGTACACCCTGCCTCCCTCATCGTTCGGGAACATGCCGTTACCCTCTTTTGTAAAATCCTGACTCCCCCTACGAACTCCGATAAAAAAGAATCACTGTTTTACTTAAACGCTTTCTTAAAAACATTGTTCATTTAATTACGCATTAATTTTATGATTATACCGGACTAGCCTCGTTTATTGTATGTTCATATACATGGTTGTATGCTCTGTAACTCACCCCTGCTAAGGTCATGCAGTCTAGCTACAAGCGGGTTTGCTTGAGGTACCTTGAGTGTGTGAGGGGTTCCTCTGGCTGCTCTCATCATTAGGGTCTCGTGGCGCCAGAAGGTTTCCCAAGAAAGGTTTGTGCCAAGCCGGAGGTCCAGGGGGTTTAAGGTTTTTAGCCTGGTCCTGCACCCTAAGCATACACACCTTGCCTCCCAGCGCTACATCTAAGTACTGGAACTAGAAAGCTCACACCCTAAGGATGGCAAGAGCCAGACCCCGGAGCACAACCACATCGAATTACCCAAGCCCCGTGCGTTAATCTAGGAAAATAAGACATGACATAAATAATGAGAGGAACAGGTATGACCGATGAGCATGACTAGTCCCCCTCTTTCTATATGCAGGACAAACCACCAGAGCATCCAGAACCGGCATCCCCCATGGGGTCTCCCGTCGATGACTCTACGACGATGGTGGATGAGCCGGAGCGTCCAACTCCGACACTCCCAAGGGGCCTGCCGTTGACGTCTCAACGATGTTGGTGGGCAACATCAGAGCATCCTGCTCTGGCACTTTGCAAGGGGCCTGCCGTCGACGTCCCAGAACATCAATGTAAGCACCAAGCACGGATAAGTGAGTAAACTCTCATGCCCTGCACTTGTTGCTAACATGGTTCTCTTGCAATAGCGTATGCACCAGGGACCTGCCATCGACGACACTACGACGATGGTGGACGACGTCGGAGCATCCAACTCTCGCACATCCCAAGGGGCCTGCCATCGACGACTCTACAACAATGGTGGGCTACGTCGGAGCACCCAGCTCCGGCACCCCCCAAGGAGCCCGCCATCGATGTCTCCACGATGGTGGTGTGCGACGCCGGAGCATCCTGCTCCGGCACTTTGCAAGGGGCCTGCCGTTGACATCCCAGAACGTTAACGTCAGCACCAAGCATGGATAAGTGAGTAAACTCTCCTGCCCCACACTTTTTGCTAACAGGGTTCTCTTGCGATGGCATGTGCATTAGGGGCCTGCCATTGACGACTCTACGATGGTGGTGGACGATGCCGGAGCATCCATCTCTCGCACCTCCCAAGGGGCCTACCGTCGACGACTCTACAACGATGGTGGGCGACGCCAAAGCACCCAGCTCCAGCACCACCCAAGGGGCCTGCCGTCAACGACTCTATGACAATGGTCGGTGACGCTGGAGCACCCAACTTCGGCAGTCCCCAAGGGGCCTACCGTCGACGTCTCCACGATGGTGGCAGGCGACGCTGGAGCATCCTGCTCTGGTAGTTCGCAAGGTGCCTGCCGTCGACGTCCCAGAACATCAATGTTAGCACAAAGTGCCGATAAGTGAGTAAACTCTCTTTCTTCGCACATTTTGCTAACAGGGTTCTCTTGCGATAGCCTGTGCACCAGGGGCCTGCCATTGACAACTCTATGATGATGGTGGACGACGCCGGAGCATCCAGCGCCGGCACCTCCCAAGGGGCCTGCCATCGACGACTCTACGACGATGGTGCGCGACGTCGGAGCACCCAGCTCTGGGACCCCGCAAGGGGCCTCCTGTCGATGTCTCCACGACATTGGTGGGCGGCGCCAGAGCATCCTGCTCCGACACTTTGCAAGGGGCCTGCTGTCAACCTCCCAAAATGTCAACGTCAGTACCAAGCGCGAACAAGTGAGTAAATTCTCCTACTCCGCACTTGGTGCTAACAGGGTTCACTTGCAATAGTCTGAGCACCAAGGGAAGGTCGTCGACGACTCTACGACGATGGTGGACAATGCCGAAGCATCCAACTCAGGCACCTCCCAAGGGGCCTGCCATCGATTACTCTACGATGATGGTGGACGATGCTGGAGCATCCAACTCCGACACCTCCCAAGGGGCTTGCTGTTGACGACTCTACGATGATGGTGGGTGACGCCGAAGCACCCAACTCCGGCACCACCCAAGGGGCCTGCCGTCGACGACTCTACGACAATGGTGGATGATGCCGGAGCATCAAGATCTGGCACCACACAAGTGGCCTGCCGTCGAAGACTCTACGACGATGGTGGGCGACGCCAGAGCACCCAGCTCCGACACCCCCCAAGGGGCCTACCGTCGACGTCTCCACGATGGTGGTGTGCAACGCAGGAGCATCCTGCTCTGGCACCCCACAAGGGGCCTTCCGTCGTTGTCCCAGAACGTAAACGTCAGCACCAAGCAAACATAACCTTTTCACCAGGGGCCTGCCATCGACGACTCTCCGATGGTGATGGACAATGCCAGAGCGTCCAGCTCCGACACCTCCCAAGGGGCCTGCCGTCGACGTCTTTATCATGATGGTGGACGACCCCAGAGCATCCAGCTCCGGCACCTCCCAAGGGGCCTGCCGTCGACAATTCTACAACAATGGTGGGCGACCCCAGAGCACCCAGCTCCGGCACCTCCCAAGGGGCCTCCCGTCGACGTCTCAACGACGATGGTGGACGACGCCGGAGCATCCAACTTAGGCACCTCCTAAGGGGCCCGTCGTCGATGAATCTACGACGATGGTGGATGATTCATGAGCGCCCACCTCCGGCACCTCACAAGGGTCCTACCATCGATGTCTCCACGATGGTGATGGACGACGCCGGAGCGTCCTGCTCCGGTAATTGGTGGTGTTACAACACTCCAACTACCCTGCTCTACTGGGGGCTCGTTGAAGACCTCCTGAAAATCAAAATGGTAGATGTGTCCAGCAAACTAACCACATCTACCAAGGGGCCTCTAAGGGGGTTCCATAGGAAGGAAGTCAAGCATCTCGGCCATATCAATGGTGCAACCGTTGGTCCTCAAAAGCTAACGGGCTCAGCAAAGGTTCTGCAAAACCTTATGCAACTAAGGACTCAGAGCAACAGTTGAGAAGCACAAAGACAAGCCAATAAGCCAAACGTATATTTATATTCATTAAGGAATATTTACAATGTGGAGAACCCCGTATACAAAGTCGGGCTGCCAGCCTCAGTCCCTGACAAATTGCTGACGAATTGCGCGACGACATGTTTCACAACATTCTTGACCTCTACCGCTGTCGCCTCCTCGCACTCTTCAACAAGACCCTCAAAAACTGGCTCCAGGGGCAGATCACGGTACCGGCTTTGGTAGCACACCAGGACATGGGTTGCCACCATCTTTGCCACCGCCCTACCCTCGGCTTCCAGGCGCATAGCCAGCTGATGGTCCTGCAGATCGAGCTCCCGGGCGCGGCGCTCCATCGAGCACTCTCGGGCTTGGTCGTCGATATCGCATAGGAGAAGATCATGACGATCAGCTGAATTTTGCGCTCGATCCCACGACAAGTCCCTCTTTTGGAGCTCAAGATCTTCAAGTCGGGACTGCAGCCTATCCCGATCAGCCTCAGCCCGAGCCATCATTGCTTGGGTCGTCACCTCCTTCTTGATGATTGCAGCCTCCATCTTGGCATTAGCGGCCTTCTGGCGACTCATGGCCTCTAGACCTTCTTCAAGAGCGTGCAAGCGGGCGTCAGCCGCGTCGTTGGCCACCTTGGCATCGGCCAAAATCTTTTCTTTTGTGGCCTCACCAAGCGGCGCCTCACCTCCAGCTCCTTGCTATCCTTCTAGTACTTTTCTTTTGCCTCGGCGATCCTGGACCCCAGAAGACCCTCCTAGCCTCGGATGCGCTCGCCCTCGGCACGCAGCTTCTCCCACTCCGCAGCAAGAGCCTCCTGGGCCTGGTAGAGATTGGATTGCATTTGAAGGATGCTGGATTGCATCAAGTCCATGACATCAGAGAGGCGCTCTGGCTGCGCTAAAGTTAGGGAAGGTAGTCCGATGATCATCTCGGGGACCTCTTCCTCCCGTAGCGGTGAAGGTGAGGCCACCAGTACCGAAGATCTTGCCCCGGAGACTGAGCAGAAGTTGTGGTGCCACCCGAAGCAGCGGTGCCACCATCGTTCGAGGAGCCGCCCGCTGGCTTAACAGCAGTGGAGGCAAGGCTTTTAGCCCCCGGAACTGACTCTGACATTGCCTCTACCACGATGGCAGGACGTGCCTTTGCCACGACGACCAAAGGTGCCCCTGGCGTAACAGCTGGAGGTACGCAGTTGGAGATGCAGCTGGAGATGCTTCACCACCCGCACCATGCACAAATGCTGGAGCAGCGTCCCCTGTACAAGCTTGGCAGGTTGCCCCGCCGACGTAGCCGTAGCCTCCTCAACCACCTTCGAAGTGCTTTCGGGCACTACCCCCGGCGGTAAGTGCCTCACAACAGCTGACGTAGCTCTGCAAATCAAGAACAAGCCCTGACCAATCAACAATGGTAGGTGAGATAATAGAAGTAAGCCTTGGTAAGAATTCCTTACCGACGTCCTCGGAAGCTCCAGCGAGCCTACACTTTCGGCGACCCTGAAGTCGCAGGCCATGACGATGGCGTAACAGGCGAGGTCATCCCAGTTGGGCCTTCGCCATAGCCACTAGCAACGCCACCACCCTGTGCCGGTGTGCCTCCACCAACTCCGATGGAACCAGTCCTGGAGCTTTCTCCCGAGCTGTCGGCGACGTCAGCTCAAGGCCTTTCTACCTGAGGCTCCGTAGGTGTGACGCTGTCGGAGCCCCCTATGGCACCCTGGAACTAGCTGGCGACGCGGATGCTAGATGGCATGCCGACCGGCGACATCAGCAGAGCCACCGTTTGGCGGATCGAGCCACCCCCCGAAGAATAGCCGACCCCCAATACTGAAGAGGGGCGCGCCGTAGGTCGTTGACTTGGAGCAATGGCCACCTGCGGCGGCGCCCTTGGTGGCGACCGAGGGCATTTCTCCTTCACGTCCTAGACCACCAGGGCCTTCCCCTTGCCTGTGTCGTGGACCAGTGCCTTCCCCTTGCATGCGTCAGGGACCAATGCCTTGACTTTCCCGCCGCCCTAGAAGCTTTAGAGCCTGAATAAGGTGTTGACTCCTCTGAAACGTCGATGATGGTTAAGCCCCTTGGCTTGACATCTATTTGCCACTTTTCCAACCCATCCAAACCCTAGCTCATGAATAGCCGCCACGAAGTAGGGAGAAAGAGATATAGAACAAGAAGAAGAGGAGGAAACAAAAGAGGATCAAGATCTCCATCAACTTCGCGTTCTTCGTCAACAATTCACAATCAAGTTCTTCATCAACCCTAGATCATCAAGATCCAAGTGTTACCTCCAAGATCCTTGATTCATTGGAGTCCTAAACACCTAGTATACCTTCTGTTCTCTTTTTCTTACGTGGATTCAACCCCAAATATCCAAATTCATGTCAATCTAGAAAATCCTAATCTTTCACGTCGATCTAGAAAACTCTATGTAAAAGCCCGCTTTTCGAAAGAACAAAAATGTAAAAATGTGAACTTAAAAATTTTTGAAAATGAACTTAGAAATCCAAACTCACATGTATCACGTGCGTTAACCCATGTTCACTACAAATATGGACTTGTTAAAACTTAAAATCTTAATAGGAATTATTTCAACCCTAAAATGGGACATTAAAAAATATTCAATTCTCATGCCGTAAATTTTTCCATGACCTTCTAATATTCCAATTAGACTCTCGGTAAAGTTTCAAAATTTTTGAAGCACGTTTCCCATTTATTGGACACGTACTGAGAGTTTAATCAACGTCGACTTTACATTTAAACTTTGTGCTCAACCTTGTCCAAATCAACTCCAAATTTTTCCTGAGGTCCCTTATGGTTCAAAAAGGTTAACCTCAAAGTTTCAGGATTTTTGATCCTAATCTACTATTTATTTCCTTGAGTCAAGTATCACCACTTGAATTCAAATTCAAACCTGAGTTCAAATTCAACTTGCTCAGTTTTGAAATCTGATTGCACCATAAAATTCTCCACATTTTATTTAGTCATTGGGCCAAAGTTAAATATTTTTGAAGTATGTCTGCTAGCCCCATTTCAATTTTGAATAGAGAAGGGAGAAGAGAGTGGGACCCACATGTCATACTTACCCTCAGTACTAGGAAAAGGTGGGCCCCACTGGTAAGCTACTCAATGGATGGAGATATTTTGCATCTGGAATGAAGTGGATAAGGGGGAATTTGGAGTGGGCCCCACAGGTCAGTCTTACCCCAGCTATAGAAACTCAAGTTTTCTTCCTCTCTTAGTCCTTATCCTTCCGCTCGGCTTCCTCTGGCGTCCGGCCACAGCACCGCATGCGCCGAGCATCCGGTCGCGCTCCACCTCCCAGCCACGCTCGCCCTGGCCGTCGCACCGCCTGCGCCGCCGCTGGCCGCTCCCGACCATCGTCAGCCGTGCCCCCTTGCCATCGGTCCGCGAGCCTCCCCCGTTGGCCACCTCTGCTCTGCGCCCGCGCCTGCCGCTCGCTCCCAGCGTCGCTCGGCCGCCCACGGCGAGGCTTCGTCCCGCGCCCGACCTCCTAGCCACCGGCTCCCGCCGCCAGCGCCACGGAGCGCCGCACGCCCCCTCATCGCTGGCCCGCGCGCGTCGCCCTGCTCGCCGCCCTGCGCGCCTTCACCGCCAGCCACCTCGGCTCGCTAGCGCCCAACCACGGCGATGGTCGCCAGCTCCTCCCTTCCGCTGCGTGCTCACCGGTGCCGCCCCCCCGACACCGCTCGGCCGGAACCGCACCACAGCGCTGCTCCGCCTCCTCGCCAGCGCCACCTGCCGGCTCGCCCCGCCCCTGCACAGTCCGCCGGCACTGCCCGACACCGCTCGGCCGGAACCGCACCACCGCGCCGCTCGCCTTGCCGCCGACCCGCGCAGCTCCTCCACGACGTCGCGCCCACCCAACACCGGCCACCGACGCCAGCGCCCCACTAGCCGCGCGCCTCCTCGCGTCGGCCACCTCCTCACGGATGCCATCGTCCGTGCCTCGCTGCTCCCAGCTCTGCCACACCGCCTACGTCGCCGTTCTGCGCCTCGTCGCGTCCTGCTCCCTGTCCGTCCGCGACCGCGCCCGCAACGTCGACGCTGTCCAACACCTCAACCAGTGGTCGACACCCGGCATCGTCGCCCCGTTCCGCGCCGTGGCTATGTCCTGGAAGCAAAGCGAGTGATGGGTGTGATGGAGGATATGCAGGAACACGTCGTTGACACATCGGCATCGACAACTGGTCCAAGGTTGGCTCTGATTTTGCAAGATTCTTTGGATCAGTGACTGCAGCCAAGGTGTTCGATGAAATGGTTACAAGGCAAAACTAAGTGTGTTGCCGTTCAATGCTGGTCTATGGGTGCAGGTCTATTCTGGGGTGGCAATCGACAAGGACATGGGCCAAGGTACTCTTGGGATGTTGATGAAGTAACCGAATCAAGTACACACCCAAGATGTTCGGCGAAATGCCTACAAGGTGAGCCTTACCCTGAAATACCTTGCTTGATGTCACCGACGTCCGTTCGTCGTGATCGCTAAGGTTACTCATGTGTCGTCAAGTCGTACATCCAGTTTCCGCATTGATATCATTCCTATAGGGGTCCCCAAGTTGACCTTCTTTGTCCTTTGGATCGCGTTAACTTGTCCGTGTGTGCTCGTGATGCTCCACCATGAGCCGCGTCGACGTCGTTGACCATATGACGTCGTCGTGACACTCCGAGCCGTTATCGTGCCCTGGCATCGAGATGGAGGGTTCTTGTAATGTGTGTGGT
Organism: Tuctoria greenei; assembly: GCA_036927565.1. Lineage (NCBI taxonomy): Eukaryota > Viridiplantae > Streptophyta > Magnoliopsida > Poales > Poaceae > Tuctoria > Tuctoria greenei. The sequence goes on along the minus strand of JAYESD010000004.1, from coordinate 66,880,398 downwards.
GCTGGAACACAAGCACGACTCGTCGTACAATGGTCGTTTAGCCAAATTAGGGTTTAGTCGAGGCAAGACTCGTCAAGTCCTAGGTGTAGCTAGGATGCTCGATGAAATGCCTTCTAGGTCAAACCAAGTGGTTCGGTGATCACCGATGACTTGGAGTAGAGGTATGCAATAACATTGCGACCAACAAGGAGAACTGGACCAAGGGGGACCTTGGATAAGAGTTCCTTGGTTGTGTCGAGGATGTTCCGTAGCCGATCACAGGATTGGTCAACTAGGTGTACCCCGTCTTCGACGGCAGGTTCGTCGAGTCGCTTATCAACAACCGAGTCGACATCACTAGCCTTAAGAATCACAAGATGGTGTTCGGGATTCTGCTCACCCCATTGACGAGTCCGGGTCGATGTGGACGTGGCTAATCCGATCCTCTCGTGATGGCAAAGCATGACCGTCACGACAAGGTCTCGCATCATGTTCGAGTTCTAGGAGTTCACCGAGCTCATCTGGACAATCTTGCAAAGGACACTGCAATAGTGTCACGTAAGCACTTGAACAATGCTCGAGAAGCTTGCCGTAGAAACTACTTTACCTAAAGGTCATTTGAACGTTGTCTCGGTATTCACGTCAGGTTAACAAGGCTCATTATGATGTCTTAAGTCCAAAGAATGTTGACCTCACTTCACTCCCAAGTGTCGCTAGGGTTTCACCCTGGTTCATCCTTATCAGGACCCTGCGACCACACTTGTCCCGTAATTAGGTTTACTCCTTAATGAGTTTGTGTAACTTCATTGGTTGACTTCTAAGTCACAACCTCTTGTTGCACAGTTCACTCATGCCTTAAGCTTTCAATGCTCCATCTTGATCGCTTAGTCTTCCTTACCTCACACAGTCCAGTAATACTTCTTCACCATTCTACCTTATCACTCTTTGTGCGGCATAGCTCCAAGTGTCGAGTGCTAAATAGCGATGTGTCATTACATTGCACCTTTGAATGCTTATCTCGACACTACTATGCCACCTTGACTCTTAGGTCATCCTTACCCTACCAGTCCAACACTTTCACACCATTCAGCTGTATCGTCCTTGAGTGGCATAGCGTCGAGTGTTGAATGCCAAGTTGCAATGTGTGCTTACATTGCACCTTTCAATTCACATCTCGACACTACTATGACCACTTGACTTCATCCTTTGTTCATTCACACAACAAAGGCATATTTGTCCTTCCTAGTTGAACTCCTCATTCTTAGAGTTTACACAACCCCGTGGAGTCTTTTCTTAAAATTACTTAATTACTTAATTACTTATATGCATATCATGTCGATAGGAACGTGCTGATAGGTGATCGACAAGAAGCTTCACTTGGAGGAGAAGGCCAAGGTGTTTCCACTGAGGTTCCATGGCAGGTCCTCCGGAGGAAGATCAAGCCCTAACAATTGACATTTGTTCAGTCGCAAACTAAGGCAAGCCCCGGTTTGCATTTAAGTCGTTTAAAAACTTTTGCTTTATCACTATGATGAGTAGTATATGAATTGTGCATTACGTTTAGGGTGAATGATACTCCACATGCATGACCAAAAATCCCAGGGTTTATTTGGCACGAGTTACAGTTTGACCTGTAGTAACTGCTTTGCTAATGCATAGGAAATCCGGTAGAAGTCGAGTAGTTGGAATCTACTCGCGAGAGATGTATCTCACAGGATTGGTTGAAAAGAAAATGGTTTAATATAATGAAATTGAGACCGGGCAGGGAATGGATAGGAAGCGGCGAGAATTGAGTCTCGGTCGCATAGCCCTGCCTGTGTCGATTAAGGCCCGTCCGTATGCAGCCCCTTCGGACAAGCTTGAAATGTACCGGCAATATAATGGACATATGGAATCCAATAAACTGATGTAACTTGATAACTGGGATGTTGAGACCCATTAACTCACCATCGATAGGGGTGGGTTGAGGACAGTAAGGTGTAAATCGGTCGGCGGACACATGAGGTGTTCCGTGCGGAGACCTTCTGTTTGCGGAGGTGAGACGGGCTCAGCCTTTGAGTTTCTTGTGAAAGGTTGCCATATACGCCTAGTACTGAAGTGTTATGTAGGTACGGGTGTGCTCGCTGACACTTCCGAACGACGTATGTGTCGTGTTGTCCGGGTGTGTCCTGATTGCAATCACTGTCCCTCGCAGTAATAGAGTACCACTTGTCTGTCGCAGTCGCGACGTAGTAAATACTAAAGAAGTCAGGAAAGTCATATGATATTGAATTATAATTACTTTGCAACTTTGTTTGGTTTAGAGATAGTATAACTAAAGATTTACAATTTCCCCGTACTTTAGCTGTAACAGCATTATGTGCTTTGGGCATGTCATATCATCGGTAAAGCGTTTCTTGTTTGATTGTGGAGCCCATGATGTGCCGTGCTCAGCGAATGTCATTTGCTACTTAAAACTTGATTATAAGGATCCACTTGTAGGCGAGTCATTTATGCTATTCCTTACCTATGCTTAGTGTCCCCTTGCATTTGTCTAGTGAGACGGTTAAGTCTTGCTGAGCCTTATGCTCACGTTTGCGCTTTAACGATTTTTGCAGGTATTAGTTTTATTTCTGCTGTTCAGGTTGTACATGAGACTCGAGGTGTCGAGATAAATCTCATGTGAGCCACGCCGCTGCTGTTTGTTCTTCGTGTTGCTAGTGAGAATCGTCCTAGGGCATGGACGCCTTCTCTCCTGCTTAGTTAGGTGAGATTATGAGTATGTATTTTCCGCTGCGTGTGTACTCCTATTGTACACTCTTTTGTAAACTCTTCTTATTATGAAATGAAAACTTTATATGTTTTGGTATCCTTTTCGTGTGTGTTGTTAGGTGCCGCATCGCACGGCACCACCCAATGAGATCCTCGGATGTGTGGACTCCGGTCCCCACAGACATGGTATCAGAACTTCATTGGGAATAGCACGCTCGAAAAGAGCCTATTTTCGAAAACTCCGAAGTAGTCGAGTGAGGTCTAGCTATATGCCCATTAAGGACTATTACTAGTATAAGTTTTAAAGGTGGTGAACTAACTTGTTATTTTATTCTGTAACGACGCTCTGTCTTCAAGGTAAGAGGTAAGGTACGCCGCCGAGAGCGGATCAATCTCGGTAAACTCTGCATACGAGATATGGTATGTGAAATTTCCGTGGCTTAGCACGGAAAGTCAATATGAGTCTCTGAAACTTTCCATGTTTCTGAGAACATATGACACGCGGTACCCCAGCGTGACACAAAATCAGTGGGAGCCCCCGTCGGGTGGTGTATAACCCGATAGTATGTATCTCTAGAACTATTCATGTTCTATGGTGTCATGCGAAACACGTATGCCCGAGCGTGTATAAGCCGGTTCATACGGGAGTCTTTGCTGTACAGACGTATTTACAGCCATGTACCTCGAGACATGACTTCGCTCGAGGGCGACTCACACCAGAGTCGTATGCATTTACTTTTGATTATATCTTATTGTGACTGCCTGTCGTGTTTCCCCGTGCCGCCCTTGAGGTGTGAAGGTGTGAAAGGGGATTGTTTGTCTTCTGCAGGTACACTAACTCCGGTAGCGACCCGTGTAGAATACGTTTGCGAGTGATCGGTATTAGGACCACCTATAGACGTATCCGGATGTACCGGGTTAGACTTTTCTTTTGGTAAGGCACGTAGTACCGTCAGTATCACAATTGATACTTTGACCATCCCCCACGAGAGAAATGGCTTCATATTCATATTAAGTCCAAGTATCAGTTGCTGATATCTTGTGGACGAAGTAAAATGTTTCTTTTCAAGAGTAGGTGAACCAATGTCCTTTGCTCCTGGCGAGAGTTTAGCTCGACTTCGCCGGAGTAAGACTTTGGTTAAGTTTGAAGATCCATAGTGATATGCTATGGATAAGAAGGTCGTCAAGTCCCTTTTAAGATTCCATTTGGTTCTAAAGGGAATGATTAGTTGTAAATCAAGTTCTAGCCATCGGACTTGAGTTTTGAGCTAAGTTTCAAAATTTGAGTTTGTTTCCAAATTCTTGTGTTTCGAAGCCGGTGAGTTCTGTTTTCAAACAGCATTGACCTGACTTTGAAATTCCATATCTCTTCAACCTGGAGGGCTTTGGAGGCAAGTGAATACTTTTTGAAAAGCTTTTGAAGTCTTCTAATAGTTTCCTATTGACCTCCAAGCCAAAAGATGCTTTTATGGTGATGAAAATGCACCATAACCACTGCAGCTGCTGTTCTGAAACTGTACAAGACAGTATCTGAACTTTTGTCATATTTCCTTGAAGAAAGCTCTTCTATTCCATTATGATACATTTCTGGAAAGTGGAAAAGCTATTCTACAACTTTGTTATTCAGTGATACCTCAAATTCAGCTTATAACTAATTAGAAAACAGAGTTGAAGATAATACATGTATATAGGTGCTATCTGAAACAGTCAAAAAAAAAAATTCTGAACTTTGAACGGACATAACTCTTAAACTAGAAATGCAAACTATGCATGTTTATACATGCCTGGAAAGCTTAAATAGTCCTCTACCAACTTCCTAATCAACACGAAGGCTAAAACTCGCAATAACCAAGTCTAAATTGAAGTATCGTTTAAGGTGTCGAAACAGTTCAGAATATGGACCGTTACCTATTCAGTTACTGTTTCGATTATAATTCCTAGTAGAATTGTCGAATGGATTCGTATTTTACATTTCTGGAATCTTGAGAATGTATGCAACATGTTTTCTATGTATTACTTTTGCAAATATTGATGTTTGTATATCTGAAATTTGTGGACAAAATCAGCCTTAAACAAAGGAGGTGCTGTCCAAATTTTCAGAAAAACTGTCAACTTGCAAATGCCGTATCTTCTCAACCAGAAATGCTACGAGGGCAAGTAAATACTATTTAGAAAGGTTTGGAAGTCCTCTACATGTTTTCTGTTCAACACCAGACCAGAATCCTTTTCTAAATGGGTGAAATTTGGATAATCGCAGAGACTGTCCAGGCATACCCAAACTGGACAGCAATCTGTACACCTCTGAATTTAATCCATAACTCGCAGACCCTTGATCCAATGGTGTCACGCGAGTAAGCGTTGGAGAGTTTAGAGAGTCAGCTACAATTTTTGCAATTGGCTCCAGACCTGAATCGGTCATCTACCTTTTCCAAATCGAGTTTGAATACAGAGTGGTCAATCTGAACTGAATTCAGTTCTGGATACTGAAATTTTACCTAACTTCAAAAATTCATGTCTTTTGAGCTAAAGCTGATATGAAGACAAGTAAGTACATTCTGGAAAGCTTATTACATTGGCTACAACTTTGTAAATAAGAATATTTCCAGATTTCCATCAGAACAGCCTGAAAACTTTAGATCAAAACTGCTACTGTTTAAGCAGATTCTGCTGAAAGTGCAGAGAAATCTGCTAACTTTAAAATTGCATAACTCGCAAACCAGAGACGAACTAGAGTCAAACCAATACTTTTTAGAAAGGCCTTGAAGTGTACTTTAACTTTGTTGTTCACCTCAAGATATGATTTTGCCATTTACTTGGCCAAAATCTAAGTTGCGTCCAAGCTGTTCATCCTCCACCAGGATTTAATCGGGTGATGATCCTTTAGGGTGTTTATGGATTTGGTTCTCGAGTTCAACTCGAGGAGTTCCATAACATCCCAGGTGTTGCGACCCAACAATATTTTCCTTTAGAGTTGAGTATTACACTAAGGCAAATCCCTTTTTGCTCGGATGCACATGCTAGTGTTTTGACTATGCAACCTTGCATCTCACACTTTAATTGTGCATTGAGCATGTACGACACTTCCCTTAGTTGGACGAACCTCCCCATAAATATTGCTTGGAGTAAGTTTCTTGCTCACCTAGCTTGAATCTTAAGGGGGAAGGAGTTCATCTAGTAATTGAAGTGTTACGTTCACCTAGGTGTCATACCAAGGTACATCGACACCGAACCAACGTGCTGGGAGCAATGCTCAAGTAAGTAGGACCGAGTACAACATTGACTCATTAAGTCAATGCGAAGCTTAAGTAACGGATTACCTTGAACCCCGTTTCTTGTGGAACTCGATCAACGAGTTAAAGGAGTCAGTTGATTCTTCACGCTAAACCACTCCTTTGCTTCAGTCTTTGAGACGAGAAGCCATAAGTGAGTAGTATGAGCTGGAAATTCTTTAGCAAGAACGTGGATTACTAACCAAGGTCGTGCCTAGCACAGTACCTTGTCAACCACTTAGTGCAACCTACGGAAGTGAGGAGAACCTTACTCTTCAAAGGTTACTCTCTTTGCCACTTCTGAAGGCAACCCTACCGCACCTTTTAAGGGGTAGACATAGTACTTTAAGAAAACTACGAGATGAAAAACCTGACCCATTGTTAAGGAACCAAAATTAACTATAAGTTGTGATTAACAAGCTTTAGGGAACTTCCGATCAACAAGAAGTTCAATCACCTTGTTCCATTTTATACACTCCGTTGCCTTGAGATGAACCTCACCATTCCTTGCTAATACTTTTACCTTGAAACCATCGAACTTGGTCGAGATATGAAAGTAGCAAGTCTTGTCTAGCGCCTTTCATGACCAAGTTTATTCAATCCTCCTGTATTTGGGATACTTCTGACTGTGTTTGGATTGTCCTACCTATTTTTGCTGAAAGCATAATAATGAATGCATCATACCGTCTACATTTCTAGCTGGCCAGCGTTGCATCATTAATGCATAACATTATTCCACTTGTGATGCATCATGAAACGTAATTACTAATAAGTTTTGAGCAAGAATATATGACCCCATTCAAATACCTACGTTGTGTCTCACAATTTTGAGTTGTGATCAACTTTTTCATTCGCAACGCCTTCGACTTGTTTCATTATCTTGAGTGGCACAAGGGAAACCACTTAACACCTTGTGACCAAAACAAAGTTGAGCCTTTGTCCTTGACCCGTTGAAACTCAAATCAACTTGAGTCCTGGAAATTGATTGTTTCTAGTTGCGAGGAGCTTCCTATGGACTTCTCGACCTCGCTAAAACTCTGCATCTTTCTTTTCGCGAGGTTATCAGTTAATTATCAGGTCTTGGAACTCCTTGACTCGTAATGGATGGTGACATTGCTTTAGCCACAAGACCAGGGCAGCAAAGTCTTCGTAAGAGAAACACCCAGAGTTAAGAACACCTAACTATCTTAGAGTTCTAAAGGCCTCCAATGCAGAAGCTTACTTATTTTTGACGAAAAGAAGAAGACCCCAATATATCAATATAGCTTTCTAAGCTACAAACTTTACGGTGTGATCCCAGTCACGCCGAGCATCCAAACCATAGATGCAATAAGAAGACGAAGAGTCTCTTTCTCCAATCACATGCCAGGAGATGGTTGTCTCATCAACAACTCGGTCTAACTTTCTCTCTTCCTTAGAATCTCGGGACGAGATTCCTTTAAGGGGGAAGGATTGTAAAAGCCCGCTTTTCGAAAGAACAAAAATGTAAAAATGTGAACTTAAAAATTTTTGAAAATGAACTTAGAAATCCAAACTCACATGTATCACGTGCGTTAACCCATGTTCACTACAAATATGGACTTGTTAAAACTTAAAATCTTAATAGGAATTATTTCAACCCTAAAATGGGACATTCAAAAATATTCAATTCTCATGCCGTAAATTTTTCCATGACCTTCTAATATTCCAATTAGACTCTCGGTAAAGTTTCAAAATTTTTGAAGCACGTTTCCCATTTATTGGACACGTACTGAGAGTTTAATCAACGTCGACTTTACATTTAAACTTTGTGCTCAACCTTGTCCAAATCAACTCCAAATTTTTCCTGAGGTCCCTTATGGTTCAAAAAGGTTAACCTCAAAGTTTCAGGATTTTTGATCCTAATCTACTATTTATTTCCTTGAGTCAAGTATCACCACTTGAATTCAAATTCAAACCTGAGTTCAAATTCAACTTGCTCAGTTTTGAAATCTGATTGCACCATAAAATTCTCCACATTTTATTTAGTCATTGGGCCAAAGTTAAATATTTTTGAAGTATGTCTGCTAGCCCCATTTCAATTTTGAATAGAGAAGGGAGAAGAGAGTGGGACCCACATGTCATACTTACCCTCAGTACTAGGAAAAGGTGGGCCCCACTGGTAAGCTACTCAATGGATGGAGATATTTTGCATCTGGAATGAAGTGGATAAGGGGGAATTTGGAGTGGGCCCCACAGGTCAGTCTTACCCCAGCTATAGAAACTCAAGTTTTCTTCCTCTCTTAGTCCTTATCCTTCCGCTCGGCTTCCTCTGGCGTCCGGCCACAGCACCGCATGCGCCGAGCATCCGGTCGCGCTCCACCTCCCAGCCACGCTCGCCCTGGCCGTCGCACCGCCTGCGCCGCCGCTGGCCGCTCCCGACCATCGTCAGCCGTGCCCCCTTGCCGTCGGTCCGCGAGCCTCCCCCGTTGGCCACCTCTGCTCTGCGCCCGCGCCTGCCGCTCGCTCCCAGCGTCGCTCGGTCGCCCACGGCGAGGCTTCGTCCCGCGCCTGACCTCCTAGCCACCGGCTCCCGCCGCCAGCGCCACGGAGCGCCGCACGCCCCCTCACCGCTGGCCCGCGCGCGTCGCCCTGCTCGCCGCCCTGCGCGCCTTCACCGCCAGCCACCTCGGCTCGCTAGCGCCCAACCACGGCGATGGTCGCCAGCTCCTCCCTGCCGCTGCGTGCTCACCGGTGCCGCCCCCCGACACCGCTCGGCCGGAACCGCACCACAGCGCTGCTCCGCCTCCTCGCCAGCGCCACCTGCCGGCTCGCCCCGCCCCTGCACAGTCCGTCGGCACTGCCCGACACCGCTCGGCCGGAACCGCACCACCGCGCCGCTCGCCTTGCCGCCGACCCGCGCAGCTCCTCCACGACGTCGCGCCCACCCAACACCGGCCACCGACGCCAGCGCCCCACTAGCCGCGCGCCTCCTCGCGTCGGCCACCTCCTCACGGATGCCATCGTCCGTGCCTCGCCGCTCCCAGCTCTGCCACACCGCCTACGTCGCCGTTCTGCGCCTCGTCGCGTCCTGCTCCCTGTCCGTCCGCGACCGCGCCCGCAACGTCGACGCTGTCCAACACCTCAACCAGTGGTCGACACCCGACATCGTCGCCCCGTTCCGCGCCATGGCTATGTCCTGGAAGCAAAGCGAGTGATGGGTGTGATGGAGGATATGCAGGAACACGTCGTTGACACATCGGCATCGACAACTGGTCCAAGGTTGGCTCTGATTTTGCAAGATTCTTTGGATCAGTGACTGCAGCCAAGGTGTTCGATGAAATGGTTACAAGGCAAAACTAAGTGTGTTGCCGTTCAATGCTGGTCTATGGGTGCAGGTCTATTCTGGGGTGGCAATCGACAAGGACATGGGCCAAGGTACTCTTGGGATGTTGATGAAGTAACCAAATCAAGTACACACCCAAGATGTTCGGCGAAATGCCTACAAGGTGAGCCTTACCCTGAAATACCTTGCTTGATGTCACCGACGTCCGTTCGTCGTGATCGCTAAGGTTACTCATGTGTCGTCAAGTCGTACATCCAGTTTCCGCATTGATATCATTCCTATAGGAGTCCCCAAGTTGACCTTCTTTGTCCTTTGGATCGCGTTAACTTGTCCGTGTGTGCTCGTGATGCTCCACCATGAGCCGCGTCGACGTCGTTGACCATATGACGTCGTCGTGACACTCCGAGCCGTTATCGTGCCCTGGCATCGAGATGGAGGGTTCTTGTAATGTGTGTGGTGCTGGAACACAAGCACGACTCGTCGTACAATGGTCGTTTAGCCAAATTAGGGTTTAGTCGAGGCAAGACTCGTCAAGTCCTAGGTGTAGCTAGGATGCTCGATGAAATGCCTTCTAGGTCAAACCAAGTGGTTCGGTGATCACCGATGACTTGGAGTAGAGGTATGCAATAACATTGCGACCAACAAGGAGAACTGGACCAAGGGGGACCTTGGATAAGAGTTCCTTGGTTGTGTCGAGGATGTTCCGTAGCCGATCACAGGATTGGTCAACTAGGTGTACCCCGTCTTCGACGGCAGGTTCGTCGAGTCGCTTATCAACAACCGAGTCGACATCACTAGCCTTAAGACTCACAAGATGGTGTTCGGGATTCTGCTCACCCCATTGACGAGTCCGGGTCGATGTGGACGTGGCTAATCCGATCCTCTCGTGATGGCAAAGCATGACCGTCACGACAAGGTCTCGCATCATGTTCGAGTTCTAGGAGTTCACCGAGCTCATCTGGACAATCTTGCAAAGGACACTGCAATAGTGTCACGTAAGCACTTGAACAATGCTCGAGAAGCTTGCCGTAGAAACTACTTTACCTAAAGGTCATTTGAACGTTGTCTCGGTATTCACGTCAGGTTAACAAGGCTCGTTATGATGTCTTAAGTCCAAAGAATGTTGACCTCACTTCACTCCCAAGTGTCGCTAGGGTTTCACCCTGGTTCATCCTTATCAGGACCCTGCGACCACACTTGTCCCGTAATTAGGTTTACTCCTTAATGAGTTTGTGTAACTTCATTGGTTGACTTCTAAGTCACAACCTCTTGTTGCACAGTTCACTCATGCCTTAAGCTTTCAATGCTCCATCTTGATCGCTTAGTCTTCCTTACCTCACACAGTCCAGTAATACTTCTTCACCATTCTACCTTATCACTCTTTGTGCGGCATAGCTCCAAGTGTCGAGTGCTAAATAGCGACGTGTCATTACATTGCACCTTTGAATGCTTATCTCGACACTACTATGCCACCTTGACTCTTAGGTCATCCTTACCCTACCAGTCCAACACTTTCACACCATTCAGCTGTATCGTCCTTGAGTGGCATAGCGTCGAGTGTTGAATGCCAAGTTGCAATGTGTGCTTACATTGCACCTTTCAATTCACATCTCGACACTACTATGACCACTTGACTTCATCCTTTGTTCATTCACACAACAAAGGCATATTTGTCCTTCCTAGTTGAACTCCTCATTCTTAGAGTTTACACAACCCCGTGGAGTCTTTTCTTAAAATTACTTAATTACTTAATTACTTATATGCATATCATGTCGATAGGAACGTGCTGATAGGTGATCGACAAGAAGCTTCACTTGGAGGAGAAGGCCAAGGTGTTTCCACTGAGGTTCCATGGCAGGTCCTCCGGAGGAAGATCAAGCCCTAACAATTGACATTTGTTCAGTCGCAAACTAAGGCAAGCCCCGGTTTGCATTTAAGTCGTTTAAAAACTTTTGCTTTATCACTATGATGAGTAGTATATGAATTGTGCATTACGTTTAGGGTGAATGATACTCCACATGCATGACCAAAAATCCCAGGGTTTATTTTGCACGAGTTACAGTTTGACCTGTAGTAACTGCTTTGCTAATGCATAGGAAATCAGGTAGAAGTCGAGTAGTTGGAATCTACTCGCGAGAGATGTATCTCACAGGATTGGTTGAAAAGAAAATGGTTTAATATAATGAAATTGAGACCGGGCAGGGAATGGATAGGAAGCGGTGAGAATTGAGTCTCGGTCGCATAGCCCTGCCTGTGTCGATTAAGGCCCGTCCGTATGCAGCCCCTTCGGACAAGCTTGAAATGTACCGGCAATATAATGGACATATGGAATCCAATAAACTGATGTAACTTGATAACTGGGATGTTGAGACCCATTAACTCACCATCGATAGGGGTGGGTTGAGGACAGTAAGGTGTAAATCGGTCGGCGGACACATGAGGTGTTCCGTGCGGAGACCTTCTGTTTGCGGAGGTGAGACGGACTCAGCCTTTGAGTTTCTTGTGAAAGGTTGCCATATACGCCTAGTACTGAAGTGTTATGTAGGTACGGGTGTGCTCGCTGACACTTCCGAACGACGTATGTGTCGTGTTGTCCGGGTGTGTCCTGATTGCAATCACTGTCCCTCGCAGTAATAGAGTACCACTTGTCTGTCGCAGTCGCGACGTAGTAAATACTAAAGAAGTCAGGAAAGTCATATGATATTGAATTATAATTACTTTGCAACTTTGTTTGGTTTAGAGATAGTATAACTAAAGATTTACAATTTCCCCGTACTTTAACTGTAACAACATTATGTGCTTTGGGCATGTCATATCATCGGTAAAGCGTTTCTTGTTTGATTGTGGAGCCCATGATGTGCCGTGCTCAGCGAATGTCATTTGCTACTTAAAACTTGATTATAAGGATCCACTTGTAGGCGAGTCATTTATGCTATTCCTTACCTATGCTTAGTGTCCCCTTGCATCTGTCTAGTGAGACGGTTAAGTCTTGCTGAGCCTTATGCTCACGTTTGCGCTTTAACGATTTTTGCAGGTATTAGTTTTATTTCTGCTGTTCAGGTTGTACATGAGACTCGAGGTGTCGAGATAAATCTCATGTGAGCCACGCCGCTGCTGTTTGTTCTTCGTGTTGCTAGTGAGAATCGTCCTAGGGCATGGATGCCTTCTCTCCTGCTTAGTTAGGTGAGATTATGAGTATGTATTTTCCGCTGCGTGTGTACTCCTATTGTACACTCTTTTGTAAACTCTTCTTATTATGAAATGAAAACTTTATATGTTTTGGTATCCTTTTCGTGTGTGTTGTTAGGTGCCGCATCGCACGGCACCACCCAATGAGATCCTCGGATGTGTGGACTCCGGTCCCCACACTCTAATCTGCTGTTCTCGCGCAGTGCGGACTTGTCCGCTCCCTAGCGGACTAGTCTGATTTTCCAGGCTAGATTGTGTTGAATTGATTCTAAAATTATTTCGAATTAAATCCAAACCTATATAAATTTGTTAAAAGCTATTAGAACTAGTTTGTGATCATTAACAAGTTCCACCTTGCATTTGCATGAATAATGCATGGCATGTCATATTGAGTAATATTTGTGCATCTATTGATTGTAATTCTTGTCTTGTATGTTTATTGTGCGGATTAGACAAATTTGCACTAGAGAGTGTCGCGGAGGATTTAAAGCACCAAGAGTTTGAAGGATTTGACCTGAACCAATCCCAAGTGCAAGGCAAGTGTCCTTGAAGCATATTGGTCCTGTTCTGAAATAAATGTTTTGTTTGCAAAACTGCTTGCTTGTGGCAATTTGATGGGAATCCGATGATAGGAAGTTTACTAGTTTTATTTAACCACCCTTGTCACCTGGAAAATATGGTAGAGAGTCGGGATGGGCTTTTTACCTTTTTGCTTCGCTTAATTAATTGGGATGGGAAGACAACTATACCACTTAATTAAATTATGCCTTAATGATATCATGGTTAATATGAACTGGTCAATATGATATGGTAATGGAGATCTAAGCAAGTCTGTTATGTGGATGTGTTGGATGACATGGTGGTTTTGCTTGCATTAGATCTAAGGACCGGTTCATGCGAGAATAAGCTAGGACTACAGTGCCACCACGAGGCCAAGTATGGGTGCGGTGTAGCTGATTAATTAGGGCTTGCCAGTGCTATTTGGACCACTAGGGATGCTCGGGGAAGCGGTATTCTGATTGGGTTTGTTGATGATTGGAGGGACTACCCTGGGATCCAAAGGGCATAAGAGGGGGCCCTTGGTTGAAGATGTGCTATGTACGAGACATCACCACCGATGAAACCTCAGTGGGGTCTAAATAGGCTAGTAATCCTTTGTAAAGGATATTTTGCGATCTCTTGGCCATACAATAAAGGAAGTGTAATTGGCATAAGGGAGGTTCTTCAGTCCGACGGGTGATGAAATCACAAACACGTGGGTAAAGTGGTACAAACTCTGCAGAGTCTAATAAAACTATCATGATAGCCGTGCTCCCAATTATGAGCACCGAGAGAACTTCCATGATTAGAGGAAATTGGGATTTGGGATGGTTCGGTACATGTTATGGTTGGTAATGTGGTCATGGCTGGTTATGAATTAAACTCTGACATTGATTATGGTTAATGGTAATGGAGAAATCTAGAATATGGATGATGGTAATGAAATATGGACTGGTATTACGATGATTATATGGTTTATGATGGGTTTACTTCAGATACGAGTAATATAAAATGCTTTTCAAATGTTTTCATGTACTTTTCAGCACTTAGCCTTTATTATTGTCATCATTTGAATCAACTACATGTCATACTTTCCACACTTGCTGAGTACGAAATGTACTCAGCCTTGCAGTTCCCCCACCAGCAGTTGCAGGTCAGTGTTGGGAGTATAATGGTGATAATGGGAAGTTTAGGCCGTGTCTGCAGTCAGCTTTGCTTAGTTTGCTCAATTAGAGTATTTCCGCTGCATTAGTTGAACTTGTCATTAATATTCATTAGACCTTGTATTCGAGAATATTCTGAATTATGTAAATAAAGTGCTTAATTAATCTAGTCATGTTGTCATTTTCTGTATATTCTTTTGTGAAGGCACTCGTGTATGTGTGTTGAACGTCTTGGACACACATATGTGTTCACTTGGTTCATTTTCGGAACCGGGTTTCACAAATTGGTATCAGAGCCACAGATTGACCGTAGGACGCAAGCTAGATAGAAGACACTTTAGAGCACATAGGAACACTCAGGAATCGATGTGTTTTTGCTTGGTGTGCTGTTTGCTATATATTGTTTGCTTGTGTGCTTAAAAGAGGATCTTGGGATGCTTTAGCATTGGCATATCCATGTAGGCTAGTGTAGGTAGTTTCTTAGTTTCATATCCCTTGATGCATATAGTTGGGGATGTCTTCTAAATTGTTATCTCTTGCTTTTCTTCAGATGGTGAGGACTCGCAACCAAAGGGATGGCAATGATGAGGAGGAGAACAATGGAGCACCTTAGAACAACAATGGACAAGGACCTGCTCATAGAGCTATCAACATTAAGCAGCTTTTGGCTATGCAAAACTAGCTCATGCAGACCATGATACAGACTACGGAATAGCTGCAGGCTGGTAACGTCAACAATTAGCCCCAATGCCTCCACTGCCACCCCTGCCTCCTCATAACCGGTTGGGAGAGTTTATGAGGACTAGGTCGACAACCTTTGCTCAAGCCACTGACCCTATGAATGCGGATGATTGGCTCAAGTCTGTGGAGAAGAAGCAAGCTATTGTCCAATGCAGCGACCGAGAGAAGGTTCTATTTGCTTCTCATCAACTAGTTGGAGCAGCTGCCGATTGGTGGGATTCACTATGCAATGCTCATGAGAACCAAGAGAGGATTTCTCGGTAAAATTCAAGGAGAGCTTCCATTCTCATTATGTGCCGGAAGTTGTCTTGATTTTGAAGAGGCAAGAGTTTGAAAACTTGAGGCAAGGAAGATCGAGCGTGGGTGAATATATCAATAAGTTCACTCAACTTTCGAGGTATGCCTCTAGAGACGTTAGTCGGGATAGCTGGAAGCAGTACTTGTTCATGAGAGGCTTCAACAATTAGATCCAAGTGCAATTGCTCAACTGTGACTATGCCAACTTCCAGAAGCTTGTGGACAAAGCAATTGTTGTGGAGAACAAGGTTCATCAGATGGAGCAAGACAACAAGAGGAAGGTGCCGTACCAAGGACAGCAACAAGAAAGTAATGTGCACCCTCGCTTTGCACTGCCAATTGCGCCTTATTTCAGCTCTTCTTCGCCTGCTCATCGCCCTGCTTATGCACCGCGCCCAACTCCATTTGTACAGAAGCGCCTTGTTATGCAAGCACCTAGGTCTCCAATGCCTTTTGCACCTCGCGCCAACTTTCCTGGTGCTAATGCACAGAACCAAGCTCGTCCCAATAATTCTGGTGGAGTTAAGAAGTGTTATACTTGTGGACAAGCGGGGCAATTTGCACATCAATGTCCTAAGTGAGGCCTTGGTCAAGGAAACAATGCGCCGAGGCGAAACCCCAGACCCAATGGAGGACGACCGCAAGGAAACCGTGGACAGCTGAATTTTGCTCGTGGCAACGTGAACCATGTCTCTACAGAGGATGCTCAACAAGCGGATGACATGGTAATTGGTATGTTTCTCGCAAACTCCAACCCGGCAACTATGTTCTTTTATTCTGAAGCATCACATTCATTTATTGCATCGAAATATGTTGCCAAGTATAGTTTGCCTATCTCTCATATGAAGTTTACTTTATTGGTTAAGTCTCTTGGAGTAGAGATGAGGACAAATATAGTATGTCCAAAAGTAAGCCTTAGAATAAGGGGGGGTAGACTTCTACGCCAAGCTCATTGTCCTGGATTCCCAAGGATTGGACATTATACTTGGTATGGACTGGTTGAGGAAGCACAATGGAGTTATTGAGTGTGCCATGAAGATGGTGAATTTGACCAATGAGGAAGGGATCATCATATAATTTGAAGCATCTCAACACGCACCAAAGCAATTGGAGCTGAACCACATGGACGGTGCCGCCATTGAGGAGATTCTGGTGTGTGAATTTTTGGATGTGTTCTCGGATGAGTCGCCAGGTATGCCACCTGATCGAGACATTGAATTTGTTATTGATTTAATACCTGGAACTGCACCTATAGATAAGAGGCCATATAGGATGCCTCCTATGGAATTAGAAGAGCTCAAGAAGCAGATTCAAGAGCAACTAGAGAAGGGTTTTATTCACCCAAGCTCTTCACCTTGAGGAGCGCCCGTTCTATTCGTGGATAAGAAAGATGGATTGCAAAGGATGTGTGTGGATTACCGAGCTCTCAATGAGGTGACAATCAAGAACAAGTATACCTTGCCCCGTATAGAGGACTTGTTTGATCAGATGAAGGGTGCATGTGTCTTCTCCAAGATTTATTTGAGGTCAGGCTATTTCCAAATGAATATTAGACCATCGGGCATACCCAAGACAACTTTCAGGACACGATATGGATCATATGAGTACACCGTGATGTCCTTTGGATTGACAAATGCGCCTGCCTACTTTATGTACCTCATGAATAAGGTCTTCATGGAGTACTTGGACAAGTTTGTAGTGGTTTTCATTGATGATATTATGATCCACTCGAATGATGAGAAGGAACACGAGGAACACTTGAGGCTTACGTTGCAGAAATTGAGGGAGCATCAATTGTACGCCAAATTCAGCAAGTGCCAGTTTTGGTTGGAAGAGGTGTCGTTTTCGGGTCATATAATCTCAGGAGGAGGAGTATCGGTCGACCCAGGAAAAGTGAGGGACGTGTTGAAATGGGAACCTCCACGAAATGTCAAGGAAATAAGGAGTTTTCTTGGGATGGCTGGATATTACCGTTGGTTTATCAAGGACTTCTCCAAGATAGCCAAGCCAATGATGGAATTGCTAATGAAGAGAAAGGCTTTTCGATGGATTGAGGCGTGTCAAAACAGTTTTGAGGGGCTAAAGAAGAGGTTAACTACAGTCCCACTTTTGGTTTTGCCGGATGTAAGCAAGAGTTTCGACATATATTGTGATGCATCGAGACAAAAACTTGGATGTGTGCTCATGCAAGATGGTCAAGTGGTTGCATATGCATCGAGACAATTCAAGAAACATGAGCAGAATTGTCCAACGCATGATTTGGAACTTGCAGCCGTAGTACACGCATTGAAGATTTGGAGACACTACAACCTTGGACATAGGTGTGAAATTTACACGGATCATAAGAGTCTCAAGTACATATTCACACAAACAGATCTGAATTTGAGGCAATGAAGATGGTTGGAGCTCATCAAGGATTATGATTTGGGAATCAACTATCACCAGGGAAAAGCCAATGTTGTGGCTGATGCCTTGAGTAGAAAAGGAGTAAGTCATCAACTCACGGTTTGAGAAATGCCATCCGAGTTATGTAAGGAGTTTGAATGGTTGAATCACGGATTTGTGAATGAGATGGGGATGATGGAGTAAAATACGACTTTGGAGCAAGTGATTCGAGAGGCTCAAACAAAGGAAGAGGAAATTCAAGGAATCAAGGAAAGGACCGAAGAAGGAAGGGAATTCAAGTTTGATGAGGCCAAATTTTTACCCTATGGCTTGGTAAGAGGATTGTCGTGCCTAGTGTGAAGCATATTCGGGAGACAATAATAAAGGAGGCACATGACTCACCATACTCAATTAACCCCAATTGTACCAAGATGTAAAAAGACATGAAGACTTGTTATTGGTGGGGTAGCATGAAAAAGGACATAGCCGAATACGTAGCCCTATGTGATGTGTGCCAACGAGTCAAGGCGGAACATCAAAGACCAGCTGGATTATTGCAACCATTGAAGATTCCAGAATGGAAGTGGGAAGAAATCGGTATGGACTTTATAGTTGGTTTACCGCGTACTCAGTCCGATTATGACTCAATTTGGGTAATTGTGGATTGGTTGACCAAATCAGCTTCATCCATGTGAATACCAAGTATACAACTGCACAATTGGCCGAATATACATGGAGCATATTGTGTGCCGACATGGAGTTCCAAAGAAGATAGTATTGGACAGAGGTTCTCAATTTACCTCCAGGTTTTGGCAGAAGCTGCATGAAGCTTTGGGAACAAGTTTGAATTTCAGCTTAGCATATCACCCTCAAATAGATGGACAAACTGAAAGGACCAATCAGATTTTGGAGGACATGTTAAGAGCTTGTGCTTTTAAGCATGGGAAAATTTGAGACAAGAGCTTCCCATATGCAGAGTTCTCATACAACAATAGTTACCAAGCAAGTTTGAAGATGTCACCTTATGAAGCACTATATGGAAGGAAGTGTAGAACACCTTTGTTCTGGAATGAGACAGGAGAAACTCAAGTATTTGGTCCGGATGTGTCGCTAGAAGCTGAAAAACAAGTTTGGATAATTCGTGAAAACTTGAGGGCTGCTCAATCAAGACAAAACGGCTATGCGGACAATAGGAGAACGAAACTAGCCTTTGAAGTGGGAGACTTCGTATATCTCAAGGTGTCACCAATGAGAGGTCATATGAGGTTTAACATAAGAGGGAAGCTAGCACCTCGCTATATTGGGCGATTCAAGATTTTGGACAAAAGAGGAGAAGTAGCGTATAAGTTGGAGATGCCAGCTCATCTTTCGGATGTTCATGATGTGTTTCATGTTTCCCAGCTCAAAATGTGTTTAAGGGTACCAGAAGAACAAGTGCCAATAGAAGAACTAGAACTAGAGGAAGATTTGACTTATGTCGAGCAACCGGTCAAAATCTTGGAAACTGTTGACGGCTGTTATATACCATTTCAGCCGTCAATATAACTCAATTATGTGAATGATTGATCATTTCTTGCACACATCACCTTTCTACTTGAGCTATTTCCATTTGTACTTGTAGAAATATGTGTATGTAGATATTTATACAAGAATTAAGGAAAAGTACGGGGAGCAATCGTAAAAAATATCATTTCAGCCAATCAGGCGATGACACATGGCACCACATGGATCAAATGGCCCACAAACTGAAGTATCTGAGCCCATCCAATGGTGTAACACCAATATCAGTCAACGGGACCCACCTGGCAGCCACTTGGAGGATGTACGGACCGTTTGGAGCCCTGACCAGGTCAGTCGAACCAGGGGGTCGGTCGACCTGGTCCTGGCGCCAAACACGGTCAACTTCCACATGTTGGCTCCTCCCGGCTCCCTGGAGTCAATAACGACTGATTCACGCACTTTTGGTGGTGGGAACCGACCTCAACACTAGTATAAATAGGACCCCATACCCCTCACTTCAACACACACCACTTGGCCATCACTCTATTGTATACACTATCTTCCATAGTCATTAGAGGAGTGAGGATGTAGAGAGGAGAGCCTCTAGTCCCAATTCCAAATTGGGAAAGGAGTAGAAGGAGTCTCTCTTCCCAATTCCACACTGGGAAAGGTATGTCTCATGTATTCCTTCTTGTATTTGTGACTTTGTGCTCAATAAAGATATTATCTTTAATCTTGTTTTATATGTATAATTGGACAAAGCGTTTCTTGTTTGATTGCGGAGTCCATGTAAGTGGAAGGTATAGTCTTTATGATTGTACTCTCATAATCACAACTTATGGCCATAAACACTATAGACCCCCACTATAGTCTATGTAGTTATGATATGATTATGTTAATATGAATAACTATGCTATGCAATCAACATTAGTTCAATGATGATTTAGTTCATTGCCTTAGGATGGCTTGTGCTGCAACTATTAAGGTATTTGCTTAGTATGCTAACATGGTGCTAGGGTACTTAAGTAGCGTTGGATGTCTCGTAGACCCACAGATTGAAGAGGTAGGAAGTAGGTGGTGACAATCCTATCTGTCCTTTATAATCCTCCACGTTCGGCTATGCCACAGGCTCTTGGCGGGTGTCGCCCTAGTATTGCTAGCGGTAAGCCCGTGCCCGATGTGTACAGTCTCTCTTTCCTCCCCGGTCTCCATGCAGACGCATGCACGTGCCACCGCGATGAACATCGGTCCTTATCTCTAGCGCCCGACTCCCTCTCTGCCGTACACGCTCTTTTCTCCCGGCTCCTGCTCGAGCTTGCTGTTCGCCTGGCTGCCATCCGTGCACCTCCTCCGTGTCCGGTCACCTCCTCGTCTCCCGGCCGCTTGCAGCGCCGCCCTACGATGGCCGCTGGCCCGCGTGCGTCGCCCTGGCTCCTCCCTGCCACGCCTGCGCCTAGCTACGCGCTCGCCGCCCACGCCGGTCGCGCGTGCCCCTTCCCAGTCGTGCTTCCTCACCGGCGCCGCCTCCACGACACCCTGCCTTCTTCGTCGCCCAACACCGGCCGCGTTCCACTGATTCCCCACCATGCCGGCTCGCCACCTATACTCCTGTGCCCCACACTGGCGCAAGCTCGCCCCATGCGTGTTGCACCTGTGCGCTGCGCGCTCCGCCTCGCAGCTGCACCGCCCCCACCTGCAACCGCATTGGCTAACCGTCGGCCGCGCGCCTGGCCGCTCATGGCACCGCCCCACGCCGACAGCATGCTCAACAACAGCCCCGCCATCGGTCGCCTCTGTGCCTATGTCCCAGCTCGCCGCCGCATGATGGACGCCGTCCCTTTGTGCCGTCGATGCCGCGTGCGCCTCGCGCACAGCGCCGCTTTGCCGCCGACTCGCGCGCCTCCCTCGTCGCCACCCTGCTGCACGCTCGCCGAGCCGCCCTAGCACCGTCAACCCGCGCTCTTGGCCGAGTCCCAGTCGCCATGGCGCTCCGCCTCCTCCAGGCCCCTGTACGCCAGCCGCCGTCTCGGCTCCCAACAGGCATCGCTTGCCTCCTGGTCGCCCCGGTCTTCTTCTGTCATGCACCCCCTTCAACGCCGGCCGCTATCACGGATACCGCTCGGTTCCAAACCGTCGCCTCCAGGTGAGAGCTCTCACCCCCGTGCTCATTTCCAGCTCGTGTGCGTTTGCCGTGCTTGCAACCTCTTCTCTGCCGGTTTCCTCTGATGGTGCCGCGCCTTGCTTGTCGTTCGGCTTAAACTGCATCGTGTACACTGCGGCATCACCGCATAAGCCAGCGCTCACCACGTGCACTAGCCACATCCACCGTCGGTGACGTGCTAATGGCCGCCTACCCTTGCTTGTGTGCACTGCAGTTCCTTCACCCTCGGTGTTGGTCAACCAGCTCCACCCGACCGCCATGTGCCACTTTGTCTTGCTGCTGCACGTTCCTGCGCATCATATCCACTGCACGTGTTCTCTCGCCACCTGCATGACGATATGCCGCTATGATGCCACAACTATGTGTCGTGCCACTGCTCGTCGCACTCTAGTGCGCCATGGTCATCAACGTGTCGCGGTGACCCTCACTGTGCTCGCGATGTCACATTGACTGCACACTCTTATTCTCATCCACCCCGGCCATGCTGTGTGATTCCCTTGTTTGTGTCACGTCGCCACCAGGTTTGTGTTGTTGCCCTGCTCGTGCCATGGTCACGCCTGTGCGTTGACCACGGTGAGCGCATCGCCCACCTTGCATCATAACTTTGATGGACAAAGGGGAGCCTAGCATATTGTAATGTGCCGCTACACCCTACAACTCCACTAGAGTTGCCTTAGGTCATTTACCTTTCACTTGGCACACCATCTCAAGCCAATGTTTTTGCCGTCATTGTCCGCTTGACGTCGTCACGACGTTCGACATCATGGTCGTGTCCTTGCAACAAGGCAAGGAATGTTGGGGATATAGATAGTGCGGGAACACAACCACGATACATCGAGTGGTGACCGTTTGGCCAAATTAGGGTTTAGTCGTGGTGAGATTCATCAGGTCCTAGGTGTATCCTAGGTGCTCGATGAAATGACTTCTAGTTCAAACCAAGGTGGTTGGTGATCACCGATGAACTGTGGTTGACTAATGCGAGAACATTGCGACTAACAAGGAAAACTATACCAAGGGGAACCTTGGATAAGAGTTTCTTGTTTGTGTCGATGATGTTTCCTAACCGTACACAGAAGTTCTTAACTAGGTGTGTCGTTTCATCGACGACAGGTTTGTCGAGTCACTTGCCAGCGACCGAGTCAACATCACTAACCTTGAGACTCAAGAGGTGGTGTTCGGGAGTCTGTTCACCACTGTTGACGAGTCCGGGTCGATGTGGACGTCGCTAAGACGATCTTCTCGAGATGGCAAAGCATGCCTTCACGGCAAGGTCTCACATCATGTTTAGGTCCCGAGAGCTTACCGAGCTCACCTGGACAAGCTTGTTGGAGACACTACATTAGTGTCGTCATGTAAGCACTTGAACGATGCTTGCGACATTAGTCGTAGCAACTGGTTTACCTAAAAGCGGTTTGAACGTTGTCTTGGTACTCATTCTAGGTTAACGGTGCTTGCAATGACTTCTTAAATCCAAGCCATGTTGATCTCAATTC
Organism: Tuctoria greenei; assembly: GCA_036927565.1. NCBI lineage: Eukaryota > Viridiplantae > Streptophyta > Magnoliopsida > Poales > Poaceae > Tuctoria > Tuctoria greenei. Next base: position 66,857,626 of record JAYESD010000004.1, on the reverse strand, counting down.
AGTCCCAAGTGTCGTTAGGTTCCATCATGGTTCATCCTAAGTCAGGACCCTACGACAGCACTGCTCACTTAACTAGGTTTACTCCTTTATAAGTCAAGTCAAGTTCATTGGTCGACTGCTAAATCGCAACTTTTGTCTTGTACCCTCCACTCATACTCAAGCTTTCGATGTCCCACCTTAATTTTTGGGTCGTCCTTACACTTCTCCGCCCAACACTTCTTCACCATTCAGAATTGTCAATCTCGCGTTGCATAGCTTGAAGTGTGGTATGCTAAGTTGCAATGTAGCTTTATGTTGTACCTCCCAGTTCATACCGACACTACTATGTCCACCTTGACTCATCCTATGGTTACCCACACAACAGAGGCATATCTGTCCTTCCTAGTCAAACTCCTCGTTCTTAAATTTTACACAACCTCGTGGAGTCTATTATTAAATTACTTAATTACTTTATTTCTTATATGCATATCATGTCGATAGGAACGTGCTGATAGGTGATCGACAAGAAACTTTGCTTGGAGGAGAATGCCAAGGTGTTTCCACTTGAAGTTCCGTGGCAAACTCTTTGGAGGGAAGCACAAGACTTAACGACTAACATTGACTTAGCACAAACTAAGGCAAGCCCCGGTTTGCATTTAAGTGCCTTTTAAAGTTTTGTTTTTATACAAACTGTATTGAATAGACTTAATATGTGCATTGGGTCTATGTTGGCTGAATACCCCACATGCATGACCAAATAATCCTTGAAGTGGATGGGTAGTATAAGACCCCCTCGATTTATATTGCTATGCTTAATGTTTAGTTAGAAGATCGATAGAAGTCAAGTATGTCGGATACTACTCGCGAGATTGGTCACAGTTTACTGATCACAAGTCAAGTAGTTGAATTCTACTTGCGAGAGAACTCGAGTGAGGGAAACCTACTCACGAGTTGTTACCATAATGTTATCTCTTTAATATGAGACGTGGACGGGGATTTGTGTAGGTTGGTTTGCTCACATCATGCCTGGGTCGGTAGTGACGAGGCAGGTGTTGGGAGATGGATTGGTAGCCCCTCCTGTGTCGGTTAAGGCCCGTCTGTATGCGGCCCCTTCGAACAAGATTGACTTGTACCGGCGACATACTGGTCATATGGACTCAAGTAAACTGACGTAACTCGATAACTCGGATGTCGAAGCCCATTAACTCACCATAGATAGGGGTGGGTTGAGGACAGAAAGGTGTAAATCGGTCGGCGGACACAAGTGGTGTTCCGTGCGGAGACCTTCTGTTCGCGGAGGTGAGATGGGTTCAGATTCGGGTTTCTTGTGAAAGGTGGCCATATACAACTAGTACTGAAGTGTTACGTAATTACTGATGTACTCGGTGGCACTTTCGAATGTGTGTATGTGTCGTGTTGTTCGGGTGTGTCTTGATTGAAATCACCGTCCCTCGTGATAATAGAGTACCACTTGTTAACTGAGCCGTGACGTAGTAAATACTGAAGAAATCAAAAGAATATGATATATGAATTATAGTTGCTTTGCAACCTTGTTTGGCTTAGAGATAGTACAATTAAAAGTTTACAGTTTCCCCATACTTTACCTGTAATAGCATTATGTGCTTTGGGCATGTCATAACATCGGCAAATCGTTTCTTGTTTGATTGTGGAGTCTATGATGTGCCGTGCTTGAAGAATGTCATTTGCTACTTAAAACATGATTGTAAGGATCCACTTATAGGCGAGTCTATTTAAGCTATTCCTTACCTATGCTTAGTATTCACCCCTGCATATGTCTAGTGAGACGGGTTAGTCTTGCTGAGCCTTATGCTCACGTTTGCGCTTTAACGATTTTTGCAGGTATTAGGTTTATTTCTGCTGTTCAGGTTGTACATGAGATCTCGAGGTGTCGAGATAAATCTCATGTGAACCACGCCGCTGCTGAATGTTCTTCTTGTTGCTAGTGAGAAGCGTCCTAGGGCATGGACGTCTTCTCTCCTGCTTAGTTAGGGGAGATTATGAGTATGTATTTTCCGTTGCGTGTGTACCCCTGTTGTACACTCTTTTGTAAACTCTTTTTATTATGAAATGAAAACTTTATACGTGTTGGTATCCTTTTCGTGTGTGCTGCTAGGTGCCGCATCGCACGACACCACCCAATGAGAACCTTGGATGTGCGGACGCCGGTCCCCACAAAGAATTTTCTAGAATTCTTTCTATAAGATCCTTGCCTTCTTCTGGAGTCTTATGGAGGAAAGATTCTCCAGCCATAATGTCAAGATATAGCCTCAATTGACCCGCTTACGGTGGCATACCTTACGTCTTACCTGACGTCGGGGCGTTGTTACAAAATTAATAACATATAAGTTTGTTTACCACCTTTATATCTTATACTAATAATACTCCTTATAAGGGCATATAGCTAATTCCTCACTCAAATCCTAATTTTTGAAAATATGTTCTTTTCAAGTATACTATTACCAATGATTCTCTGATACCATGTCTGTGGGGACCGGAATCCCGACATCCGAGGATCTCATTGGGTGCTGTCGTGCGATGCGACACCCAACAGAATACAAGAACAGAACGACAATAAAATACAATATGAAGTCTTTTATTTATCATATAGCGAAAGTTTTACAATACCAGTGGAAGGAAAGAAACTTATATATCATAGCTACGCTCTCAGCACTAGCTATGCAAAAGCAAAGTCATCCATGTCCTGGATACTTCGCACTAGCAACACCCAAATCACAGCGGCGTGCAGGGTTCCCACTCGGATGTAGACCCTGGAGGGGGTGCAGCCTCATCATCAAACCCGTCATCAATCGTATAACCTGCAAAAACTCGTAAACTGTAAACATGAGCAAAATGCTCGGCAAGACTAACCCGTCTCACTAGACATATGCAAGGGTGGATACAAAGCATAGGTAAGGTGAAGCATAAACGACTCGCCTACAAGTGGGTCCTTATAATCATGTTTTAAGTAGAAAATGACATTCTCCAAGAATGGCACATCATAGACTCCACAATCAAACAAGAAACACTTTGCCGATGATATGACATGCCCAGAGCACATAATGCTATTACAGCTAAAGTATGGGGAAACTGTAAACTTTAATTTTGCTATCTCTAAGTCACATAAGGTTGCAAGGCAATTATAATTCAATACAACATATTCTTCTGGCTTCTTTAGTATTTACTACGTCACGACACAGTGAACAAGTGGTACTCTATTACCGCAAGGGACGGTGATGCAATTAGGACACACAGAAACAACACGACACATACGCACGTTCAGAAGTGTTAGCGAGTACATTAGTACCTACGTAACACTTCAGTGCCAGTCGTATATAGCCACCTTTCACAAGAAACCCAAACGCCGAGCCCGTCTCACCTCCGCCAACAGAAGGTCTCCGCACGGAACACCTCTTGTGTACGCCGGCCGATTTACACCTTACTGTCCTCAACCCACCCCTATTGATGGTGAGTTAATGGGCCTGACATCCTAGTTATCGAGTTACGTCAGTTTACTGGAGTCCATATATCCAGTATGTCACTGGTACAAGTCAAGCTTGTTCCAAGGGGCCGCATACAGACAGGCCTTAACTGACCAGTCAGAGCTATGCGACCAATACCACGCCTTGCCTACTTTCTATCCATCTTTGACCGGTCTCAAGTTTAGATTTAACACTCATTCTCTATAAATGTTAATCCAGTGTAGATGAGTGTAAATTTTCTATCTCGCGAGTAGATTCCAACTACTCGACTTCTACCGGTTCACCTACAACATTAGCATAGCAGTTCTACACGTCGAGCTATCAACCTGCCCAATTAACCAATGGGATTGTGGGTCATGCATCTGGAGTATTCAAGCATCCTGAACGTAATGCACAATTCATATGCTAGTCAACATTGTGATAAAGCAAAACTTTATAAACGACTTAAATGCAAACCGGGGCTTGCCTGGATGCAGGTTCGAGTCTGTGTTAGTATTCGGCAGGTGTATCTCCAAGGCCTCTGGTTCCTCCTCGACTTCGGTCACTACACGGTATGCATATAATATGTATATGAATGACTTTGAAAAATAATTACTACTAAGACCATAATCTAATCTATGGTGATCATTATACGATAATGATCTTAATTGGCTTTGGGATTTTGATGGTAGATACTAAGGAATATGATAGAAGCTCTGGCAAAGAACAGGAGATGAATAAAGTAGTTTGTTGTCTCTAAAATTATGGTAAGCAATAAACTCCAAAAAATTTTAGAGAAGAAACCGTAGCTTGAACATTGCTGCCAGTTGATGATCATGATAGAGGAGGTTGTCCTGGTTCTAGCAAAATTGGTTTCATAAATGTCTAAGCCTTGATGAAGGAGTTATTGAATTTCAAAGTTGGCAAGAATTTCTGGAATTATTTTATAATTGAATTTTTAGCTTTTCAGTTAATATTCAGTTGGCAACTGAATTAGGACTAGGAGACTAATTTAATTAAAACCCAGATTTTTACAGGATCTAGTGTATGACTCAAGGAAGGTTCAGTCCAAATTTGGGACATAACAAAGCAACTGAACATCTGTAATAATTCAATGACTAAAAAAGGTAATTGAACTATACAGAGGTTATACAGGTGCAATGTCTCCCAAACATGCTCTGTTAATCAAGAATAGGACAATGTATTTTATGTGAATTATGGGGATTTTTCCAGTGGAAAGTTCACCTGGAAAAATTGTATTTGTATTTGGAAAGATGGTTTTCTACAGAATTTAAAATAAGTTTCATAACACCTAATTGGTACTAATAGAAACTAGAGCTCAAGGGCTTTCAAACAAAATTTGTTTGAAGATTTTTGGAGCAGTCTACAGAGAGATATTGATTTATCAAGTTTGGAAATGGTTCTGCATCAATTTGGGATTTTTAGCCTTTTAATTTTGGCGCCTGGGCCCACCAGATTTAAACCAGCCAACCAGGAGGCAGCCACACCAGAGGCCATAAATATTTCCACGCGGCCACACTAGATCCCCTGGCCACAGGCTGATCCAGGCGGCGCTGTGCTCACTGGCAGGTGGGACCCATGCCCCTGCTTTCTTCTTCCTCTCGCCACGGGCTCCGGCGGTGGCGCTCTCGCCGGTGATGGTTTCTGGCCCACGGGGAGCCTCGAAACTCGCTGCCCCACCCTAGCTTTGCCCGGGAAACATGTTGGAGCATCTCCCGACGGCGGTGGGTGAATGGAAATCCACTCCCGACGGCGGCGGCGGGTGCTTGGGTTCCGGTCATGTCGGACCCTTCAATTTCCTAGCGAAAACTCTCATACAAAAGCTTGGGAAGCACCTTGGGAGCATGGGAGAGAGGTTAGGAGGGTCTAGAACTCGTGCCATAGCCGGCAACACCAAGGTCGACGGTGAACCGAGGTCCTTCAATGGTGGAAGGGGAAAAATTGGATATCTCGGTTATTAGTCGATGGTTCTTTCTGATTTTTTGAGGGAAGGTGCGCTAGGAGACGTTGATCATGTCGTCTAACTGGATCAAAGAATTATTGTGTATACAGTCGGAATTAAACCGACGGACTAGCTTCAAAGCCATAAAAGTGCTTTGGTCTTTCACAAAATACGGATGCTAGGATGCACGATATGAGTTCAAATTTAACCAGCAGCTACACGAGATCATGGCGCACCTTTTTCCTAAAGACTGCAGAGGACGAGGAGGCTTGTATCGGCAGCGAGGCTGAGTGGCATCGGGCGGAACCGAGGTGGTCGCGGCGTCGAGAAATGGAACGGCGCGAGCGAAAGGTGAACCGAGGAGTGACTGCGGTCGATGGTGGAGTGAATAAATAGGCTTCACCGCAGTAGATAAGGAGGCTGGGGCAGCTGGAGGCGACTCACGGCCAAGCTGGCGCGCTGGCAGCATGCAGCCGTCATGGTGTCGCACGGAGAAAGAAAACAGGGGCGGTTAAAAGGTCTCCCTGGCTGACATGTGGGCCCCACTACTCCTTCTTCTCTGTTCCTCTAAATTCCACCTCAAACATTGCCCAAAAATTGCCAAAATTTATAGACATGCTAAGAAAAATATGAGGAACCCAAAGCTGCAATAAGATTTCAATTTGGACATAGTTTGTTTCAAATTCAAAATCAAATTTGAAACCAAACTTGTTTATAAACCTTATTGAAATAAATATTAACTGAGGTCCATAAATCCCCAAACATTGAAACAAAGCTCACTGAACCAAAAAGGGTCTTAGGAAAAATTGTGGGTTGATTTGGGCAAGGTTCAGTGCAAAGCTAAATTTGAGATCGACGCGAAATAAACCCTTTGTACGTGTCCAACTAGGTCGAAGACGTACTTCAAAAAATCTTGAAAATTTTGTGAGAAGCTATTTAAAATATTTAAGAGGCCAAGGAAAAATTTGGAGCCTTGGATTTGAATCTTTTTGTCAGGGCCAGATATACATAGCAACATAATCAAATTACATTTGTTTTCATTTTATATTGCTGCAATATAATTTTCCCTAGCCATTTCATTCAATTAAATTCCCAACTTTGCGGAAAGGTTTAATTAATATTGTTCTAGGACTAGTGGTGAAGTCCAATCCTCATGTTAATAAAATTAAACATGAGTAGAAAGAAAACTTTTTAGTGAGGTCAAGTTCATGTGCACAAGTATATTGACCTCCATTATGTTTGATAAACAACTTGTAGCTGAACTACACATGAAAGGAAAAAGTGGGATTTTACACTCTTTGTTCAATCCCATGAAGAAATGTTGCAAAAGCATTGGATCTGTGATTAACAAATCTGGGCCATGATTTTTCAAAAGAGAAAAATTGTCCCAAGCTGTACCTATGGGTTCCTTCTCCATCTGCTGGAAGCATAGTACTTCCTTTCATAAGGAAATAATTTTGGGCAATGGGAAAGAAAGCAAGACAAAATTTGTCTCGTAATTCACTCCAATCACCGTTTGTCTTCCCAACGTATTGGTTGTACCATTGTTTGGCTTTTTCGTTGAGGGAAAAAGGAAACAACTTCCATTTGAGAGTTTCCTGTGTCATACCTTTGATTAGAAGGCATGAACACAGTTATTCGAACTATCGTAGATGGTGGTAAGGGTTTTCACAATCCGTTTCTGAGAAGGATTGTTCCTGAATCATAGCTATAAAGCCAGGGCGAAGTTCATAGCTGGTTGAACAAATAGGTTCCGCTGAAGGTGGTGGCTCACAAAACTTGCCCTTCAGAGTAGAGTAAGAAAGAATGGTGATTTGTTCCATTTATATGGTGGTGGTAAGGTAAGAATAAGAAAGGTAAGATGAATGATAAGGGGGATATGATACAAGGGTGATCTTGGTTCGAAGATTAACAGCAGCCGTTGCTCCCTGGCAACGGCGCCAGAAATGCTTGTTGGTATTTTTTAACACCACAAAGTTGTCCGCAAGCGAACGGAAATACTGTTGTAGAACTTTCCCTTAAGGAGTATTCCCAAGGGTATCGAATCCAAAGAATGCGTGTGCTAATCTTTCGAGCTAGATCACCCAAGGACACAAAGTTGTTTGGTAGGCAAGGAACAGAGAGGAATTCAAAGTATTGATCCTAATTCAAGGTAGTTTGCAGTCGATGCTTGTTTCGAGCACGGGCTTACTCCTAGCAATACTAGGACGACTCTCGCCAAGAGCCTATGGCATAGCCGAATGTGGAGGATTACGAAGGACAGATAGGGCTATCACCAGCTACTGCCTACCTCTTCAATCCGTGGGTCTACGTGATATCCACTGATGATTCATAACCTAAGCACCACGCTTACGTTCTAAATCACTACTCTAGTTGTTTTGAACACAAAGCTACAACTAGAGCCTCTAATAAATTAAAGCAGTGAACCCACAAGTAACTACTTGTGCAAACTACTAAGAATAAAAGATCAAACTTGTATTGAATTCACAAAGGCTTACTTGATTGAGTAAAACCTTTGTAGGGGTACAAGTGTAGAAGAGGGACTTGACAAGCCCAAGCCTCCTTCTCCTAGACTCTTCACCACACTCTCCTTCTACTTCTGTAGCCTCTAGGACTACTCTAAACCTTTGGAGTGTAGCATTATTCTCAACTTTTGGTGTGTGTGTGAGAAGTGAGGTGAGGGAGTCTATTTATTGGTGGAGAAGGGTTGGTTCCCGCGACAATTAACACGCGAGTCAGTCACCATTGACTCTAGGCAGCCGGGAGGAGCCAACACGTGTCATTTGACCGGGTTTGGCTCCAGGAAGGGGTCGACCAAACCCCTGGTTCGGCTGACCTGGTCAAGCCTCCCCTCGGGGAGTGCTTCCTCCAGGTGGCTTCCAGGCGGGCCCCCTTCTGTTTGTGGGCCATTTGATCCATGTGTTGCCACGTGTCATTGCCTGATTTGTTCAAATCCATTTTCATGGATTCATCCCTGCATGTTTTTATATTTTGGGTAATAATTCACCTGCATAAAAATAAACACCAACACTTGTGGAATTGGGTTAGTGTATAGCCCTACCACTATGTTTTGTGTTTCTTTTATGCACATTATGAGGTGAATTGACAGTCAAAATATGGTACTTAAGGACCGTCAACAATCACCCTCAAACGGATGGACAAACTGGGAGGACCAACTAGATTTTGGAGGATATGTTATGAGCTTGTGCTTTAAAGCATGGGAAAAGTTGGGACAAGAGTTTGCCATATGCAGAATTTTCATACAACAATAGTCACCAAGCAAGTTTGAGGATGTCACCTTATGAAGCACTATATGGAAGAAAGTGTAGGACACCTTTATTCTGGAACGAGACAGGGGAGAATCAAGTATTTGGACCCGATGTGTTGCATGAAGCTAAGAAACAAGTTCAGATTATTCGGGAAAACTTGAGGGCCGCTCAATCAAGGCAAAAAGGCTATGCGGACAATAGGAGAAGGAAATTAGCCTTTGAAGTGGGAGACTTCGTTTACCTCAAGGTGTCACCAATGAGAGGTCATAAGAGGTTTAACATAAGAGAAAAGCTAGAACCTCGGTACATTGGACCATTCAAGATTTTGGACAGAAGAGAAGAAGTAGAGTATAAATTGGAGATGCGAGCTCATCTGTCAGATGTTCATGATGTATTCCACGTTTTCCAGCTCAAGAAGTGTTTGAGAGTACCGGAAGAACAAGTACAAAAGGAAGAATTGGAATTAGAGGCAGATTTGACTTATGCCGAGCAACCGGTCAAAATCTTGGAAACCAAGGAGAGGGTCACAAGAAAAAAGACAATTAGATGGTGTAAAGTGCAATGGAAGCACCATACAGAAAAAGAATCAACATGGGAGCTCGAAGACGATCTCAAGAAGGAATTTCCCTATCTTTTCTCTTTCGCGTTGAATCTCGAGGGCAAGATTCATTTTAAGGGTATAGGTTTGTAACACCCTCATTTTCATGCATTATGCCCTGCATACATTCATATATGTGCCTAACATTAATCCATATAAAAAGGAAAAAGTTTATATTGAAATTAGAGTTAAACCGCAATTAAGAATTCTAGGATGTGCGGACTAGTCCGATTTCTCTCTGACCTCATTCGGACTTGTCCGTTTTTTCTGCGGACTAGTACGTTTTTGCCTCTGGACATTTTTGTACTTGTCCGGTTTTGTGCGGACTAGTCCGGTGTTCCAAATCCTTGAAAATTTTGCTAAGTCCCTGGACTTGTCCAAACTAGTCCGGTACACCAGCGGACTTGTCTGTTTTCCTCTCTGACTAAAGTCGGACTTGTCCGATTTTAGTTCATACTTGTCTGATGTCCATTCCGGACTTGTCCGGTTTTTCTCTGGACAACTTCGGACTAGTCCGGCCCTTTTTAGACTTGTCCGATAAATCGCGAGTCCGAATAGATCTTTTGTTTCACGACTTGTTTCTTGGGTTTTACGTTAAGTGGGCCTGGGGGCATCGTGCCTAACTCTTTTAGAGCCCATGTGGGACTCTAAACCGGCCTCTACTCACCCCCAAACTCGAAATCCATCTAACCCTAGCCTCCACCTATATATAAACAACCCCACCCCTTGGCTTGACATATATTTGCCACTATTCCACCAAACCCAAACCCTAGTTCGTGGAGAGCCACCATCAAGGAGGGAAGAGGAGATCCCATGCAAGAAGGAGAAGAGGAGGAAACGAAAGAGGATCAAGATCTCCATCGAGTTTTGTTCTTCGTCACCAATTCACCATCAAGTCTTCACCAACCCTAGATCATTAAAGATCCAAGTGTTGCCTCCAAGATCCTCGATTCTTTGAAGTCCTAAACACCTGGTATACCTTCTAATTTCTTTTCCTTACGTGAATTCGACCCCTAATCTCCAAATTCACGTCGATCAAGAAAACCCTAGTTCGCCAGTTCTGCAAAGTGTGGATTAGTCCGGTCCCATGCTGACTTGTCCGATTTTCCTGGCCAAATTGTGTTGAATTAATTCCAAAATTTGATCGAGTCAACACCAAACCTGTATAAACTTGTTGAAAGCTATTTGAACTAGTTAGTGCTCATTAAAAGAAATTCATTAACAATTTCCATCTTGCATTTGCATTAATCATGCATGTCATGTTATCTTGAGTAATATTTGTGCACTCTTTGTTTATGTTTCTTGTCTTGAATGTTTATTGTGCGGATTAGATGGATCTGCGCTAGAGAGTGCCGCGGAGGATCTCCAGGACCGAGAGTTTGAAGGTTTTGACCGAACTAACCCCAAGAGCAAGGCAAGTGTCCTCATATTGATCCTGTTTGTAAAATAAATGTTTTATTTTCAAAACTGCATGCTTGTGTCAATTTGATGGGAATCCTATGATAGGAAGTTTACTAGGTTTGTTTAACCACCCTTGTCACCTGGAATTTATGGTAGAGAGTCGGGATGAGCTTTTTACCTTTTTTCTTTGCTTAATTAATTGGGATGGGAAAAAACTATGCCATCTAATTATGCATTAATGAGATCATGGTAATATGAACTGGTTAATATGATATGGTAATGGGTGATCTAAGCAATCCTGGTGTGTATATGGGTTGGATGATATGGTGGTTTGCTTGCTTTAGATCTAAGGACCAGTTCATGCGAGAATAAGCCAAGACTACAGTGCCACCACGAGGCCACGTATGGGTGCGTCGTAGCTGATTAATTAGGGCTTTGCTAGTGTTGTTTGGACCAATACGGATGGTCGGGGAAGGGGTAGTCGGATTGGGTTTGTCGATGATTGGTGGGACTACCCTGGGATCCGAATGGCTCAAGAGGGGGCCCTTGGTTGAAGATGTGTTCTGTAGGAGACATTGCCACCGGTGAAACCTCAGTGGGGTCTAAAGAGGCTAGTAATCCCTTTGCAAAGGATATTTTGTGATCTCTTGGCCATACACCAAAGGAAGTGTAATTGGCCTAAGGGAGGTTCTTTAGTCGCTGATGGGTGATGAAGTCACAAACACGTGCGTAAAGTGGTACAAAATCTGCAGAGTCTAATAAAACTATCAAGATAGCCGTGCTCCCAGTTATGAGCGCCCGGATGACCTACATGTTTAGAGGGAACTCGGGATTTGTTATTGGTTATGGTTTGGTACTGGTTATGGTTGATAATATGGTTATAGCTGGTTATGGATTAAATTCTGGTATTGAATATGGTTAATGGTAATGGTGAAATCTGATATAATGGTGATGGATATGGAATATGGACTGGTATTATGATAACTACATGGTTTATGATGGGGTTACTTCGCATACATGTAATATATTGCTTTCAAAATGTTTTAATGTACTTTTCATCACTTAACCATTATTATATTCATCATTTAAATCAGCTACATGTCATACTTTCCACACTTGTTGAGTACGTACTGTACTCACCCTTGCAATTCCCCCACCAACAGTTGCAGATAAGGATGGGCAGTATAACCACGATAATGCGGAGTTCTAGGTCATGTCTACCGTTAGCTTTGCCTGTGGAGTGTTTGAGATGCGCTATACCCTTTGCTTAGTTGCTTAATTAGTTTATTTTCACTGCAATAGTTGAAATTGTCATTATTATTCATTAGAGTTTGTATTTGAGGATAATCTGGTTGTGTAATAAAAGTGCTTAGTTAATCTTGTTTTGTGGTAATTTTCTGTATATCCTTTTGTGATTGCACTCGTGTATGTGTGTTGAACGTCTTGGGCACACATATGCGTTCACTTGGTTCATTTTTAGAACTGGGTGTCACACTGCTCCAGCGTCACCCACCATCATGGCAGAGTCGTTGATGGCAGGCACCCTGGGAGGTGCCGGAGTTGGATGCTCTGGTGTCGCCCACCATCATCGTTGATTCGTCGACGGTAGGCCCCCTAGGAGGTGCCATAGCTGGCTACTTCGGCGTCGTCCACCATTGATGTGCAACACTTCGATGGTAGGCCCCTGGTGTATAGACTACCACAAGAGAACCCTGTTAGCAACAAGAGTGGGGCAGGAGAGTGTACTTATTATCAACACTTGTTGCTGTCTTCAACATGCTGAGACGTCGACGGCAGGCCCCTTGGGTGGTGCCGAAGGTGGCTGCTCCGGCGTCCCCCACCATCATCGTTGAGACATCAACGACAGGACCCTTGGGTGGTGTCGGAGATGGATGCTCTGGTGTTGCCCATCATAAACACAGAAAAGTCGATGGCAGGTCCCTTGGGTGGTGCCCGAGCTGGCTGCTCCGGCGTTGCCCACCATCATCGCGGAGTTGTGGACGGCAGGCCCCCTGGGAGGTGCTGGAGCAGAATGCTCCGGCGTCGCCCACCATCATCGCAGAAATGTCAACTGCAGGACCCTGGGTGGTGCAGGAGCTGGGTGCTCAGGCATCGCCCACCATGGTCATCGAAACGTCGACGACAGGCCCGTTGGGTGGTGCCGGAGCTGGCTGCTCCGGCGTTGCCCACCATCGTCGCAGAGTCATCGACGACAGGCCCCCTAGGAGGTGCCGGAGCTAGCTGCTCTGGCATCGTCCACCATCGATGTGCATCACTTCGACGGCAGGCTCCTGGTGTAAAGGCTACCACAAGAGAACCCCATTAGCAACAAGAACAAAACAGGAGAGTGTACTCGCTTATCAGCGCTTGTTGCTGTAGTCAACATGCTGAGACATCGACGGCAGACCCCTTGGGTGGTGCTGGAGATGGCTACTCCGACGTGCCCACCATCATCGTGGATTCGTCGACGGCAGACCCCTTGGGAGGTGCCTGAGCTGGCTGCTCCAGCATCGCCCACCATCGTCACAGAGATGTCGACGGAAGACCCCTTGGGTGGTGCCGGAGCGGGCTGCGTCGACATCGCCCACTATCATCATTGAGATGTCGACGGAAGGCCCCCATGGAAATGCCAGAGCTGGCTGCTCCGGCGTCGCCCACCATCGTTGTGGATTCATTGACGGAAGTCCCCCTGAGAGGTGCCGGAGCTGGCTGCTCCAGCATCTACCACCACTGATGTGTACCACTTCAACGGCAGGCCCCTAGTGTAATGGCTACCACAAGAGAACCCTGTTAGCAACAAGAGCAGTGCAGGAGAGTGTACTCACTTATTAGCGCTTGTTGCTATCGTCAACATGCTGAGACGTCGACAACAGGCCCCTTAGGTAGTGCCGGAGCTGGCTGTCCTGCACACGTTAAAGGAGGGACTCGTTTCCTCGCCAATTTTTCCTGTTCCTCCTCCTTAGCTTTGTCATGTCTTACTGTCCTGAGCTAACACACGGTGCTTGGGTAATTCAATGCGTTAGTGCTTCGGGGTCCGACTCCTACCGTCCTTAGGGTGCGATCCTTCTTGCTGTGAGTACTCGGTTGAAGCACTGAGAGGCAGGGTGTGTGTGCTTAGGGTACAAGACCAAGCTAAGCAGTTCACATGCCCTGGACGTTCGTCTTCGCTTGGGCCTTTCCTGGGAGGCCATCCGGCATCACATAACTCCAAGGATGGGGGCAGGCGCAAGAAGCCTTCACACATCACAGGTACCTCAAGCAAGCCCGCCTGTAGTAGGATTGCACGACTCCAGCAAGGGTGAGATACAGAGTGTACAACCGTTTATATGAAGGAAATATACAGAAAATGAGTCTAGCATGGTTGATCATAAAATTAGCGTGTAATTTAAATGAACATTGTTAGGGAAACATGAAGTAAGACATTGATTCTTTTATTTGTATTCATAGGAGGAGACTGACTTTTACAAAAGAGGGCAAGTGCCTAATTCTGGATGCGGAGGGAGGCAGGGTGCACAGGCTTAGGGTTCAAGACCAGGCTAAGCTGACTGCGCACTCTGGACCTGACCTTCCCAAGGCTTGGTTATCCTAAATGCTACTCCTAGATCTATGAACACCTTCACACTATCCTATTAAGATAATATATACATGGTGCCCAAAGCTCCAAGGGTAGCTGTGACGATTGTCGGGCAAATTGTCATCAGTGGCCACTGGTGGGGCGTTGAGCAAGCATTTCTACTTTCTGCCTTGGGCCCCCGCCTTGTGAGGGGTTTGAGAAGAGCCTGAACTGATCTTGACAGCTTTGACTGGAGTGTCGGTGCTGTCGAAAGGCTACAGACGGGATGCGGCGGGTGAGCCGCGGTGGCGCGAGATTGGCAGAGGCTTACTCGGCCCAGCACTGCCCTGGGCTGGTATGGGTATGCTGTGATGGCTTGGAGCTTCTCCAAGGCTAACACCGCAGCAGTGCGGTCTTCGCGGATCCTGAGCATGCCGGAGGGGGTCGACATCTTCAGTACAAGCTAGCCATAGTCGGCTACGGCCATGAATCGGTACAGGGCGGGCCTATTGATGATGGCATTGCAGGGGAGGCTGACGTCTGCGACATCGAACTAGATGCTCTCGGACCTGTAGTTGTCGGGTGTCTCAAAGGTCACCCGGACGTTGATGTTGTCGTATGTGATGATGTTCTCTAGCCCCACCCCCAAGAATGGGCTCGAGGGGGTGAGCTTTGACACCGGGATCTACAGTTGGTCCAAGGTTGCATGTCTAATGAGGTTGAGGCCTGCCCCACCATCTATCAAGATGTACTGGAGATCGCCGTTGGCAATAGTGGGGGCGAACAGGAGGGGCAGGATCCCGGACCGCGCAGTGTTCTTGGGGCAGTCGGAGGCATCAAAGCTGATCGGCGTCTCCTTCCACCGGATTGGAGGCAGGGAGCTATCAAAGCCACTGCTCGACGTAGGGTCTTGACCGTGTTTCGGGATGCAGGATCCCAAGAAACCCCGAAGATGACATGGAGAGTCTTGTGACGCTCGTGGTCACTACTGACGTCAGAGTCCTTGTCTTGGTGGACCACCTTGATGGCCCGTTCCTGCTTCTGATGCTCCATCTCCTCCTCATTGTTGTTGACCTTCAGGTCGACCTTCTGCTTGCCCTCCCACTCGCGGAAGGGGGCGCCATCTAGATGCTGTTGTGCCCACTCTTGGTATCGCACGGCGCATCTCTTGATCTCCCGGCACTCGCTCACGGTGACACCCCAGTTCTTGTCTTTCTTTTTGACGCTACCTGGGGTGACGGCACCGTCGCTAATCTGGCTGACTCCGCCCACTCCGGGGGCAGGATGGGTATGCCAGTCATGGCCTTTTGCTGCATGAGCGTACCGGTTGGTGATGAAGAAGATCTTGGAGACATCTTGCATGTTGTGCGTGGCTAGCTTCTCGAGCATCTTCCGGTCACACACTGCCTGCTGGTATGCTACTATGACAGAAGCATTTAGGATGTTGGGTATCGATTTTTGTACATGGGAGAAACGCTGGATGAATGATCGCAACATCTCCTTGGGTTGCTGGTGCACAAGATGGAGGTTGAGCTTGGTGGTGGGGCGCGTGTAGGAGCTGCCGAAGTGCACTGTGAACTGTCGGCAGAGCTCAACCCCAGAGGTTATGGACCCCTCGGGTAGGTTCATCAGCCATGACCTTGCTGAGCCGATCAGGGCAACGGGGAAGTAGTCTGCTAGGACAAACTCATCCGCTCCTGCAGCAAGGAGTGTCGTGGTGTAGATCTGCGGGAACTCAACTGGGTTGACGCTTCCGTCAAACTTCTCTAGGATGTGTGGTCGGAACTTGCTCAGCCACGTTGTCAAGCAGAGGTATGGTGCCTAGGCCATGCACCCTCCGATGGGCTTCGCCAGAGAGGCGTACGGAATAGCATACCCCAAGGGGGTTTCCTGCGCCACGTGCACCTGCTGTGGTAAGTACTACTGCTGTGGCACCTACTGCAGAGCTGGTTTGGCAGCGGTGGCGGAGGGTTTACTTGAGGTGCTCCTCGGACGGAGGACTCCTCCTACTCAGGCCCTTGAGGGCCGTACTCGGTGTCAAGGTTGAATCGTCTCTCCTGCTGCCGCTCGATGATGACGCGAGCATCTATCTGAGCTTGAGGACAGTCAAGCTCAACCCTCAAGTCCCCCGTGTGGATCTTGCCAGCGCTAGTAAGTCTGGTCGATCTGGAGTTGGCGGTGTGATGGTCGATAGACCGCATGCGCGATAAAGAGACGTGACGTCTCCCTCTGTTGGGAGAGTTGATGGCTGCCACAACTAAGTGGTCGATGTCGTGGACCTACTACTGAGCCGCTCCCTAGGAAGCATTCATCAACGGTGGGTAGTGGAGCAGGACACTGGCTGCTGCCAGAGTGCTCTTCGGGGGCGCTGACTGGTCCAGGACGTGCCTGAAGGCGCCACCCTGGCCAGCTGCATCTGCGCGGGGGAGTGATGGACTAGAGCGTGCCGCCCGAGCGATGGATCTGGTCACCGGGCAGCGGCCTCTGAAACTGCCATCTACGAGTATGATGAACACCATAGCGGTGAAAGCACAACCGATATTTTGAGGGAAAAAGCCCCTACCCGGTGTGCCAAATGTCCAAGTGTTAATGTGACACTTCCCCCGGATCTGCTAAGGAGCAGCCCACGGAGGTTCTTTAATCGACATGGCTTAGTCCTCTATCGACTGATCGCGCGTATGGAAGTATGAGACAATGGTTTTTACGTGGTTCAGGCGACAAGAGCATAACACCCTACTCAATGGTGAGGTTGTATTGCTATTGTGTGTGTGTGTGTCTTGGGGATTGATTGGCTGTCCTTTGTATCGGTGATGGTCTGGTCCTTTTATAAACAAGGACAGACGCCTTACAATTGGGGTCCATGGCCTGACAGGTGGCCCCAAGGCGATCTTATCCTAAAGATCTAAGGATCTCACATAAGCTTCCTCTGAACGTGGCTTGAAGTCTTGCCGTCTTGCCACCTCGGTCGCTAGTGGCCCATGCGTAGTTGTTGATGATGGCAGGGTATGTCCCATCCGATTGTCCCTGTCGCCGTAAGCTACTCACTTGGCGGAGTGGGGTAGGCCTGTGACTTCTTCACGGCGATGCGCTTGGGCGCAACGGTACTTGACAGCAGGCGTGCACCGCATCATTTGCCTAGGGAAGATGCTTCTCTTCAATGCCTGATCTGGAGAAGATGCACCACCCTCTTAACTTCCACAACCCACCGCCCAGGGCAAGTTGCAGAGTACGTGGCAGCTCGAGAGCTAGCCTCCACGGGGCAGGTCGGGTCCTGACCCACGGACCACGTGGCATCCTCAGCGCACGCTCTTGAGTAGAGCGGGAGCTTCCGGGCTGGGGGATATGTGGAAGAGCCAAAGCACGCCTCTTTGGAGAGGTGGCCTGTCTGTTGTCTCAAACCACGCGGCAGCATCGGAACCCTCTCCTATGGGGGGGATCCAGTCCTGCTAGACACGTGGCCGCTTGGGAGCTCGTCCGTGAGGGGGAGCTGGACTGCTCCTTGAGGTCCAAGTGGATACTCCAGACCGCGTATCTGAGGTAGGGGGGTTCGGGCCTTCTGGTCACGTGGCACCCTTGGACCCTACACTGGTAGGAAGGCTGGGCTCCTAGGCGGCTTTAGCCTATGCGCGAGGGTACCCGGTATGCCAGGTACCGACAGACACTTTTTAGGTGCGGCTTGAAACCTTGCACACATACAAACACTAAGCATGATATCTAGCATAGAAGCACAAAAATACAGTAATGAACCAATCATAGAATTATATACATTTTGATCAACATCTAGACCATCTTTGTTGAGATCGAGATGTCCATTAGTTGCCATGGGTGTCTTGATGGGCTTGGCTTTGTCCATAATGAACTTCTCGAGGATGTCCTCAGTGTGCATGGTTTGTCTTATGAAGGTTCCTTCTCTTAGTTGCTTCACTTGGAATCCCAAGGAGATCTTTAATTCGCCCATCATCGACATCTTGAATCCGTCTGTCATAATTTTGCTAAATTCTTCACAAAAAGTTATTAGTAGAATCAAAGATGATATCATCAACATAGATTTTACATACAAATAGATGATCATCAAAATGTTTTGTGAACAAAGTTTAATCAACTTTTCAAATTTTAAAACCATTTTGAGTTAAAAAATCTCTAAGGCATTCACACCAAGCTCGAGGAGCTTGTTTGAGGCCATATAGGGTCTTACACAGTTTATACACATAGTTGGGGTACTCTTGATCTTCAAATCCAGGTGGATGCTCCACATACACTTCCTCCTTAATGGGACTATTGAGGAAAGCACTTTTGATGTCCATTTGATATAGCTTAAAATTATGATGATTAGCATATGCCAATGAAATACGAATGGACTCAAGTCTAGCAACGGGAGCGTAAGTTTTGTTGAAGTCCAAACCTTCAACTTGTGAGTAACTTTTTGCCACAAGCCATGCCTTATTTCTTATTACCACTCCAAGCTCATATTGCTTCTCTCGAAAGACCCATTTGGTTCCTACAATGTTCGCCTTTGGTCTTTCTACAAGCTCCCACACGTCATTACTCTTGAAGTTGTTCAGCTCCTCTTGCATTGCAATCACCCAATCTGGATCCTTTAGTGCTTCTTCTACCCTCTATAGTTCCAAAAAAGAAACAAAAGAGTAATATTCACATAAGTTAGCTATGCGAGATCTAGTGGTTACTCCCTTAGCAGTGTCTCCAATGATGTTGTTGACTGGATGATCTCTTTGTATACTCTGATGTACTCTTGTGTGAGGAACTTGAGAAGTTGCTTGCACTTCATTTTCTTCATTGTAAATGTCTCCCCCTAGATCATTGCTTCCTTGATTATATTGATCTTTATGATATTCCTGATCTTGATCTTGCGCATAAGCTCCCCCTTGATCATTGCTTTCTTGTTGAGGTTCATCATGAGCACTTGAGTCTTGTGGTTGCTCTTGACGTCGAATATCACCAATTGCCATCCTCCTCAACGCTTGGCATGGGGCTGCTTCTTGATCTAGCACACACTTATCAACTTGCTCAACTTGGGAGCCGTTAATTTCATCGAACACTACGTCACATGCAACTTCAACAAGGCCAGAGACTTTGTTGAAGACACAGTAGGCGTAGGCGTTCGAATCATAACCAAGCAAGAACCCTTCATGATATTTCGAAGCGAACTTTGAAGTCCTCAGTTTCTTGTTCAAGATAAAACATTTACTTCCAAAAACTCTAAAATATGAAATATTTGGTCTGTTACCGGTGAAAACCTCATATGGCATTTTCTTCAAGAGTTGGTGAAGATACAAATGGTTTGTGGTGTGACAAGCAGTGTTCACCGCTTCAGCCAAAAACCGGTCCAAAGTCTTGTATTCGTCTAGCATCATCCTTGCAATTTCAATTAGCATCCTGTTTTCCCTTTCGGTCACCCCATTTTGTTGTGGGGAGTAGGGTGTCGAAATTCATGCTTTATTCCTTCTTCTTTTAGGTACTCCTCAACTTGTGTATTCTTGAACTCCATTCCATTGTCACTTCTAATTTTCTTCACAGTTGAGGAGAATTCATTTTGCGCCCTTTTGAGAAATTTCTTGAGGATTCCCTTAGTTTCGGATTTATCATACAAGAAAAACACCTAGGAAGATCAAGAAAAATCATCAACAATAACCAATCCATATTTTTTACCGTCGATGTTTATATAAGTAATTGGACTGAAGAGGTCCATGTGAAGAAGTTCCAACGGTCTCGAGGTAGTCATCACGTTCTTGGCGGGGTGTGGTGCTCCAACTTGTTTTCCTGCCTGGCATGAGATGCACGGCTTGTCTTTCCCAAAAACAACATCTTTTAAACATGTGACCACCTTTTAGAAGTTTCTGCAGATTCCACATCCCAACATGGGCTAGCGGTCTACGCCACAGCCACACCATGTTAGCTTTTGCAACCAACCAAGTGTTGAGTTCAGCTTTATCTTTGTTGAAGTCAATGAGATAAACTTTTCCCTTCAACATCCCCTTGAATGCAATCGAGCAATTGCTTCTTCTAAAAATAGTGACATCCTTATTAGTGAATAAACAATTATAACCTTTGTCGCATAGCTGAGATATTGACAAATGATTATAATCTAGAGAATTACATGTAAAACATTTGAAAGAGTATGCTGAGAAGAAATTTCAATTTTATAGCTACCAATGACCTTTCCTTAGCTGTTGTCTCCAATGTATATTCCTTCACTTGGATCCGCATTGCGCTCATACTCCCTGAACATACTCCTCTCTCCGGTCATGTGATTAGAGCATCCACTGTCCAACACCCATTTCGATCTACCGGAGGAGTAGGCTTGCGAAACAGAGTTATTTCTTGGTTTTAGGTACCCAAGCTTGCTTAGGTCCTCACAGGTTAGTGACAAGAGTCTTGGGCACCCACACACAAGTTTTTAAGTTCTTATGGCGTGACCCTGCATATTTAGCAAATACAATTCGAGATTTATTTTTCATGAGTACATAGGAAGCATCAAAAGTACGGAACATTATTTGTAATTTAGATTCATTTGATGTTTCCTTAACAAAAGTAAATTGCTTCCTAACCTGAACATTAGTGGACATGTTTTTAGTTTTAGTAAACCCAAAACCATCTTTGATGTTAGGAGGTCTAGTGACCATATGTGCACTACGTGCATATTTAATCTTTTCCTTGTCAAAGATGCCACTTCGGGATGGATGTTTAGCATGTGAAATGGAAGAATCATTTTAACAATATTTTTCTTACTAGAGCATGTGGATGTTACAGTTTTTGTCAAATTTACAACCTTAGAAGATGAGCTATTGGAGGAGGAGGAGTCACATTGCTTGAGTGACTCAACTTGCACTTCAAGGATTTTGTTAACTTCTGACAAGTTAGCAAGTTCACCCTTGATTGCAATATGTGAATCTTCTAGTTTTGAGTAAGTTTCCTTACTCAAGGCTAGCTCATGCTCAAGTGACTTGTTCTTCCCCTTCTCAAGCTCAAAGAGTTTCTCAACCTCTTGATATCTCTTCCTTCTGCGGATGAGCATGTCTTCTTGTTTATTGACAAGATCCTCCTTCTAAAAAATTTCATCCAACAACATTTTCATTTTCCTTAAAGCAGTTTTACTTAAGCTTTTAAACATATCCTCATTTTCACTAGAGCTATCAAAATTTCCAACGGAGGAATTAATCGAGGGAGGTAAGTCGAACCTTTTTCTTGTGTTCCTTAGCCATGAGGCAAGTATGATTATGAGTCTCTCGTCCTCCAATGTTCGGGAATCGCGTAGACTTCTTGGTAGGCTTCTTGATGGAAATGGTGGCCATCTCTTCTTCCTCATCGGAGGAGGACTTGTCCTTTGAGTCCCACTCCTTGCCAATGTGTGCTTGGTGGGTTTGCCTCCTTTTCTTGAAGGTCTTCTTCTCTTGAGGCTTCGCTTCCCCTTTATTTTTATTTCTTTCATATGTGCAATCAACAATAAAGTGACTGTACTCTCTACAGTTGTAGCAGGTACGTCGTGCAATGGATTTTCCTTTTTCTTTGCTCTTCCCATCACTAGAGTTGTTGCCCTTCCTTCTTCTCACCATACGCTTGGATTTCTTGATGAAGAGTGCCATCTCTTCATCATCCAGATCAGTGCTCACATCACTTGTGTCGTCTTCATCTTGTGCCTCACGAGCTTCATTTCCTTTAGGCTTACAAGTTTCTTTGAGGGCAACTCCTTCTTCTTGGAGGAAGTAAGTTCAGATAGGTCTTTGATGTATTAGGCCTCCTTATCCATTATCTCATGGTTGATAATCTTGCCCAATAGATCATCCAGAGTCTTTTTGTGAAACCCTGGACTTTCACGAATCATGGAGCACAAGGTGACATTCATTGGCATAAATGCTCTTATCATCGTTTTGACCACCTCATGGTCAGTCCACTTCTTGCTTCCATAGGCACGAATCTTGTTAGTAAGTTCCTTCATTCGGTTGTACATGTCTTGAGGTGATTCGCCCTCTTCAGGGGAAAACCTCCCCAATTCTCCTTCAAGCATTTCAATTTTTGCCTCACGAACTGAGCGATTTCCTTCATGTGCGGTCTTGAGTGTATCCCAAATTTTCTTGGCACTTTACAGTCCATCAATCTTGGTGAACTCTTCTCGGCTCAGTGATGAAGTGATCACTGCAGCTTGTGTGCTACGGTGAATTTCTTGTTCTTGCTCCGGAGTGAGGTCATCATCAGTACCCGGGATATCTACACAAGTACACACAATATGCCGAAGACTGGGGTTTAAGGAGATTAGATACATTTTCATATTGTACTTCCACATGGTATAATCATTCCCGTTGAACTGTGGAGGTTTTCCCATGAGAATTGAAAGATAATGAATATTGGAATCTAGACGATTGTAATTATAAGGATATTGGGAGTAGTCATGATGACCACTCCCCCATTGTCTTTTCATCTTCTTCCTTGCCCTTTTTGCTTAGGAGCATCTTCCTTAGAAGTGCCTTGAGTTGACGCACTTCTTCATCATCGTGTATATTTCCTTGAGAACATCGAATGCATTTATGTCTTGTTCTTCTTTAGTGCTGGGCACCTTTAGGATCTCATTGTTCTTATTTGAGGCCATTTGATCTCTCCGAGAGGTGAGTCCCGTAGATGGAGAGTCTGCTCTAATACCAATTGAATATGGCCAAGAGGAGGGTGAATAGGCTTTAAAAACTTCCTGCACACTTAATCAAATCGTCAAATACCTGAAGGACCGGACTTGTAAATGTTATAGCAGCGGAAATTGAACAACTATTGAGATCACTTGATTGAACAGTTAGTATTGCAAAATTACACGTGGAATACAATGTAATTCAAATTACAAGGTTGATAACCTTAGTGCCCTATGTAATGATGTGACAGGTGGCGGCGCTGGGGTTTCAATTCCTGACAGTAGGATGTGAGAGTTGTGTTTGTGGGGTCGTGGATTTCCTATTTATAGTGTTTCCAAAAAAGTTATCCTTAGGGATCCCGGCGACCGGACTAGTCCGTACTGGGGACCATACTTGTCCGGTGTGTTGTGTGAAATCCGCGTGGAATGTGCAGCACACTAGAAACCCTAACTTTTGTGAGGTACACCAGACTAGTCCAGTAGATGTTCGGACTTATCCGGTGCCCTGTGAATTGGAACATCAGAAAGTTTCTTGGACTAGTCCTGTCCATGAACAGACTTTTCTGATGCATAGTGTTATGAAACTTTAGAGAGTTTCTCGGACTAGTCCGATCCATGAACGGACTTGTCCGAAGCATAGTGTTATGGAACATCAAAAATATTAACGTACTAGCCCGGTCCAGTAACGGACTAGTCCGCTGCACTGTGAAGTGAGGTTCCAAAGAGCTGCACGGACTAGTCCGGTGCACTGTGAAGTGAGACAACAGAGTCGAATGGACTAGTCTGGTCCATGAACGGACTAGCCCGGTGCTCAATGAATTTTAAGGTTGATTTTAATCCCCTCACCCCTACGCAAAGACTTGAGCTCTTGGGATGTGTCTCTCACACACATCCTATACAATTAAGTCTACTTTGCACTTCATTCATCAATTGGGCTTTTCTTTTTCTTCATGACTTCATTTTTCACTTTTTGAGTGCACCAAACTATCTAATATGAGTTGACCTGCATTCATCTCAACAAGTTCTTTAGGATCTCATTCGTTTGTCATCAATCATCCCAAACCCACAAGGGAATGCCTAGATGCACTTTCAGGGAGGTGCCAGAGCTGGTTGCTCCGACGTCGTGTTGACGGCTGTTATATACCAATTTCACCCGTCAATATAACTTAATTATGTGAAGGACTTGTCATTTCTTGCACACATCACTTTTCTTTTTAACCTATTTCGAGTTATACTTGGAGAAATTGGTACATGCAGGTATTTTATACAGAATTGAAGTGAAACAAAAGGATGGATCCTATAAACTATCATCCCAGCCAATGAAGCACCGACATGTGGCACCACATGGATTAAATGGCCCAAAAACAGAAGTATTTGAGGCCGTCCAACGGTATAGCACCCATATCATGGGATGCGACCCACCTCGAAGTCACCCCAAGAAAGCACAGACTGTTTGGAGGACTTACCAGGTCGGCCGACCCCCCTAGTCGGCTGACCTGGTCTTTCCTCCAAACTCGGTTAGCTTCCACGTGTTGGGTCCTCCCGACTTGAAGAAGTCACTGGTGACTGATTCGCACGCTTTTGGTGGCATGAACCGACCCTTCTCCAAGATATAAATAGGACCCCTCACATGAACACACACCACTTGAGCATCATTCTATTTTATACACTAGTTCTCTTAGTCTGTAGTGGAGTTAGGCTATGGGGAGGAAAGCCTCTAGTCCGAAGTCCAAGTTGGGAAAGGTATGGCTCATGTATCTTTTCTTATATTTGTGACTTTATGTATGAAGCGTTTCTTGTTTGGTTGTGGATTCCATGTATGTGTTAGGAGTAGTGTTTATGATTGTGCCACATCACACTTAATCTATCATCATAAACACTACCAACCCCCACTATAGTCTAATTAGTTATGATATGATCATGTCTCAACATTGGTTCCACGATGTTTAGGTTAGTCATTGTCTTAAGATGTCATGATTCTTAAGGTAATTACTTAGTATGCTAGCATGGTGCTAGGATAGTAAGTAGCATTGATGTCTCGTAGACCCACGGATTCAAGAGGTAGGTAGTAGGTGGTGACAGCCCTATCTGTCCTTTGTAATCCTCCACATTTGGCTATGCCATAGGCTCTTGGCGGGAGTCGTCCTAGTATTGCTAGGTGTAAACTTACGCCTGATATGTTGAACAACATAGCATAAGGATTCACCATTGACATGCTAATTAGTATCTAATTTAGGCTATGTATATATATACTAGAAGCATTGTAGGAGCAACTCCCCAACTCTTAGTCTAATCTCCATAGGACCCATCTAACCTTTAGAATAGATTGCTTAGGTGTGTGTCACATTACCCATATATTATTGACTTACCCCTATCTTGATAATTGATTAGTATCCCATAGCTTAATCATAAGAGTAGCATTTACTTTACACCATTGCCTTCCTTTGGGATAAATCTGATACCCTTGGGAATACTCTTGGGTCAAATGCTACACGACAGTTTCCGTGCGCTTGCAGACCTCATCTCTTACTAGAGATGACCTGTGATGTTAAGAACGTCAACAAGCTATTCTGGCGCCAATGCCGGGGAAGGCAAAGGAAGTGAAGGATAGCTATCACATGTGATTAAGTTATAGGTACTAATAGTTATTAGACAGGATTAACCTTGTTTGTTTGCTCCTTTTGTTGTGAAAACAGGGTAGTGTTAGCTAAACCATTTCATGGGATGGCCAATGAGGATGCTAGTGCTCAACTGCAACATGATTGATGGCGTACCTCAAAAAATGTCCGCTAGGAAACACTATGGCCTTTCGCGGATGAATTTGAGCTTCCAGTAGGAGCCAAAATCATCCATCCCCAAGCTTGGTGGAGGCTCCAAGATTTCTTCCTGGTTTGCCTCCATCATGGGGTGGATTGTTGGCCCTTCATCCAACACTCATATCATGGGTTCGATCCACCAATCTATGACCACATTTGTGCTGGAGCTGAACGAGTACTATTCTCCTTCATCATGGATGAGAATATGGTCTATAATCAAGGGGTGGATTGAAGAGTGCTCTAGTTTAGTTAGCTTGGCATGCACACCACTTAAAGAGGTGGACATTCTAGCCATGTAACAACACCTCCCATTGAAGTATCATGAAGATCAATCCAATGGATAATTGTTTGGAATTATTCAAGTCATGGATATTCACATGATTTGTGAAAATCCATGTCGATATGGGCCACTTGGTGAATCACTCCCATAAGACCCATGGGTATTCTTCCTTTCAAACACAACTCCAATGGCTATCACCAACAAGGAGGTCAAGGGTCAAATCAATATCACCCTTGTAATCATGGAGGCTATGAGGATTTCAAGAGATTTAAGTTTAACTAGCCTACCTTGAAGTATCTTGTCCATGGCAAAGCATGAAATCAAGACAAAAATTTACATGAAGCTATTGGCAAAGGACAAGAAACTTAAAGATCATTCAAGATCCAAGATATCCCACAATCACTTGTTGGGATTCCTACCCTTCGACCAAGCCCGTGCAACCTAGGACAAGTGACATTGTGGACGAAGCATTTCTTGTTTGATTGTGGATTCCACATGTCACCTTGCCCAAGGAAACCTTATATCTATGATCAAAGTATGGGTCAACTCCAAAGAATATCAAGAAGGTCGAAGTGACACCCCTAAAGAAGGACAAGCCCCACCATGCTGACAAGAGAGTATCTTCATGAGGGAAAAGCTGCAACTACATCAACAAGTCTTCATCAAGATGACGGAGAGGCTAGGGCCACCATGTTGCCCACATGTCCAACTAACATGCCAAATTAGATTTGGCATGCCAATTAAGAGAAGTTGTCCACATCTTCAACTCTGGGATTGGACAACAAATCATCTCACCAAACACGACGGGGGTAAGTCCTACTCATCGAACTTCAAAATATTTGTGAGTCCTTGCCAATAGGTTCATTGGTAGTTATATCATATTTGATTTCCCATCAATCTTTGAATTTGCATGTTTGAATTTCCAAACTTGCATGATGGAAAGTAAAATTTCCAACCTTCCTAAAACTAAAATTTTGAATTAGGAAATAAATTTTTTTAGATATGAACCTTGGGCATAACCACTTGAATTCATCTTCCTAATTCAAACCAAATATATTTCCCTTAAATATTCATTGCATTTGCAAGTTGTTTCAAGTTGGGCAAAACAATTTGACTAAGGGTACAACATGCTTTTAAGCTAACATAACCCATTTTCGAGTTGTTTTGTTTTGATCTTTATTTTAGTGCAGCTAGGACAAAATTTGTAAAGGGGTTGGAAGGCCCCATCAAATGCATACTCCTCTATCGATCTCATTTTGAGTTCATGATGAAGGAATCCTCAAGATGGTGGTCCAATGGAGGAGCAAAATGAAGCCCATTCAATTCCAACCTGAACTTGGCAGGAGACATTGAACATGAAGGCTACACCAAAATTCATGGTCATGAATTTCACACAACGACCATCAACCAAGACTGCTCTTCAATTAAGGTACAAGTTTAAAATTTTCTATCATTTGAATTAAATTAGGATTGAATGATTTTTGCTTACATTGGTAAAGAAGGTTTACACCATCTCATCATTCAATTCTTATGCATCCTCACGAGAGTAAGTGTTGGCATTTCCCATTTTGATTCTTCAAAAAGGAGTGTCACCTTACTTAAGAATAAATTTAAACAAGTACCTAGAATTTCATAAGCATTGCTAAAATTGACTTAGACATTTTCTGCCTAGGTAATGCTTATGAAATGACTTAATGGTTGAATTGGTATGTAGCAACCTTGGAATAGTGATGTCCATAATTTTGATTTGAAACTCATTAATACATGGATCGCTAAATTTCAAATTCCTAGGCAAGAAATTAAAAATTTTCAGGAGGACAAAATTGAGAATCTTGTTTGTCATGACCAAATGATAAATATTTGCTCTTGCGTAAAGCTATGAGGTTCAGAAATTTTACAAGATGAAGGGATCCATATAGTGTATTTATATCACTTTCATTGATATGAGTAGGAGCTTTAGAAAATGTTCAACTTGATTTATCCATAAAGCCTTACTCTTATCAATGACTCATACATTGTTCATAGATACACATGAAATTGGACCCAATGCATCTTTGATATTTGCTCTTCCCCATGTGTACAAATGAAGATTCGGTTACCTAACCCGAAAATTCATTTGTATAAGTATCGAGAGCTAATCATCCCTCTCTATCATAGAGAGGAAGTTTGCAGGAGTAAAATAACTATGCAGGCATTCAAAGATCTGATTGTTGGAAACCCTAAGAGGATTCCATTTCAATAATTCTTGGCCAAGGAGTAAATTAGGATGGTTGCTACCTATTAGAAATTAAGCTGAAGGTCAACCATAACTATACGAGGCCGAAGATTTGACATGGAAACCCTTCTTGAGCAACCAATGTGCTGCTACGAATATGTGAGAGCATTATGCTCTCAACTATTCTAAGCACTCATTCAAGCTCAAGAGAATTGCCACCATCATTGGGTGTAAGTTATTCGTTTGTTGCTAAAAGGTATGATGTACGTTAACCAAGGAATGACAAGATCACATCCAATATATATTGGTTGCAAGTTGTTCCTATGTGGCCAAAAGGTATTTTATACCTTAGCCAAGGAACAACGGATCACACTCAACCCATGTAGGGTGCACGTCATCCCTTTGTGGTTATAGGTATGTTGTACCTTAGCCAAGGAATAACGGATCGTACTCAACACATGTTTGGTACAAGTCACTCCTTCGTGGCTAAAGGTTATCATTACCTTAGCCAAGGAATGATGGATCACACCAAATGCATGAGAGGTACAAGTTATTCCTTTATGGCAAGAAGGAATGATACATCTTGGCAAAGAATGACGGAACACACTCAGCCATGTTTGGTGCACATTATTCCTTTGTAGCTAAGGGCTATCATTACCATAGCCATGGAATAACAAAGTACATCCAACCTATGGGAACCTTGAGGTGTGGATGAGTGACATCGACAACACTCTCCTCAACCACACTAATGGAACCCATGGAAGGCAAACCAACATCAACACTCAACCCCTCCAATGTCAAAGCCATATTACAACAAGGTTAGGCCAACTTCATGGCCTACATATGTCATTAGGGTTTCAACACCTATCGCGGACCTTGGAACATGAACAAGCTTGGGGGAGGACCCCCACTTGAGGCAACTTGTATCACACCATTGCATATTTATTTCCCGTTCACCCATCATCCACCAAGAGTAGATTTGCTTTCAAATAAAATAAAAGATGTGCCGTATGAATGGTTTGGAATTCACATAGATGAAATGATGAACAGTTCCTCTGTTTTAATTTTCCTAAGTCCCAAGTTTACAGCTTACCACTCTCCAAAATATTGCTTTCATTGGCTAAAATTACTTTTGCCTTGATTTAGAAATTGTGGGTAGCAAAAGCTTAATCCAATTCTAAGTTGTTGTGAGATATGATATAGTGATAGGGCTGCTATTCCTAGTTTGATAGTGAAACTTAGATTTCCAGAGAAATTCTAAAAAGATTTAAGTTATCCTCATTTTATTGGAAACACCCACCAAAGCCATATGATACATTATATTGATAGACCTTATGCATATGCTATTTGTCTTCACATTGAGCTTTGTAAAACTAGTATAGACCTATGTGAGATTTCATTCATTACTTTTTGAATTCAAGACTTCACTTGCACATGCTATACTTCTACACTAGAAGTTAGCAACTTCCCATCTGAATGTGGCCTAGAGGGGGGGGGGGTGAATAGGCCTTTTGAATTCCCTGCACACTTAATAGAATCGTCAAAACTTGGTTGGCCGGACTAGTCCGGTCATGTGGGCGGACTTGTCCGGTGTGCTAAAAATATGTGTGTTGATCAAGTGTTATTTGGAAAACTAAATTTCTTTAGCAGCGGAAATGAGAACAACTGATATTTTTATTTGAGATTAATATAAGAATGCAGGTAAAACTTATAATTGCCTTAGATTGATGTTTTAGCACTTAAGTGATCTAGTGAACAAAACTTAAATGAAATAAGGCGCAAGACACACAAATTTTTCCCGAGGTTCGATCTCACCACGAGATCTACGTCCTCGTTGAGGAAGCTCACACAGAGCCGGGTCTCCAACCCTTTCCCTCTTCAAGTCACCACAAAGGCTGACATGATTTCACTATCACGGGTAATCACCAGGTTTGTGGGGCAACCTCACACGTTGTGGGCTCCCACGAGAATTACAACGAAAGAAGTGATCAAAACACTCAAAAGTATTACAATGCATAGTATGAGTGTAGAAAGATCAAACCCCAAGAGCTCGCGATGAAGAACGACGATCTCCCAATCTCGAATCCAAGTGTTCAATTGATTTCACTCTTTTTGCACTTTAGATGTGTGGGGAGATGTGTTTTGGGCTCTTGGGATGAAGTGGCGGCGCTAGGGTTTGTTCTTTGATCAGTGTTCGACGTGTATGTTAATAGGAAAGTTGTGGACTCTCTATTTATAGGGTTTCCAAAAGGTAGCCGTTGAAAAACCCTAACACCGGACTAGTCCGGTGCAAGTCCGGACTTGTCCGGTCTCAGTGCATTTTGAAGTCCAGAAAGTATGCCAGACTAGTCCGATCCAAGCTCGGAGTAGTCCGGTGCTGTGTGAAAGTGAACTCCAGAAGGTTCAACGGACTAGTCCGTGGACTAGTCCGATCTCCACGAATGGGAGACTCCAGAAAGTTCAACGGACTAGTCCGGTCCCTCAATATGAGAGACTCCAGAAACATCAACGGACTAGTCCGGTGGATGCACGGACTAGTCCGGTCACCCAATAAGTGGGATTCCAGAAAGATGAACGGACTAGTCCGGTCCATGATCGGACTAGTCCGGTGCTTTGTGAAAGTTAGATTAATTTTAATCCCTTACCCTCGCGCAAAGTTGTGAGCTCTTGGAGTGTGTCTTTCATACACTCCTTATACATTCAAAATCTAATTTGGTCTTCCAAGCTTCATCAAAGTATCTTTCTTTGAACACCACTTCATTTTTCACCTTATTGTGTACACCGAGCTGTTTCACTTGTTTGTCCTGCAATCATCTCAGTGGATTCATTAGGATCTCATATGTTTGTCATCAATTAGCCAAAAGCCACAAGGGATATCCTATATGCACTTACAATCTCCCCCTTTTTGGTGATTGATGACAACCATTTGAGATATCACAATTGAGAATAAAATCTTGATTTTCATAACATTTGCACATATGAGAATAATGATAAGTCCACAAAAAGCTTCTCACATATGCACACACCTTATGGTGGGGTGCCTAACAGTTGTGTGATCAACAAGGTGTGATGAAGTAAAGGTAATCAATAATGAGCATAGATATAATCATCCAAGCAACAATAAGCATCACACATAAGAGAAGAAATAGTGCATTGCAAGGTTTTAAAAATAAGTACATGTCCTTGATCACAAAAACATAAAGGCACCAACTAGAGATGGTCCCAAACTACTAGTCTCAATCTCTCCCCCTTTGGCATCAAGGCACCAAAAAGGGAAAAATTGAGGGGAATCACTCATCGCCACTCTCTTCTTCAGTCTCGGTCCGGTCCTCATCTTCACCACCATCATCATCATTCGCCGGAGCAGACTCTTCCTTGGAGTCCTCGAAGGCGGGTGGGGATCCCACTGGCTCAATCTCCAGCTTGTCACAGATAGCTTTGATGTTGGCATTGACATATTGTTGATGCTTCTTCTGCCTGACTTCAATCTTGCGGCAGCAGGCAAAGATAGAGGTGAGCATTTTGAGCACACCAGCGGAGGATTCATGGGCATGTGCAGAGCTGGGACGAGCAGCTGAAGATCTTGTGGCATTCACATCCCGAGTTTGTTTAGTCCTCCTCTCAGATTCAGGGGGGAGGTGCATCAGGAGCCGAAGGTAGAGTGTACTCGGTGGTCTTTTGCGGTTTCAACCCTGTATGGTGAACATCCTTGACGAACTCAAGTCCAGTCACCTTCTCAATCATGTACATGATGTACGGGGCATACCCGCAAGATCTGTTTGGAGTGATTGAGATGTTCACAATGTCATTGTAGATGTATTCAAAGACATTGAACAGTATCCTCCCACCAATGACCTTCATCAGGGTCCTCAAGGTTCCTTGAATAGTCCCCGCATCTCCATCTTTCGGGGCTATTGTCTTCCTCAAAATTCTGTTGACGACCACATAGAAGGGCTTCAAATATTTGCTGTCGGGAGGCACAAAGGGCATCCTTGTGTCATAAAGGAAATTGAGCTCATCCTTCTCCAAGGGTTGCAGATTGTGGATAACAAGATCATGATCCAAAGTGTGTTCAAGGTGGAGAATTCTTGCAAACTCATCATAAGTAACACTATACTTGCAACCATGAGTCATCCAAGTGAGACTGTCTCCATCACCACGAGCAAAGTAGAGGGTAGAGTAGAATTGGGTGATGACCTCATTGTTTCAGTCATTCTCAAAGGAAAACAGTTCCTTCAGTCCGTGCCTCTCCAGGGACTCAACCACATCATGGAAGGCAGGATATTTCCTCAACTGTATGTACCCAATGTTCACCCATTGACTCTTCACAACGGGATTCTTAATCTTCATGTACACATGCTCATAGTAGTCGGCATGAAAGTTGCTCCAAAATCTTGGGTCTGAGCATTGCCGAGGTTGATCAGACACATTAACCTGCCTGAAGCTATCGGCAAGCTCACCCCCTTTTCCGGTGAAATCCTTACTTGAGCGCTGCCTGTTGCGGTGACTTGGGTTCTTCATTTTCAGGGGTCCAATGGGACCACTAGCAAGCCCCTTTCCTTTGTTGAGAGTCCTCTTTGGCCCTGAGAAGCTCTCGCCAGCCTTTCCTTGGGCCTTCTTCACAACCACCCTCCTTTTCTTGGGCAAGTTGTCGTCGGAGGGTGGAGAGTTCACATTTATATCATGCCTTATCTTCATGTACCTCTCCTTGGCTCTCTTCACTTTTTTGCATTCAACTTCTTCATCAACATGGAAGGAGCTGTCATCTGAGCTTGAAGACATCGTGCCTAATAAGGAGTTCATGATTTAGATGAGAATGAACTGAGAATGATGTAGATGTGAGGATTCAAATGTCAGACATCGAACTTGTCCGGTTTCAGAGTGCGGACTTGTCCGGTGTACCGGACTAGTCCGTATATAAGTCGGACTAGTCTGGCCTGGCACAAGAACCCTAACAAAGCTATGAATCAAAACTTCTATCTAAGGATGCAAAGGGGCATGAAGGTGAAAGGAATACATCTCTGAAGCTAATGTACTTCCTTGGAAGCAAGAGAAATAAGCTAGAACTAGAAAAGTTGAGAGTTTGACTTTAGGAAGAAATTTACCGAGATTTGAAGATTCGCGTTGAAGGAGCATGAATCTGTCCGGATGAGTTTGGAGCGGAGTATCAACTCGTCGAGGGGAGGATTTCCCACGGAGGAAGCTTGGATTTTGAGGGCTCAACTCGAAAATCACTTTTGGGGGCTAGGGTTTGAGAGGTGAGGGTTCAACTCAAAGTGGAGGGAGGTTTGAAACGGTTTTGGGCCAGCCAGCTACTTATATACGCGGCCGACCGGACTAGTCCGGTCAGAGGACGGACTAGTCCGGTGCCCCTGGAATACCTAGGAAAGAGAGACAGTCCGGACTAGTCCGGTGGCAACCCTGACTAGTCCGGCATCCCTGGAAAAACTGAGTATTTAGAGATAACTAATAGTGATCCAAGGAAAAGTTTTGCAAATAATCTTGGTAATTATGACCAGAAAGCAATCAACACAAAAAAATGGTCATAAATTCCAAGATTTCTTCATTAAAATTAGTTTTCTTAGGAGAAAAAGAGGGCAGTTTTAGCAATAAAATGTAACATTTGAAGTTTCAACCAGGTGTGCAACGTTTCAAGCCACATTTTGAGAGTCAAGAATATTAAGTTCATTCCTAAGTTCACAAAACCTTTTCTCATCCAATGGTTTGGTAAAAATATTCGCAAGTTGTTTTTCAGTTCTAACATGAGAAATAGCAATGTCACCTTTTAATGAATGATCTCTAAGAAAATGATGACGGATATCTATGTGCTTAGTTCTTGAGTGCTCTACCGGGTTGTGTGCAATTTTTATAGCACTTTCATTGTCACATAGAAGTGGGATATGGTTAAGATTATAGCCGTAGTCCCTAAGAGTTTGTTGCATCTAAAGCAGTTGTGCGCAACAGCTACCGGCTGCAATATATTCTGCTTCTGCTGTGGAAAGCGCGATGGAGTTTTGCTTTTTAGATGACCAAGAGACTAGGGACCTACCAAGAAACTGACAAGTCTTTGACGTTCTCTTTCTATCGACTTTGCATCCTGCATAGTCAGCATCGGAATACCCTATCAAGTTAAATTTGGATCCTTTGGGATACCAAAAGCCCAAGTTGGGTGTGTGCACAAGGTACCTTAGGATTCTTTTTACCGCAACTAAGTGACACTCTTTAGGTGCAGCTTGAAACCTTGCACACAAGCAAACACTAAGCATAATATCTGGCCTAGATGCACACAAATAAAGTAAGGAGCCAATCATGGACCGATAAACCTTTCGGTCCACATTTGGACCATCTTCATTGAGGTCGAGGTGTCCATTAGTGGCCATGGGTGTCTTGATGGGCTTGGCTTTGTACATATTGAATTTCTTGAGAATGTCTTGTGTATATTTGGTTTGGCTTATAAATGTACCTTCTCTTAGTTGCTTCACTTGGAATCCCAAGAAGAACTTCAATTCTCCCATCATTGACATCTCGAACCTATCTGTCATAATTTTGCTAAATTCTTCACAGAAGGATTTGTTAGTGGATCCAAAGATAATGTCATCAACGTAAATTTGACATACAAATAAATGATCATCACAATGTTTAGTGAAAAGTGTATAGTCAGCTTTACCAATTTTGAATCCATTCTGAATTAGAAAATCTCTAAGACACTCATACCAAGCTCGAGGAGCTTGTTTGAGGCCATAGAGAGCCTTACGCAGTTTGTAGACATGGTTTGGGATATTTCTGGTCTTTGAATCCTGGTGGCTGCTCCACATAAACTTCCTCCTTGATTGGGCCGTTTAAGAAAGCGCTCTTGACGTCCATTTGATACAGCTTAAAATTATGGTGAGTAGCATATGCCAATAAAATACAAATGGACTCAAGTCTAGCTACAGGAGCGAAAGTTTCATCGAAGTCCAAACCTTCAACCTGAGAATAACCTTTGGCCACCAGTCTTGCCTTATTTCTTGTTACTACTCCATGTTCATCTTGCTTGTTCTGAAAGACCCATTTGGTTCCAACTATGTTCGCCTTTGGTCTCTCCACCAGCTCCCATACTTCATTTCTCTTGAAGTTGTTCAGCTCCTCTTGCATTGCAGTCACCCAGTCTGGATCCCTTAAGGCTTCTTCTACTCTATATGGTTCCAGAAAAGACACAAAAAAATAGGATTCACAGAAATTTGCAACTCGAGATCTAGTAGTTACTCCATTAGCAATATCTCCAATGATATTGTTGACAGGGTGGTATCTTTGAACGCTCTGGTGTACTCTTGGGTGTGGAGCTTGTGTAGTTGCTTGTTCCTCATTATCTTCATGTGCATTGTCTGCCCCTAGATCATTGTTTCCATGGTTGCCCTGATCTTCTTGATCTTCCTCCTCTTGATCTTGTGCAAGAGCTCCCCCTTGATCATTGCCTCCGTGTTGAGGTTCATCTTGTGCATTTGAGTCGAATGTTTGCTCTTGTGGTAAGATATCACCAAGTCCCATTTTCTTCAGTGCTTCATATGGAGCTTCCTCTCTATCTAGCACACACTTATCAACTTGCTCCACTTGTGAGTCGTTAGATTCATCGAACACTACGTCACGTGCTACTTCAACAAGGTCGGACACCTTGTTGAAGACACGATAGGCGTAGGCATTCGACTCATAACCGAGCAAGAATCCTTCATCGGACTTTGAAGCGAACTTCGAGGCCCTCTGTTTCTTGTTCAGAATAAAATATTTGCAACCAAAAACTTTAAAATAGGAAACATTAGGCTTTTTACCGGTAAGGAGCTCGCATGGAGTTTTCTTCAGTAGTCGATGGAGATACAGTCGATTCGTGGCATGGCAAGCGGTGTTCACCGCTTCTGCCCAAAATTGATCTGATGTCTTATATTCATCCAACATAGTTCTCGCCATTTCGATCAATGTTCTGTTCTTCCTTTCGGCCACTCCATGTTGTTGAGGGGAGTAGGGTGCCGAGAATTCATGCTTTATCCCTTCTTCATCGAGAAACTCTTCAACTTGGAGGTTCTTGAATTCTGTCCCGTTGTCACTTCTGATGTTCTTTATGGTTGATGAGAATTCGTTCTGAGCTCTTTTAAGGAACTTCTTGAGGATCCCCTGAGTTTCTGATTTATCATACAAGAAAAATACCCAGGTAAATCTTGAAAAATCATCAAAAATTACTAAACCGTATTTGTTACCACCGATGCTGATGTACGAAACTGGACCAAAAAGATCCATGTGGAGAAGTACCAGTGGTCTTGCGGTAGTCATCACATTCTTAGCGGGGTGTGGTGCTCCAACTTGTTTTCCTGCTTGACAAGCGCTGCACGGCCTGTCTTTTTCAAAAACCACATCCTTAAGACCACGGATGTGACCACCTTTTAAAAGTTTCTGCAGATTTCTCATCCCAACATGTAGTAGCCGTCTATGCCACAGCCATCCCATGTTGGTCTTAGCAACCAAGAAAGTGTTGAGTTCGACTTTATCTTTGTTGAAGTCAACTAGATAAAGCTTGCCCTTCAACATTCCCTTGAATGCAATCGAGCCATCGCTTCTTCTAAAAACAATCACACCCTCATTAGTGAATAAGCAGTTGTAAACTTTGTCACATAGTTGGGATATTGACAGAAGGTTATAATCAAGAGAATCTACATCTAAAACATTTGATAAGGTATGTTGAGAGGATATTTCAGTTTTACCGCTACCAAGGACCTTTCCTTGGCTGTTGTCTCCGAAGTATATGCCTTCACCTGGATTCTTGTTGTACTCGTACTCTACAAACATACCTCTCTCTCCGGTCATGTGATTTGTGCATCCGCTATCAAGTACCCATTTTGTTCCACCGGAGGAGTAAGCCTGCAAAAAGAATTTATCCTTGGTTTTAGGTACCCAAGCTTGCTTGGGTCCTCTTATGTTAGTCACAATAGTCTTGGGCACCCACACACAAGTTTTCAAGTTCTTGTGGCGTGGCCCTGTATATTTGGCAATTACTATTCCATATTTGGCTTTCATAAGAACATAAGAAGCATTAAATGTATGAAACAATATTTGTGGTTCAGATTCATGGGATTTTTCATTAACAAAGACAAATCTATTCTTAGCATGATTAGAAGTAGACATGTGTTTGCTTTTATCAAAACCAAAGCCATCTTTGACATTAGGAAGTCTAGTGACCATATATGCACTGCGTGCATATTTGATCTTCTCCTTATCAAAGATGCCGCTTGAAGGGGCATGCATATTATGAGAAGTTGAAGTATTAGAAATAATATTCTTCTTACTAGAGCAAGTGCAAGTTCCGATTGTTGTCGAACTTATATCATTGGAGGAAGAGCTCTTGGAGGAAGAGGAATCACTTTGCTTGAGCGACTCAACTTGCACCTCAAGGATCTTGTTAGCTTTTGACAAGTTAGCAAGTTCTTCCTTGATTGCAATATGCGAGTCTTCTAACTTTGAGTAAGTTTCCTTACTCAAGGCTAGCTCAACTTCAAGCGACTCGTTTTTCTCTCTTTCAAGCTCGAGAAGTTTTTCAACTTCTTGATATCTCTTCCTTTCACGGATGAGCATATCTTCTTGTCGGTCAAGAAGTTCCTCCTTTTCTAAAATTTCGCTCGACAACATTTACATTTTCTTTAGAGCAATTTTACTTAGTCCTCTAAACATTTATTCATTATCACTAGAGCTGTCAAATTCATCAATAGAGGAATTTAGCATAGGAGGAGTGAGCCGTACCTTTTTCTTGCCTTCCTTAGCCATAAGGCAAGTGTGGTTGTTCATGTCCCATCCTCCCATGTTTGGAAAGAGTGTGGCCTTCATAGTAGGTTTCTTGATTGCAATAGTGGCCATCTCTTCTTCTTCATCGGAGGAGGACTCGTCGTTTGAGTCCCACTCCTTGCCAATGTGAGCTTGATGGGTTTGTCTTCTTTTTCTAAAATTTTTCTTTTCTTGAGATCTTGTTTCCTTCTTCTTTTTGTTTTCTTCATAAGGGCAGTCCACCATGAAGTGACCATACTCTCCGTAGTTGTAGCAAGTGCGTCGAGCCTTGGATTTTCCTTTATCCTTGCTTTTGCCTTCATTTGAGTTGTACATGTCTTGAGGTGATTCGCCTTCTTCAATAGCGAATCTCCCCAACTCTCCTTCAAGCATTTCGATTTTTGCTTCACGAACCGATCTATTTCCTTCGTGATCTGTCTTGAGTGTATCCCAGATTTCCTTTGCACTTTCTAAGCCATCAATCTTTGTGAATTCCTCTTTTCTTAGTGATGATGTGATAACGGTGACGGCTTGTGCATTTCTGTGAATCTCTTGTTCTTGTTCTGGGGTGAGTTCTTCATCCGTATCTGGGATGTCTATGCCAGTGAAAACAATGTGCCACAGACTAGGATTTAGGGATATTAGATGCATCTTCATGTTGTACTTCCACATTGTATAGTCGCTTCCGTTAAACTGTGGAGGTTTTCCCATAGGAATGGAAATATAATGGTTGTTTGAATCGAGACGGTTGTAGTTGTAAGGCTGTCGGGAGTAGTTGTGATGACCACTCCCCGTTGTCTTCTCTTCTTCTTTTCCCTTTTGTCCTAGCAGTTTCTTTCTCAGAAGTGCCTTCAATTGTTGTACTTCTTCATCATCGTGTGGCTCTCTTTTAGCACATCAAAAGTTTTAGTTTTTTGTTCCTCCTCATTAATGTTCATCTTCGAGATATCGTTGTTCTTGTCAGAGGCCTTTGATCTCTCCTAGATGTGAGTCTCATTGGTGGAGAACCTTGCTCTGATTCCAATTGAATGTGGCCTAGAGGGGGGGTGAATAGGCCTTTTGAATTCCCTGCACACTTAATAGAATCGTCAAAACTTGGTTGGCCGGACTAGTCCGGTCGTGTGGGTGGACTTGTCCGGTGTGCTAAAAATATGTGTGTTGATCAAGTGTTATTTGGGAAACTAAATTTCTTTAGCAGCGGAAATGAGAACAACTGATATTTTTATTTGAGATTAATATAAGAATGCAGGTAAAACTTATAATTGCCTTAGATTGATGTTTTAGCACTTAAGTGATCTAGTGAACAAAACTTAAATGAAATAAGGCGCAAGACACACGAATTTTTCCCGAGGTTCGACCTCACCACGAGATCTATGTCCTCGTTGAGGAAGCTCACACAGAGCCGGGTCTCCAACCCTTTCCCTCTTCAAGTCACCACGAAGGCCGACTTGATTTCACTATCACGGGTAATCACCAGGTTTGTGGGGCAACCTCACACGTTGAGGGCTCCCACAAGAATTACAATGAAAGAAGTGATCAAATACACTCAAAAGTATTACAATGCAGAGTATGAGTGTAGAAAGGTCAAACCCCAAGAGCTCGAGATGAAAGAACGACGATCTCCCAATCCCGAATCCAAGTGTTCAATTGATTTCACTCTTTTTGCACTTTAGATGTGTGGGGAGATGTGTTTTGGTCTCTTGGGATGAAGTGGCGGCGCTAGGGTTTGTTCTTTGATCAGTGTTCGACGTGTATGTTAATAGGAAAGCTGTGGAATCTCTATTTATAGGGTTTCCAAAAGGTAGCCGTTGAAAAACCCTAACACCAGACTAGTCCGGTGCAAGTCCGGACTTGTCCGGTCTCAGTGTATTTTGAAGTCCAGAAAGTCTGTCGGACAAGTTTGGTCCAAGCCCGGACTAGTCCGGTGCTGTGTGAAAGTGAACTCCAGAAGGTTCAACGGACTTGTCCGCGGACTAGTCCGATCTCCACGAATGGGAGACTCCAGAAAGTTCAACGGACTAGTCTGGTCCCTCAATATGAGAGACTCCAGAAACATCAATGGACTAGTCCGGTGGATGCACGGACTAGTCCGGTCTCCCAATAAGTGGGATTCCAGAAAGATGAACGGACTAGTCCGGTCCATGATCAGACTAGTCTGGTGCTTTGTGAAAGTTAGATTAATTTTAATCCCTTACCCTCGCGCAAAGTTGTGAGCTCTTGGAGTGTGTCTTTCATACACTCCTTATACATTCAAAATCTAATTTGGTCTTCCAAGCTTCATCAAAGTATCTTTCTTTGAACACCACTTCATTTTTCACCTTTTTGTGTGCACCGAGCTGTTTCACTTGTTTGT
Organism: Tuctoria greenei; assembly: GCA_036927565.1. NCBI lineage: Eukaryota > Viridiplantae > Streptophyta > Magnoliopsida > Poales > Poaceae > Tuctoria > Tuctoria greenei. The sequence continues at coordinate 66,817,305 of JAYESD010000004.1, read as the reverse complement.
CCTGCAATCATCTCAGTGGATTCATTAGGATCTCATATGTTTGTCATCAATTAGACAAAACCCACAAGGGATATCCTAGATGTACTTACAATCTCCCCCTTTTTGGTGATTGATGACAACCATTTGAGATATCACAATTGAGAATAAAATCTTGATTTTCATAAGATGTGCACATATGAGAATAATGATAAGTCCACAAAAAGCTTCTCACATATGCACACACCTTATGGTGGGGTGCCTAACAGGTGCGTGATCAACAAGGTGTGATGAAGTAATGGTAATCAATAATGAACATAGAGATAATCATCCATGCAACAATAAGCATCACACATGAGAGAAGAAATAGTGCATTACAAGGTTTTAAAAATAAGTACATGTCCTTGATCACAAAAACATAAAGACACCAACTAGAGATGGTCTCAAACTACTAGTCTCAATCTCTCCCCCTTTGGCATCAAGGCACCAAAAAGGGAAAAATTGAGGGGAATCACTCATCGCCACTCTCTTCTTCAGTCTCGGTCCGGTCCTCATCTTCACCACCATCATCATCGTTCGTCGGAGCAGACTCTTCCTCGGAGTCCTCGAAGGCGGGTGGTGATCCCACCGGCTCAATCTCCAGCTTGTCACATATAGCTTTGATGTTGGCATTGACATATTGTTGATGCTTCTTCTGCCTTACTTCAATCTTGCGGCAGCAGGCAAAGATAGAGGTGAGCATTTGGAGCACACCACCGGAGGATTCATGGGCAGGTGCAGAGCTAGGAGGAGCAGCTGAAGATCTTGTGGCATTCACATCCCGAGTTTGTTTAGTCCTCCTCTCAATTCAGGGGAGGGAGGTGCATCAAGAGCTGAAGGTAGAGTGTACTCGGTGGGCTTTTGCGGTTTCAACCCTGTATGGTGAACATCCTTGACGAACTCAAGTCCAGTCACCTTCTCAATCATGTACATGATGTACGGGGCATACCCACAAGATCTGTTTGGAGTGATTGAGATGTTCACAATGTCATTGTAGATGTATTCAAAGACATTGAACGATCTCCTCCCACCAATGACCTTCATCAGGGTCCTCAAGGTTCCTTGAATAGTCCCCACATCTCCATCTTTCGGGGCTATTGTCTTCCTCAAAATTCTGTTGAGGACCACATAGAAGGGCTTGAAATATTTGCTGTCGGGAGGCACAAAGGGCATCCTTGTGTCATAGAGGAAATTGAGCTCATCCTTCTCCAAGGGTTGCACATTGTGGATAACAAGATCATGATCCAAAGTGTGTTCAAGGTGGAGAATTCTTGAGTCATCCAAGTGAGACTGTCTCCATCACCACGAGCAAAGTAGAGGATAGAGTAGAATTGGGTGATGACCTCATTGTTCCAGTCATTCTCAAAGGAAAACAGTTCCTTTAGTCCGTGCCTCTCCAGGGACTCAACCACCTCATGGAAGGCAGGATATTTCTTCGACTGCATGTACCCAATGTTCACCCATTGACTCTTAACAACGGGATTCTTCATCTTCATGTACACATGCTCGTAGTAGTCGGCATGAAAGTTGCTCCAAAATCTTGGGTCTGAGCATTGCCGAGGTTGATCATACACATTAACCTGCTTGAAGCTATCGGCAAGCTCACCCCCTTTTCCGATGAAATCCTTACTTGAAGTCCCTGCACACTTAATAGAATCGTCAAAACTTGGTTGGCCGAACTAGTCCGGTCGTGTGGGCGGACTTGTCCGGTGTGCTAAAAATATGTGTGTTGATCAAGTGTTATTAGGGAAACTAAATTTCTTTAGCAGCGGAAATGAGAACAACTGATATTTTTATTTGAGATTAATATAAGAATGCAGGTAAAACTTATAATTGCCTTAGATTGATGTTTTAGCACTTAAGTGATCTAGTGAACAAAACTTAAATGAAATAAGGCGCAAGACACAAGAATTTTTCCCGAGGTTCGATCTCACCACGAGATCTATGTCCTCGTTGAGCAAGCTCACACAGAGCCGGGTCTCCAACCCTTTCCCTCTTCAAGTCACCACGAAGGCCGACTTGATTTCACTATCACGGGTAATCACCAGGTTTGTGGGGCAACCTCACACGTTGAGGGCTCCCACGAGAATTACAATGAAAGAAGTGATCAAATACACTCAAAAGTATTACAATGCAGAGTATGAGTGTAGAAAGATCAAACCCCAAGAGCTCGCAATGAAAGAACGACGATCTCCCAATCCCGAATCCAAGTGTTCAATTGATTTCACTCTTTTTGCACTTTATTTGTGTGGGGAGATGTGTTTTGGGCTCTTGGGATGAAGTGGCGGCGCTAGGGTTTGTTCTTTGATCAGTGTTCGACGTGTATGTTAATAGGAAAGCTGTGGACTCTCTATTTATAGGGTTTCCAAAAGGTAGCCGTTGAAAAACACTAACACCGGACTAGTCCGTTGCAAGTCCGGACTTGTCCGGTCTTAGTGCATTTTGAAGTCCAGAAAGTCTGCCGGACTAGTCCGGTGCTGTGTGAAAGTGAACTCCAGAAGGTTCAACGGACTAGTCCGCGGACTAGTCCAATCTCCACGAATGGGAGACTCTAGAAAGTTCAACGGACTAGTCTGGTCCCTCAATATGAGAGACTCCAGAAACATCAACGGACTAGTCCGGTGGATGCACACACTAGTCCGGTCTCCCAATAAGTGGGATTCCAGAAAGACGAACAGACTAGTCCGGTCCATGATCGGACTAGTACGGTGCTTTGTGAAAGTTAGATTAATTTTAATCCCTTACCCTTGCGCAAAGTTGTGAGCTCTTGGAGTGTGTCTTTCATACACTCCTTATACATTCAAAATCTAATTTGGTCTTCCAAGCTTCATCAAAGTATCTTTCTTTGAACACCACTTCATTTTTCACCTTTTTGTGTGCACCGAGCTGTTTCACTTGTTTGTCCTACAATCATCTCGGTGGATTCATTAGGATCTCATATGTTTGTCATCAATGAGCCAAAACCCACACGGGATATCCTAGATGCACTTACACCATCATACCACCATTCTACAATAGAAAAAACAGAAACTCCATACCTTTCATGCTTAGTACTCTCTCCAAGTTTATTGCATAAAAAGGGAGTAGAAGACATGGCTACAAAAAATGCATGCTTATATCATAAGCAGGGGAAAAAGAAAAAAAAAGAGAAAACTAGTCATGTTTCATCCCTGCAAAATAAGAGTCCACTAAAAAAGGATTCATCTCACATATCCACATCCAACTCCATTCCGTCACACATACACAAGTCTTGAATCAAAATATTTTGAATTGATTTCTCCTAAGGCTTCCTCTTTTTACTCAACAATATTATGTGTTGCAAATATACCTACTGTATTCCCTACCAAGCTCCACATAGAAGCCTTATTTAGTGGTAGGATGACTGTAGGCAAAATACCTTGGTGGGGAAATATTTCCGCTGCACACAAAGGAGAGACCGAGAAAATCAAATTGAGGTACTTACAATCTAAATTGAACTCTCTAGAATTTGAGTGGAACTTGATTTCTAGGGTATGTGTGCTCTATTTGCTGTTATATCTTTCGACCACCCATGAATAGGAGATGGGTGAAGTACTATGCAAATTTTTGCAATACTAGGTAGAGTATTTTGTTGTGAAAATGATACTTTTGAAAAATAGAACATTGTAGCAACTCATGATCAAAAGTCTTGACTTTGTTCGGGACGAGCAAAGGATAAGCTTGGGCAATTTGTTGACGGCTGTCATATACCAATTTTACCCGTCAATAAAACTCAGTTATGTGAAAGAATTGTCATTTCTTGCACAAATCACCTTTCTATTTGACCTATTTCGAGTTGTACTTCAACATATTGGTGCATGCAGGTATTCTATACAGAATTGAAGTGAAACAAGGGGATGGATCCTATAAATTATCATCCCAGCCAATCAAGCGCCGACATGTAGCACCACATGGATCAAATGGCCAACAAACAGAAGTATCCGAGGCCATCCAATGGTGTAGCACCCATATTAAAGGATGGGATCCACCTAGAGGTCACCCAAGAAAGCAGAGACCGTTTGGAGGACTTACCAGGTCGGTCGACCCCCCTAGTCGGCCGACCTGGTCTTTCCTCCAAACTCGGTCAACTTCCATGTGTTGGCTCCTCCTAGCTTGAAAAAGTCAGTGGTGACTGATTCGCGTGCTTTTGGTGGCGGGAACTGACCCTTCTCCAAGCTATAAATAGGAACCCTCACCCCTCACTTAAACGCACATCACTTGAGCATTATTCTATTGTATACACTAGTTGTCTTAGTCCTTATTGGAGTAAGGCTATAGGGAGGAAAGCCTCTAGTCCCAAATCCATGTTGGGAAAGGTATGACTCATGTATCTTTTCTTATATTTTTGACTTTATGCATAATAAGGATATTATCTTTAGTCTTCTTTTATTCATATACTTGGATGAAGCGTTTCTTGTTTGATTGTGGATTCCATGTATGAGGTTGGAGTAGTCTGTATGATTATGCCATATCACTCTTAATCTATCATCATAAACACTACCAACCTCCACTATAGTCTAATTAGTTATTGTATGATCATGTGAACATGAATCACTTATGTTATGTCTCAATATTTGTTCAATGATGTTTAGGTTAGTCATTGCCTTAAGAGGTCATGATTCTTAAGGTATTTACTTAATATGCTAGCATGGTGCTAGGATAGTAAGTAGCGTTGGATGTCTCGTAGACCCACGGATTGAAGTGGTAGGCAGTAGGTGGTCACAACTCTATCTGTCCTTTGTGATCCTCCATGTTCGGATATGCCACATGCTCTTGGCGGGAGTCGTCCTAGTATTGCTAGGGGTAAAGCCACGCTTGATATGTTGAACAACTTAGCATAAGGATTCACCATTGACATGCACATTAGTATCTCACTTAGGCTATGCATATGTATACTAGAAGCATTGTAGGAGCAACTCCCCAACTCTTAGTCTAATCTCCTCAGGACCCATCTACCCTTTAGAATAGATTGCTTAGGTGTTTGTCACACTACCTATATTATCAACTTACCCCTGTCTTGATAATTAATTAGTATCTTATAGCTTGATCATAAGAGTAGTGTTTACTTTACACCATTGCCTTCCTTTTGGATAAATACGATACCCTTGGGAATACTCTTGAAGACCTCATCTCTTACTAGAGATGATCTGTGATGTTATGAAATATCAACACGTCGCCCATCATCATTGTCGACAGTGTTGATATTTCCTACGCACTACTAACAATTCATCCCTAGCAGTGGTGCCAGAAATGTTTGTTGGTAGGTTTTAATTCTCAAATGAGCGTCCGCAAGCGCACGGAAACTCTCGATGTAGAATTTCAAGTTTTAAGAGTATTCCCAAAGGCTGCCATTTATATTTTCCCAAAGGAAGGCTAGATGGAAGCAAAAAAATCATCAAGTGGAAAGGCTAGGTTGGCCTAGGTAGGTGTCGGTACCAAGAATATCAGGTACTCTCGCACACAAGCTAGAGCCGCCTAGGTACCCCGCCTTCCAACAGAGGCAGGGTCTGAGGGCCCCATGCCTTAGATGCGGGGTCTAGGGGACCCGCAAGAGACCTCGAAGGAGAAGTTCAACTCTCTCTCGGGGACGAGCTCCCAAGCAGCAACGTGTCCAGTAGGTATGGTTCCCTCTCCCCCGTGAGATAGGGCTACAGTGCTTCCATGAGGTCTGAGGCATCATACAGGCCACCTCCCATATAGGCAGGCTCCGGCGCTGCCACGTGTCCTATAGCCCTAGAGTCCCCGCAATACTCAGGAGCGGGCTTCAGGGATGCCATGTAGTCCGTAAGACGGGGCCCGACTTCCTCCGCGGAGGTGAGCTCCCGAGCTACCACTTGGCCCATAAGACGGGACCTGACCTCCTCCGTAGAGATGAGCTCCTGAGCTGTCACGTAATCCAACCACTTGCTCTGGACGGAGGGTTGTGAGAGTTAAGAGGGCGGTGCGCCTTTTCCCAGTCAAGGATTTAAGATACATGGAATCCCCATACGCATGGCGCGGCGCACGCCTAATGTCAGGTACCGCTACGACCAATCGCATTGTAGTGAAGACGACGCATGCCTATCCCACTCTGCCAAGTGGGTAGCTTACAGTGACAGAAACAATTGGACAGGACATCCCTTACCATTGTCAACAATGGCACATGGGCTACTAACGACACAGGCAGCAAGATGGCGAGTCTTCAAAGCCACGGTCAGAGCAAGCTTATGCGAGAAGCCTTAGATCTTTAGGATAAGATCGCCTTGGGACCACCTGTCGGGCCCCGGACCCAACATGTAAGGCATTTGGCCTTGTCTATAAAAGGACCGGACCGCCACCATTACAAAGGACCCAACATCGAATTCTCGATACACACACACACATATTCACACACTAGCAATACAATCCACTGAGGAGTAGGGTGTTACGCTCCTTGTGGCCCGAACCATGTGAAAACCACCGTCTCATACACTCGCATACGTACATACACTTGATTGTGTCCTAAGCACCGTCGCCAAGAACCTCCGCAGACTGCTCCTTATCGAAACTGGATGAAGTGTCGCATAAACACTTCGACAGTAGGGCTCTAGCGAGGATGAAAAAATGGGTAATTGAGGTAGTGTGACACACAGAAGAGCATCCTATCCTAAGGGGATAAATGAGGTAATAGAAGGGCTGGGCTAAGAGTTAGGTAGATACTCCTACTATGCTTCTAATGTACATATATATAGCCTAAGTTAGTTACTAATAATTATATTAATTATGAATTCTAATTCTAGGTGGATTAACACATCGGGCACGGGTTTACCCCTAGCAACACTAGGCAACTCCCGCCAAGAGCCTGTGGCATAGCCGAATGTGGAGAATTACAAAGGACAGATAGGACTGGCACCACCTACTGCCTACCTCTTCAATCCGTGGGTCTACGAGACATTCAACTCTACTCTCTATACTAGCACAATGCTAGCATATTAAGTAATTACCTTAAGAGCCCAGGCACAAGCTATCCAAAGGCAATGAACTAAATCATCATTGAACCAATGTTTATTCATAGAATAAGTGATTCATGTTAACATAATCATATCATAGATAATTAGACTATAGTGGAGTTTTTAGTGTTTATGATGATGTAATAAGAATGGTATAGCACAATCATACATACTATTCCTACCACATACATGGAATCCACAATCAAACAAGAAACGCTTCATCCAAGTATATGAACAATAAAAGACTAAAGATAACATCTTTATTAAGAATAAAATGACAAATTCAAATAGGAATATGGGAGACATACCTTTCCCAATTGGGAAGAGACTCCTTCTACTCCTCTCCTACTTGGACTATGGAGTAGAGACTCTCCTCTCTACAGCCTATACTCCACTAAACCTATGGAGAGTAGTGTATACAAAGGAAGAATACTCAAGTGGTGTGTGTTGAAGTGAGGGGTGAGGGGTCCTATTTATAGCTTGGAGGAGGGTTGGTTCCCGCCACCAAAAGCGTGCAAATCAGTCACCCAAGACCTCTACAAGCCGGGACAAGCCAACATGTGGCGTTTGATCGCGTTTGGGGGCAAGAACAAGTCGGCCGACTAGGGGGGCGACCGATCTGGTCTTGTCCCCGTTGGGGTTGTGCTTCCTCCAGGTCCTTGCCAGGCGAGTCCCATTCCTTTATACGGGTGCTACATCGTTGGATGGCCTCGGATACTTCTAATTCCGGGCCATTTGATCCATGTGTTGCCATGTGTCGTTGCTTGATTGGCTGGAACAATATTCTATAGGATCCATCCCATGTTTCACTTCATTTTTGCATAGAATCCCTGCATGCACTACTTTCTCCAAGGACAAGTGGAAATAGGTGAAATAGAAAGGTCATGTGTGCAAGAAATGACAATTCCTGCACATAATTGAGTTACATTGACAGGTGAAATTTGTGTGTAACAACCGTCAAAAAACTTCCCCAAGCTTATCCTTTGCTCGTCCTGAGCAAAGTCAAGACTTTAGGTTGATGATCAAAAGTTGCTACCATGTTCTATTTTTCAAAAGTACCATATGCACAACAAAATACTCTACCTCGTATTGCAAAAATTGGCACGGTACTTCCCCCATCTTAGGTTATTATGGGGCTTATGCCATCTCCTATTCCTGGGTGGTTGAAAGATAGAACAGCAAATGGAGCACATCTACCCTAGAAATCAAGCTCCACTCAAATTCCGAAGAGCTCAATTCAGAATTTAAGTATCTCAATTTGATTATCTTAAGTCTCTCAATGGTGTGCAGTGGAAATATGTCCTCACCAAGGCATTGTGCCTAATTTAAACCTACCTCTACATAAGGCTTGTATGTGGAGCTTGGTAGGGAATATAACAGGCATATTTGCAACACATAATATTGCTAAGTCAAAAGAGCAAGCCTTAAGAGAAATCAATTCAAAACAATTTGATTCAAGACTTTTGCATGTGTGATGGAATGGAGTGGATGTGGATATTTTTTTGAGATGACTCCTTTTTGAATGAACTCTCTTATTTTGCAGGGATGAAACATGGCTACTTTTTTTTTCTCATACTTATGATGTAAGCATGTATTTTCTTTTTCTTTTTCTTGTAGCCATGTCTTCTACTCGCTATTTATGCAATGAATTTTTGAGAGAGTACTAAGCATGAATGATATGGAATTTCTCTTTTTTATTTTGGAATGGTGGTATGACGGAAATTTGCTTACTTCTAGTGTAGAAGTATAGCATGTGCAAGTGAAGTCTTGAATTCTAAAAGCAATGAATGAAATCTCGCATAGGTCTATACTAGTTTGACAACGCTCAATGTGAAGGCAAATAGCATATGCATAAGGTCTATCAATATAATGTATCATATGGCTTTGGTGGGTATTTCCAATCAAATGAGGATCACTTAAATCTTTTTAGACTTTCTCCGGAAATCTAAGTTTCACTATAAAACTAGGAATGGCAGCCCTATCACTATATCATACCTGACAACAACTTAGAATGGATTAAGATTTTGCTACCCACAATTTCCAAATCAAGGCAAAAGCAATTTTTGCCAATGAGAGGAATATGTTGGAGAGTAGTAGGTTGTAAACTAGGGACTTAGGAAAAATAAGACAGAACAACTATTCATCATTTAATCTATGTGAATTCCAAGTCATTCTTACCGCACATCTTTTATTTTATTGAAACAACACTAACCTATTTTTTTAAATCCAAGGTGGATGATGGGTAAGTGACAAATAAATATGCAAAAGGGTTGATACAATTTACCTCAAGTGACGGTCCTCCCCCAAGCTTGTTCTTCGCTCACCTCCTTGTCGAGGGTTGAACCCTTGATGACGGAAGTATGTCGCAAGATCGGCTTGTTGTTGTTGTAGCGTGGAGTTGAGGTTGATGAATTGAGCGTACATGTGTTGTTTTCAGTCTTGGGTACCTTGGACATGCCCTTGGAGAGTGTTGTAGAATTAACCCGTCCTTACTTCAAGCTCCTCCATACGTCTAGAGAGGTCCATCATTCCTTGTCTATAATCACAATGGCTTCTAGCCGAAGTGGAATGACATCTTCTCATGGATGTTGGAGGCAAGCTGCTAGAGCTTGAAGTGGATAGGGGTGTCTCCCATGTGGCACCTGGCCACCCATGCCAAGACGGACCTTCGGTCTCATACAATGGAGGTTGAGTCCATCTGGGTGCATCACCCGTTGGGTTCTCTTCCTCTTCGTACTCATGGACCATGGAGGTTGTCGGAGGCATGACCGCTCTCCTTGTGCGGCTTTTAGTCACCCTAACCGAGACATTACTTCCGGCTTCCTCGATGGGAAGTAGGTCAATGGTTAGCCTCCGACATTTGTACAAATGATAATTTGGGTTAGGTAACCGAATTTCATTGACAAAGCCGTGATAATAGAATATCAAAGAGCCATATTGATCATGCTTAAGGGTATGTCCTTGCACTAAATAATCTTCATCAATTAATTCTCTTTCATTTTCAATGTACTCAAATGAAGAATATTCTAGTGCTCCATCCTAGTAGCAATACGGGTAATCAATGAAGTGCATTCAAATGTTCCTACCCTTGGACTGTAATCTAACCGTTGTGTCATCATGGCAATAACTGGAGCAACTTTTATCTTTTTAATCACGGCAAAAAAAAATTCAGCTCATCATCACGCACTATCCCTACATCTCCTCTAGGGAACATAGTCCTAGCCACCCATCTATGCATGAAGTGTAAAGTAGGGTTGTGCAAGTGGCTATTCCTAAGTGCACTACATCTGACCTCACTAGTTAAATCTTGCCCAAAACATTGTTTGTTAAACTTAGGCAAAGTGTCTAAATCTAGCAAACAACGTTTATGGAAGCCTAAGATTTCACGGTGTGTATGCATGTGGGTATCTGGGATTAAATATCTGGTCCTTTGTAACGGTGGCAGTCCGGGACTTTTATAGCTAAGGTCAGATGCCTTACAAGTGGGGTCTGGGGGCCCAACAGGTGGTCCCGAGGCGATCTTATCCTAAAGATTTAAGGCTTCTCGCATAAGCTTGCTATGACTGTGGACTTGAAGACTCACCGTCTTGCCTCCTGAACCGTTAGTAGCCCATGCGCTATTTCTAACAATGGCATGGGATGTCCCGTCCAACTGTCTCTGTCGTTGTAAGCTACCCACTTGGTGAAGTGGGATAGGCCTGCGGCGTCTTCACTGCGATGCGATTGGTCGTAGAGGTACCTGATATTAGGCGTGCACCACACCATGCCTCTAGGGAAGTCACGTACTGTAGGATCTAAGATCACGTGAAAAGCTACCAGAGGGGGGTGAATGGTAGATTTAAAAAATATTACGCAGCGGAAACAAATAAATCCCAACCCCTTCGGCAGAAAAACGATATGTTAAAGAAATCATGTGTGAGACTAATCTAGACGTGCTTCACTAGGACAAAAGTGATATATATCAGAGAGAATCAAGTCATAAAGAAAACACAAGAAGAATCACTCAAATACGTCGAGAGAAACTCAAGTTTTGATCGAAAGATCGAACAAAGGTCAATCTGTCTTACCCGAGAAAAACAGTTCTGGAACACTGCAAAGAAACTCGTGTAGATCAGAAACCACAAGTCCAATGACCGTGAAATTTTGACAGATAATATATAATCAAGTTTTGAAGACAACCCAAAAAGAATCACGTCAATTGTATTTGTAAAACTCGAGTTATGATAAAACCAACGATGAAAGGTAGTGCTGTCCAGAAACTCGACGAGTAAAACTTGTCTGGAACAAGTCGGACGAACAAGGCACAAAAGTGTGACGCCCAGTTCCGAGAAAAGAACCAAGCTAACGCATATGTGTGCCCAGGATGTTCATCACAGATACACGAGTGCAATCACAAAAGAGTATACAGAAAATTACCACAGAACAAGATTAATTAACCAAATTTTATTACACAAACCAGATTATCCTCAAATACAAGCTCTAATGAATATTTATGACAAGTTCAACTAATGCAGCGGAAATAAACTAATTAAGCAAACTAAACAGCTAGGCGGCATAAGCAATAGGGTATAGCGCAGCTCCAATAACACCACAGGCAAAGCTGACGGTAGACACGGCCTAGAACTCCGCATTATCACCATTAAACTCCCAATCCTGACCTGCAACTGTTGGGTGGGGGATTGCAAGAGTGAGTACATGTCGTACTCAGCAAGTGTGGAAAGTATGACACGTGGCTGATTCAAATGACGACAATAATAATTGCAAAGTGCTGAAAAGTACATTAAAACATTTAAAAAGCAATATATTATATTTATATGTATCAAACCCATCATAATCATAAGTAATATCATAATACCAGTCCACAATTCACCATCCTCATCAATAATTCCAGATTTCACCATTTGCCAATAACCATATTTAATACCGGAAATTAATCCATAACCATAATATTGACCATAACCATCCCAAATACCATCCCAATACCAAATTCCCTCTAATCATGGAAGTTGTCCAGGTGCTCATAACCGGGAGCACGGCTATCATGATAGTTTTATTAGACTTTGCAGAGTTCGTACCTCTTTACCCACGTCTTTGTGATTTCATCACCCGTAGGCGAATAAAGAAACCACCCTGGCGCCAATTACAGTTCCTTTGGTGTATGGCCAAGAAATCACAAAATAGCCTTTACAAAGGGATTACTAGCCTATTTAGACCTCACTGAGGTTCCACTGGTGGTGATGTCTCCCTCAGAGCACATCTTCAACGAAGGGCCCCCTCTTGAGCCATTCGGATCCCATGGTAGTCCCACCAATCATCAACAAACCCAATCCGACTACCCCTTCCCCGAGCATCCATAATGGTCCAAATAGCACTGGCAAGCCCTAATTAATCAGCTACGCCGCACCCATACTTGACCTCGTGGTGGCACTGTAGTCCTGGCTTATTCTCGCATGAATCGGTCCTTAGATCTAAAGCAAGCAAACCACCATGACATCCAACCCATCCACATACCAGGCTTGCTTAGATCACCCATTACCATGTCATAATAACCAGTTCATGTTTACCATAATCTCATCCATGCATAATTAAATTGAGTGGTATAGTTGTTTCCCATCCCAGTTGATTAAGCGAAGCAAAAGGTAAAAAGCCCTTCCCGACTCTCTACCATATAATCCAGGTGACAAGGGTGTTCAAACAAAGCTAGTAAACTTCCTACCATAGGATTCCCATCAAAATTGACACAAGCATGCAGTTTTGCAAACAAAACATTTATTTTAAAACAGGGTCAATATGCTTCAAGGACACTTGCCTTGCTCTTGCTGTTGATTAGGGTCAAAGCCTTCAAACTCTTGGTGCTGGAGATCCTCCGTGGCACTCTCTAGCACAAATCCGTCTAATCCGCACAATAAACATACAAGACAAGAAACACAATCAAAGAGTGCACAAATATTACTCAATATGACATGACATGCATGATTGATGCAAATGCAAGGTAGAACATGTTAATAGATTGCTTTTAATGATCACTAACTAGTTCTAATAGCTTTTAACAAGTTTATACAAGTTTGGATTCGATTAGCTCAAATTTTAGAATTAATTTAACACAATTTTACCAGGAAGATCGGACTAGTCCGCTAGGGACCGGACAAGTCCGCACTCCGCAAGATCAACAAATTAGGGTTTTCTAGATCGACGTGAATTTGTATTTAGGGATTGAATTCACGTAAGGAAAAGATAATAGAAGGTATACCAGGTGTTTAGAACTCCAATGGATCAAGAAACGATGAGGTAACACTTGGATCTTGATGATCTAGGGTTGGTGATGAACTTGGGGATGAATTGGTGGTGAAGAACGAAACTTGGTGGAGATCTTGATCCTCTTCCGTTTCCTCCTCTTCTTCTTCTTGCTTGGGATCTTCTACTCCCTCCTTGATGGTGGCTCTCCACGAACTAGGGTTTGGGTGGGTGGAGAAGTGGCAAATAGATGTCAAAACAAGGGGTGGGGTTGTTTATATAGAGGTGGAGGCTAGGGTTAGATGGATTTTGAGTTTTGGGATGAGTAGAGGCCGGTTTAGAGTCCCACATGGGCTCTAAAAGAGTTAGGCACGACGTCCCTTGGCCCACTTAACGTGAAACCCAAGAAACAAGTCATAAAACAAAAGATCAACTAGGAGTCACGAAATATTGGACAAGTCCGGAAAGGACCGGACTAGTCCGAATTCGTCAAGAGAGAAAATCATACAAGTCTGGCCAAAAATCGGACAAGTCCGACTTTAAACAGAGAGTAAAACGGACAGGTCCGCTGGAACACCGGACTAGTCTGGGAAAGTCCAGGGACTTAGCAAATTTTCAAGGATTCTTGGAATACTGGACTAGTCCGCACAAAATTGGACAAGTCCGAAAGTTTCCAGGGGCCAAAATCGGACTAATCCGCAGCAAAAACGGACAAGTCCATTTTTAGTCAGAGATAAATCGGACTAGTCCTCAGCAAAATTGGACTAGTCTGCACTTTCCTGCGTTTTAAGTGCGGTTTTGCTCCAAATCAATTTTAAACTCGTTCCTCTTGTTGTAGGTTAATGCTAAACATGTATATGAGTGTATGTAGGGCATGATGCATGAAAATGAGGGTGTCACAAACCTACCCCCCCCCCCCTTAAAATGAATCTCGCCCTTAAGATTCGACGAAGAAGAGAAGAGATAGGGAAATTCCTTCTTGAGATCATCCTCCAATTCCCACGTCGCTTCTTTTTCTGTGTGGTGCTTCCATTGAACTTTACACCATCTAATAACCTTGTTCCTTGTGACTCTCTCTTTGGTTTCCAGGATTTTGATCGGTTGCTTGGCATAAGTCAAATCTTCCTCTAGCTCCAATCCTTCCATTGGCACATGTTCTTCCGGTACTCTCAAGCACTTCTTGAGCTGGGAAACGTGAAAGACATCATGTACGTATGAAAGATGAGCTGGCATCTCCAACTTATATGCTACTTCTCCTCTTTTGTCCAAAATCTTGAGTGTTTCAAAATAACGAGGTGCTAGCTTTCCTCTTATGTTAAACCTCATGTGACCCCTCATTGGTGACACCTCGAGGTAAACAAAATCTCCCACTTCAAAGGCTAGTTTCATTCTCCTATTGTCCGCATAGCCTTTTTGCCTTGATTGGGCAGCCCTCAAGTTTTCACGAATTATTTGGACTTGCTCTTCGGCTTCTTGCAACACATCCAGACCAAAAACTTTAGTTTCTTCTGCCTCATTCAAGAATAAAGGTGTCCTACACTTCCTCCCATAAAGCGCTTCATACGGTGACATTTTCAAGCTTGCTTGGTAACTATTGTTGTATGAAAATTCTGCATATGGCAAGCTTTTGTCCCAACTTTTCCCATGCTTTAAAGCACAAGCTCTTAACATGTCCTCCAAAATCTGATTGGTCCTCTCGGTTTGTCCATCCGTTTGAGGATGATATGCTGAACTAAAATTCAACCTCGTTCCCAAAGCTTCATGCAATTTTTGCCAAAATCTGGAGGTAAATTGAGAACCTCTATCCGAGACTATATTCTTAGGGACTCCATGTCGACACACAATATGCTCCATGTATACTTCGGCCAATCGTGCAGCTGTATATTTGGTCTTCACAGGGACAAAATGAGCTGACTTGGTTAAGCGATCCACAATTATCCAAATTGAGTCATACCCGGACTGAGTATGTGGTAAACCAACTATGAAGTCCATTCCAATTTCCTCCCACTTCCATTCCGGGATCTTCAATGGTTGCAATAATCTGGCTAGCCTTTGATGTTCCGCCTTGACTCATTGGCACACATCACACAATGCCACATATTCAGCTATGTCCTTCTTCATGCTATCCCACCAATAGCAAGTCTTCAAGTCTTTGTACATCTTTGTACAACCAGGGTGAATTGAGTAAGGCGATTCATGTGCCTCCTTTAATATTGTCTCCCGAATATGCTTTACATTAGGCACAACGATCCTCTTTCCAAGCCATAAGGTACCATGTTCGTCTTCATCAAATCTGAATTCTCTCCCTTCCTCGATCCTTTCCTTGATTTCCTTGATCTCCTCATCTGCGGTTTGTGCCTCTCGAATTTCTTGCTCCAAGGTTGGGTTTAACTCCATCATCTCCATCTTATTTACAAATCCGAGGTTCAACCTTTCAAACTCCTTACATAACTCGAATGGTAACTCTCGAACTATGAGTTGGTGACTTACTCCCTTTCTACTCAAAGCATCGGCCACTACATTGGCCTTTCCCGGATGATAGTTGATCCCCAAATCATAATCTTTGATGAGCTCCAACCATCTTTGTTGCCTCAAGTTCAGATCCATTTGTGTGAAAATATACTTCAAACTCTTATGATCCGTATAAATTTCACACCTATGGCCAAGAATATAGTGCCTCCAAATCTTCAATGCGTGTACCACGGCCGCGAGTTCCAAATCGTGTGTGGGGTAATTCTTCTCATGTTTCTTCAATTGTCTTGATGCATAGGCGACCACATGACCTTGTTGCATCAATACACACCCGAGTCCTTGTCTTGATGCATCACAATAGATATCAAAACTCTTGCTTACATCCGACAATACTAAAACTGGGGTTGTTGTCAACCACTTCTTCAACTCCTCAAAACTCTCTTGACAAGCTTGAGTCCATTGGAATGCCTTTCCCTTCATTAGCAACTCCGTCATTGGCTTGGCTATCTTGGAAAAGTCCTTGATGAATCTACGGTAATATCCAGCCATCCCAAGAAAACTCCTTATTTCCTTTACATTTTGCGGCGGTTCCCATTTTAAAACGTCTCTCACTTTTCCGGGGTCAACCGATACTCCTCCTCCTGAGATTATATGACCCAAAAATGGCACTTCTTTCAACCAAAACTGACACTTGTTGAACTTGGCATACAATTGATGCTCCCTCAATTTCTGTAGCGTAAGCCTCAAGTGTTCCTCATGTTTCTTCTCGTCCTTCGAGTAGATCATAATGTCATCAATAAACACCACAACGAACTTATCCAAGTACTCCATGAAGACCATATTCATGAGGTACATAAAGTATGCAGGAGCATTTATCAATCCAAATGACATCACGGTGTACTCATAAGATCCATACCATGTTCTAAAAGCTGTCTTGGGTATGTCCGATGGTCTAATCTTCATTTGAAAGTATCCCGACCTCAAATCAATCTTAGAGAAGACACAGGCACCCTTCATCTGATCAAACAAGTCTTCTATGTGTGGCAAGGTGTACTTGTTCTTGATTGTTACCTCGTTGAGAGCTCGGTAATCCATGCACATCCTTTGGGATCCATCCTTCTTGTCCACGAACAGCACGAGCCCTCCCCAAGGTGAAGAGCTAGGGCGAATAAAACCCTTCTCTAGTTGCTCTTGAATCTGCTTCTTGAGCTCTGCTAATTCCATAGGAGGCATCCTATACGACCTCTTAGCTATAGGTGCAGTTGCAGGTATTAAATCAATAACAAACTCAATGTCTCGATCGGGTGGCATACCTGGCAACTCGTCTGGAAAAACATACAAAAATTCACACACCACCGGAGTCTCCTCAATGGAGGCACCGTCCATATGATTCAGCTCCAATTGCTTTGGTGCGGTTTGAGATACTTCGAATTCTACGGTGATCCCTTCTTCGTTGGTCAACTTCATCGTCTTTGTGGCACACTCAATAACTCTATTGTGCTTCCTCAACCAGTCCATACCAAGTATAATGTCCAATCCTTGATAATCTAAAACAATGAGGTTGGCTGGGAAGTCTACCCCCCTTATTCTAAGGCTTACTTTTGGACATACTATATTGTCCTCATCTCTCCTCCAGGAGAATTAACCAATAGAGTAAACTTCATATGAGAGATAGGCAAACTATACTTGGCAACATTCTTCGATGCAATGAATGAATGCGATGCTCCAGAATCAAATAACATAGTCGCGGGGTTGGAGTTGGCGAGAAACATGCCAATGACCACGTCATCCGCTTGTTGAGCATCCTCCGTAGAGACATAGTTCACGTTGCCACGAGCAAAATTCCGCTATCCACGGCTTCCTCGTGGTGCTCCTCCATTGGGTCTTGGGTTTTGCCTCGGCGCATTGCTTCCTTGACCAAGGTCTGACTTAGGACATTGATGCGCAAAGTGTCTAGCATCTCCACAAGTATAACACTTCTTAACTCCACCAGAATTATTGGGACGAGCTTGGTTTTGAACATTTGCACCAAGAAAATTAGCACGAGGTGCATAAGGCATTGGAGGCCTAAGTGCTTGCATGAGAGGGCGCTGCTGCACAAACTAAGTTGGGCGTGGTGCATAACTAGGGCGCTGATCAGGAATAGAGGAGCTGTCATAGGGCGCATTTGGTGGTGCAAGGCGAGGGCGCACATTATTCCTTGTTGTTGTCCTTGATATGGCGCCTTCCTCTTGATTTTTTGATCCATCTCACGGATCTTGTTCTCAACCACAATTGCTTTGTCCACAAGCTTCTGAAAATTGCCATAATCGCAGTTGAGTAGTTGCACTTGGATCTCATTGTTCAAGACCCTCATGAACAAGTATTGCTTCCGGCTGTCCCGACTAACATCCTCAGGCGCATACCTTGGGAGTTGAGTGAATTTATTGAGATATTCAATCATGCTTGATCTTCCTTGCCTTAAATTCTCAAATTTATGCCTCTTCAAGATCATAACACCCTCGGGCACATAATGAGAACGAAAATTCTCCTTGAATTCGGCCCATGTAATTCTCTCTTGGTTCTCATGAGCATTGCAATAAGCATCCCACCAATCCGCAGCTGCTCCAATGAGTTGATGAGAAGCAAATAGCACCTTTTCCCGGTCATTGCATTGGACAATAGCTAACTTCTTCTCCACGGACTTGAACCAATCATCCGCATCCATAGGGTCAGCAGCTTGAGCAAAGGTCGGCGGCCTAGTCCTCATAAACTCTCCCAATTGGTTATGAGGTGGTGGGGGTGGCGGTGGAGGTATGTGGGCCTGATTGTTGATGTTGTCAGCCTGCAGCTGTCCCATAGTTTGTATCATGGTCTGCATGAGCTGGTTTTGCATAGACAAAAGATGCTCAATGTTGATAGATCCATGAGCAGGTCCTTGCCCATTGTTGTTCTGAGGTACTCCATTGTTGTCCTCCACATCATTGCCATCCCTCTGGTTGCGAGTCCTCACCATCTGAAGAATAGCAATAGATAAGAATTAGAAAACATCCCCAACTATATGCATCAAGGGATATGAAACTAAACAACTAGCTACACTAGCCTAGGTGGACATGGAAATGCTAGAGCATCCCAAAATCCTCTATTAAGCACACAAGCAAGCAATATATAGCAAACAACACACCAACCAAAACACATCGATTCCTGAGTGCTCCTATGTGCTCTAAAGTGTCCATTCTATCTAGGCTGCATCCTACGGTCAACCTGTGGCTCTGATACCAATCTGTGATGCCTAGATCCGAGAAAAGAACCAAGCTAACGCATATGTGTGCCCAGGATGTTCATCACACATACACGTGTGCAATCACAAAAGAGTATATAGAAAATTATCACAGAACAAGATTAATTAACCAAATTTTATTACACAAACTAAATTATCCTCAAATACAAGCTCTAATGAATATTTATGACAAGTTCAACTGATGCAGCGGAAATAAACTAATTAAGCAAACTAAACAGCTATGCAGCATAAGCAATAGGGTATAGCGCATCTCCAATAACACGACAGGCAAAGCTGATGGTAGACACGGCCTTGAACTCTGCATTATCGCCATTAAACTCCCAATCCTGACCTGCAACTGTTGGGTGGGGGATTGCAACAGTGAGTACATGTCGTACTCAGCAAGTGTGGAAAGTATGACATGTGGTTGATTCAAATGATGACAATAATAATGGCGAAGTGCTGAAAAGTACATTAAAACATTTGAAAAGCAATATATTATATTTATATGAATCAAACTCATCATAATCATAAGTAATATCATAATACCAGTCCACAATTCACCATCCTCATCAATAATTCCAGATTTCACCATTTGCCAATAACCATATTTAATACCAGAAATTAATCCATAACCATAATACTGACCATAACCATCCCAAATACAATCCCAATACCAAATTCCCTCTAATCATGGAAGTTGTACAGGTGCTCATAACCGGGAACACGGCTATCATGATAGTTTTATTAGACTCTGCAGAGTTCGTACATCTTTACCCATGTTTTGTGATTTCATCACCCGTCGGCCACTAAATAACCTCCCTGGCGCCAATTACACATCCTTTGGTGTATGGCCAAGAGATCACAAAATAGCCTTTACAAAGGGATTACTAGCCTATTTAGACCCCACTAAGGTTTCACTGGTGGCGATGTCTCCCTTAGAGCACATCTTCAACCAAAGGCCCCCTCTTGAGCCATTCGGATCTCAGGGTAGTCCCACCAATCATCAACAAACCCAATCCGACTACCCCTTCCCCGAGCATCCATAATGGTCCAAATAGCACTGGCAAGCCCTAAATAATCAGCTACGCCGCACCCATACTTGGCCTCATGATGGCACTATAGTCCTGGCTTATTCTCGCATGAACCGGTCCTTAGATCTAAAGCAAGCAAACCACCATGACATCCAACCCATCCATATACCAGGCTTGCTTAGATCACCCATTACCACGTCATATTAACTAGTTCATGTTTACCATAATCTCATCCATGCATAATTAAATTGAGTGGTATAGTTGTTTCCCATCCCAGTTGATTAAGTGAAGCAAAAGGTAAAAAGCCCTTCCCGACTCTCTACCATATAATCCAGGTGACAAGGGTGGTCAAACAAAGCTAGTAAACTTCCTACCATAGGATTTCCGTCAAAATTGACACAAGCATGCAATTTTGCAAACAAAACATTTATTTTAAAACAGGGTCAATATGCTTGATGGACACATGCCTTGCTCTTGCTGTTGATTAGGGTCAAAGCCTTCAAACTCTTGGTGTTGGAGATCCTCCGTGGCACTCTCTAGCGCAAATCCGTCTAATCCGCACAATAAACATACAAGACAAGAAACACAATCAAAGAGTGCACAAATATTACTCAACATGACATGACATGCATGATTGATGCAAATGCAAGGTAGAACTTGTTAATAGATTGCTTTCAATGATCACTAACTAGTTCTAATAGCTTTTAACAAGTTTATACATGTTTGGATTCGATTAGCTCAAATTTTAGAATTAATTTAACACAATTTAACCAGGAAGATCGGACTAGTCCGCTAGGGACCGGACAAGTCCGCACTCCGCAAGATCAGTAGATTAGGGTCTTCTAGATCAACATGAATTTGGAGATTAATGGTTGAATTCACGTAAGGAAAAGATAATAGAAGGTATACCAGGTGTTTAAAACTCCAATGAATCAAGAAACTTGGAGGTAACACTTAGATCTTAATGATCTAGGGTTGGTGATGAACTTGGGGATGAATTGGTGGTGAAGAATGAAACTTGGTGGAGATCTTGATCCTCTTTCGTTTCCTCCTCTTCTTCTTCTTGCTTGGGATCTTCTCCTCCCTCCTTGATGGTGGCTCCCCATGAACTAGGGTTTGGGTGGGTGGAAAAGTGGCAAATATATGTCAAACAAAGGGGTGGAGTTGTTTATATAGAGGTGGAGGCTAGGGTTAGATGGATTTCGAGTTTTGGAATGAGTAGAGGCCGGTTTAGAGTCCCACATGGGCTCTAAAAGAGTTAGGCACGACGTCCCTAGGCCCACTTAACGTGAAACCCAAGAAACAAGTCGTAAAACAAAAGATCAACTCAGAGTCACGAAATATCAGACAAGTCCGGAAAGGACCGGACTAGTCCGAATTCGTCCAGAGAGAAAATCAGACAAGTCTGGCCAAAAATCGGACAAGTCCGACTTTAAACAGAGAGGAAATCGGACATGTTCGCTGGAACACCGGACTTGTCCACAAAAGTCCAGGGACTTAGCAAATTTTCAAGGATTCTTGGAATACCGGACTAGTCCGCACAAAATCGGACAATTCCGAAAGTTTCCAGGGGCCAAAATCGGACTAATCCACAGCAAAAACGAACAAGTCCGTTTTTAGTCAAAGAGAAATTGGACTAGTCCTCAGCAAAATCGAACTAGTCCATACTTTCCTGCATTTT
The DNA here is from genome assembly GCA_036927565.1 of Tuctoria greenei. Classification (NCBI taxonomy): domain Eukaryota; kingdom Viridiplantae; phylum Streptophyta; class Magnoliopsida; order Poales; family Poaceae; genus Tuctoria; species Tuctoria greenei. Next base: position 66,795,624 of record JAYESD010000004.1, on the reverse strand, counting down.
AAGTGCGGTTTTGCTCCAAATCAATTTTAAACACGTTCCTCTTGTTGTGGGTTAATGTTAAACATGTATATGAGTGTATGTAGGGCATGATGCATGAAAATGAGGGTGTTACAAAAAGTTCCTTCAAACTACGAATTTTATTCAATAGAACACTAGAGGAACAGCCCAAAAGTCCTACACCACGGGCTCTGGCCTCCTTTGCTTATATAACCAGCCTTTAGGCCAACCCAATCTCAACTAGGACTCTAATCCTACTCCGATCACGAATCAGAACTTTCCATAACTGCTTAGGACTTTTCTATACGCATATAGAAGCAATCTTAAGACTTCCAAACACCTTAGGAACGTATCTCACATCCCTAAAACAACTCAAATTCGTGACCCACAAGAAATCCTATCATAACCAACTCGATACTTTCCATACCAAGCCATAACCGACTCTGCCGCAGCCAAAGTCATCAAATGATACGATCCGATCCTTCCAACCAGATATTCCCATCCATAAACCATCTTCAGAACCATGTTGCCACGTCATGAACCGCATGCATACATGCAAACGCCTTCCTTCGACGTCCAGTAACCTTCATATGCACTGCCCTTGATTCAATCATCTTGCGCGACCTCCTGACCCGCTCAACCACAATTCCTCCTGAATTTGGTTGTTGGAACCTCATCTCCTTCCTGGGACTAGTCCAAAGGATCCTGTCACTAGCCATAACTTGAACTCAAGCAACACCTGCACATGAACAAATAACCAATCCGTACTAGCTCAAGTCCGCGACTTGACTCAAGTCAGTTCCGAACACAACACCTTACGTGAGCACCACACATAAGCATGTTGCAAAGCATATCAAAACAATATCAGCCATATCAAACAAAACACACCAAAAACTTAGTAAAAGAATACTAAGCAAACTTTCCAACAATATAAAGCAAGTTCGAAACATTTCACATTAAAAGCAGGAACATTGCGATCAAGCTCTGAACCTAGAAAAAGCTAACCGGAGCTTGAGCTGGAGCTTACCAAAGCTAGTACAACCTAGCGCCGGAGCTTACCAAAGCTAGTACAACCTAGCGCCGGAGCTAACCAAAACTAGTGAGAACTAGTTATCCCAAAAGTCAGAGCTATAAAAACATGCCGGAGCTAACCAACATAAGTCGGACCTAGCAGAACATATCGGAGCTTAACAAAGACATGCCAGAGCTATCAAAGACATGCCGGAGCTAATAACAAAGCTCACCGGAGCTACCCAAAATCATGTCGTATCTAGACAAAGAAAGTCGGACCTATTGTCGGACCTTGCAGAAGCTCGGAGCTAGAGTCGGACCTTGCTAAAAAGATGTTATGGCAGCATTCAAAAACTTTTATTGTCAAAGCCAATGTATTCAGGACACATATGTCTCACAATCCCCCCTTGATGAATGCATTGGCAACACCATTTATAATCCGGACATTGGCTTATTCACATTAAAAGTTTTGAAAATAATTTCTCCCCGTTTGTAAAACAAAAATAAAATGAGAAAAAGAAATTATCCCCCTGAGAAGAATCGTGCCAAAAACAATTGTGAACATGTGCAATGTGTAATCAATGTCTCACCCTTGCATACTTGTTTTTTTTAAAAAAAATCACATATTATCTCTCCCCCTTTGACAATGTATTCAACAAGGTTCATAAGACATATTTTAATTGTTATGAGCATATTATAACATATACATATAAAACAAAGCTCATCCAAGTCATACTATCAAGTAACTTAAACTATCACATCAATGAAAAACATAAAGTAGTGTAAGCCATGCTAGAGATCAAATGTAATTTCCAATTTAGCAAGTCATGATCTCACAAACTTAACTATTTCAAAACCTGAAAGCATGACACTTGTTGCTGCATTTTATTATTTTTCAAAGCACAAATTTAGATCATATGATATTTGCAAGAGATTATATGCACATCTGCCTTATTCTAACCAACCAAGCCAAGCCTATGTCACTTGACAATCAGAAGCTTAAGGACATGGTTTTAGTCTTACGCAACATCTTCCAAGTTCATATCTAAGTGCAATGATAAGCCATCTCAAAGGAAGAAGTGTGATGCATGCATATTCTCTTGATCTTTTCTAAACTTATATTTGTTCATAAAAAACTCAATAAGTGAGTTGATTACTTGATTAATTCTTTATGATTAAAAGCACTTGTGAGCATGCAACAAGTTCAAAACAGCAAGAAAGTTCGACCATGACCAGATTTAGTGTAAGTGATTATTCCAATTACTAGTCATGGCAAAAACTACAAAATGTATAACATGAGTAATGTAGTAAGAACTGTCAGCATGTAAAAGGAATCATAAAGTCATATATATATGAAATACTATGCTCATATTATTTTAAGTTCAGATTCACACATAGACTTCCCAAATTTCAAAACTCCCCCTAAAATTAAACCATAAGGATGCATAACCCCTATTTCACTACGAATGTAACAAAAATGAGTGAAATCCAAAGGTTTCATAAAAATGTCATCTAATTGTTGTTCGGTATCTACATGGTGAAGCACAATGTTTCCTTTTTTAACAGTATCACGGTGTGATACCTAATGTCAATGTGTTTAGTTCTAGAATGTTGCACAGGGTTTTTAGCAATGCAAATAGCACTAGTGTTATCACAAAATAGTGGAACACTATCTAGATCAACCCCATAGTCCTTAAGTGTTTGAACAATCCAAAGAATTTTGGAGCAAGCATAAGCAGCAGCTACATATTCAGATTTGGATGTGGATTGTGCAACTGAATTTTGTTTTCTAGAGGACCAATCAACACGTGAATTACCAATAAAATGACAAGCACCGGAAGTACTTTTCCTATCAATCCTACAACCCCCAAAATCAGCATCAGAAAAAGCTTTCAAAGTAACAGTTGAGGAAGAAGGAAGAAAAATGCCAAATTCTTGAGTTCCATGTAAGTACCTGAGAATCCTTTTGATGGCTTGATGATGTGAAGCATGTGGGGAAGCATGAAACCGTGCACAAAGACATATGCTGAATTGTATGTCCGGTCTTGATGCCATGAGGTACAAAAGTGATCCGATCATGCTTCTATATTCTTTTTGGTCCACAAGTTCACCATCTTCATTGAGTTCAAGTGTTGTTGTTGTCCCCATTGGTGTCCGAAGAGGCTTGCTTTTGTCCATGTTGAAGCACCTTAGGAGGTCTTTTGTATACTTCGTTTGATGCACAAAGGTACCCTCCTTGGTTTGCTTGATTTGAAGCCCCAAAAAGTACGTGAGCTCTCCCATCATATTCATCTCAAATTCTGAACTCATCATAGCTGAAAACTTGGACACAAGATCATGAGAATCACAACCAAAGATAATATCATCCACATACACTTGAACGAATAATGAGTCATTGCCATGCTTAAGCACAAAAAGAGTTTTATCAACCTTGCCCATGGTAAACCCCTTTTCAAGTAAGAATGTTTTTAACCTATCATACCATGCTCTAGGGGCTTGTTTGAGACCATACAAGGCTTTGGACAGTTTGTAAACATGATTAGGAAAATATGAATTTTCAAAACCTGGTGGTTGTTTGACATAAACCTCCTCATCTATGTAGCCATTAAGAGAAGCACTTTTAACATCCAGTTGATATAGCTTAAGACCTTTAGATGTAGCAAAAGCTAACGAAATTCTTATGGCTTCTAATCTTGCAACAGGAGCAAAGGTTTCATCAAAATCTAGACCTTCAACTTGAGTGAAACCTTGAGCAACCAACCTAGCCTTATTCCTAACCACAACCCCATCCTCACTTTGTTTATTTTTAAACACTCATTTAGTTCCAATTAAAGTGTGACCTTGAGGTGGAGGTAAAGTTTCCAAACATTATTTCTTTCAAAATTTTCTAACTATTCTTGCATGGCAATAATCCAAGATTCATTAGTGAGTGCGTGTGATATATCTTTGGGTTCAAAAGAAGCAACAAAACCAGAATGAGCATGAGAGTTTGGATCACAAAACCTGGACCATGTAACTCATTCATGCAAGCTTCCAATAATTTGTTGTGGAGGATGAATTTTGAGAACCCGGAGGGGAGTGTATATTTCACAAGCGTCTTGTTCTTCATGTTCATCACAAATCGATGATCTTGTGACTTGAGGAGGATCTGGACCAGCAATGGTGGTCATCGATGCTAGTTGTGAATCAAAATCAGGAGCTCGAACAATGTTATTAGCTGCTGAATTTTCAGGCAACAGCTCCACCTCTTCCTCGTCCTTAACGAAAATGCTCTCCCCCTGCGGATATGGATCTGGACCTGCAATGTTTGAGCTAGTACCTGTGCTAGCTTCATCAAAAGACACTTCACAAGTCTCCGCAATTTTATTAGTGTCAAGTAAAAGCACACGGTAGCCTCTAGTATGAGATGGATAACCAAGAAACATGCCACCAATGGATCTAGGTTCATTTATCAAGATTACCATGCTTCTTAACAAAGCATTTGCAACCAAAGATCCGAAAGTGTGTAACACTAGACCTATGTCCAAACCGGAGCTCATATGGTGTTTTACCTAGCTTAGCGCGCAGAAAAACACGATTTAAGACATAACAAGCGGTTGCAATTGCATCAGCCCAAAATTTCCTAGGAGTTTGATATTCATCAAGCATAGTCCTAGCCATCTCAACTAAGGTTATGTTCTTTCTTTCTACGACACCGTTTTGTTGAGGTACATATGGTGAATAAAATTAATGATATATTCCATTTTTAGTACAAAAGTGATCAAAAGATTGAATTTTAAATTTAGTTCCGTTATCACTTCTAATTGCTTTTAAAGATCCTGGGTGATCAATTGATAATCTAAGAAATAAAGTTCTAAAGTGACTAAAGGCTTCATTTTAGATGCCATAAAGTAAACCCAAGAGTATCTAGAATAGTCATCAACAATCACAAGAACATACCATTTACCTCTGAAGGATTGAACACGTGAAGGTCCTACGGTGTCAAGGTGCAAAAGTTGACACGGTTCAGTTGTCATGATCACTGTGAGAGGAGTATGTGAACCTGCAACCATATTAGCATGTCTACAATAAGAGCACACAATTCCTTTGTCCCCTTTAAGCTTAGGCAGCCCACATATGCGATCAAGAACACTAACATGCGTTAGGTGATCAAAGCCTACGTGACCAAGTCTACGATGCCAAAAATATAAGTCCTTTGAATCATTAGCATCTAGACACCTATGCTTAGAGGAAGACATATCAAAATCAGCTTTAAAAACTCTTTCAAACCGAGACATGTTAAAAATAATCTCACTATTTGAACCTACAACTTTGCAGCAGTTTTTATTGAAAATAATTTCCAGATTTTCATCTAGCAATTGTGAAACAAAAAGCAAGTTTTCTTTAAAATTTTTGACAAGTGCCACATCCTTCAAAGTGTAGTGATCATTTACTCTAACCGAACCCTTTAGCAATTACAGGACTTGAAGAATTATTGGCAAAAGTAACATTCTCTACATGTGACACAAAAGAGAGGGAGGAGAACCATTCTTTGTTACCGGTCATGTGGCGTGAGCAACCTGAATCCACATACCAATTGTTCTCCTTCCTCAAGCATGTAACCTACATAGAAGCACAATACGTCGATGACTCAATACTAGGGTTAGTCAAAAGGCATTTAGGTATCCAGTACTGAGTCACACGACGTGTAGCAGGAAAAACACGAGAAAGCTGAGATAAAATAGCAGGTTTATGAGTCAAGGTTTGAGGTTTTTTATCCTTAACTACTGACATATAAGGTGTTACTTGTGTAGCACAAAAATTAGTAGCTCCGAAGGCAAAAATAGAAGGTCCGGAGGTAAACTTTGAATGTTTTTGACTCATAACAACAGGTTGCATGTTCCTGGCATTTGGTTTAATATGTGCAGCAAATTTTGCATAAAAGTTATGAGATCTAGCAATCATTCTTTCCCTTTTCTGTTGTTTAGCTAGTCTATAACAAAAATCTATTACATGACCATCTCTACCACAGGTAGAACATTCCTCATCGTCGTCACTGTTGTGTTCTGCATCCTCCTGACTTGATCTTGATCTTGTTTTGCCCGCCATGAAGCATAAGTTGGCCAGATCATCATCATCTTCATCACTTTCAAAGTCTACATCGCTTGAACCGAGCTCTTGAAGTGCAGTGATGAAGCTATTAATCATTTTGCGTCCTATGGTACCCTTCTTTTTCTTATTGGGGTTTCCAGAGGTGGTCTTGACCTTGTTCTGTTTTTCTTCACGGGTAGTAGGACCTGAAAGGTTAGAACATTCTGTACAAAAGTGTCCTGTCTTACCACATTCAAAACAGCGTTGGGGTCCGGAGCTTCCTCTCCTTCTAGTTCTCACATTTTGCAATGCTTTTGAGAACCTTGTAGAGATTAGCGCTAACTCCTCTTCTGGAAATTCCTCGATCTGCTCCAGGGTTAGTGAGGACAACAAAGCAAGAGTATTGCAAGATGATGATTGGTCGGAGCTAGGCATATCACGTTGTGAGACAAATGCAATAGACTTATTTTGGTTCTTACGTGATAAGATGTCAATTTCATGAGTTTTGAGTTTAGAGTAAAGCACATCTAAAGTAAGTATACTCATGATAGTAGATTCAAGGACAGATGTGACTTTCATCTCCCAGATTGACAAATCTAATGCACTAAGAAGTTGCCTAGCATTTTCAGCATCAAAAAAATTAACGTTGAAGCTACGCAAGTTACTGAGAATTTTGTTAAAGGGAATAAAGAGATCATCAATGGACTCACCGGGTTGCATCTCGAAGCACATGTATTCTTTCTTGAACATGTCTTGCCTTACCTCCTTGAACGTGTTGGATCCTTCGTGATAGTCACAAAGTGCTCTCCATACATCGTATGCCGATCAGAGATGTGCAACGCGGTCGAAGATTCTCTGAGTGAGTCCTTGGATGATCAAGTTTCGAACTTTGTTGTTTTTGTTGACGTCCTGTAGGTTTGTAGCCGTAACTTGATCGTTTGGTGGCACTTTGTAAGGTTTGTACACCTTCTCCCATATTGGAAAGCCTTGCGCCTGGATGAAAGCCTCCATGCATGCCTTCCAAACCTGAAAATCAATACCAGCAAACACACAAGGTTTGGCGGGGTATTTCTCCATGATGATTAGTCAAAAACACGTGCAATTCACAATGATTGGAGCACCGTGGCTCTGATACTAATTTTAGGGTCGAGGAGCACATGAAAATCTACCAGAGAGAGGGTGAATGATAGATTTAAAAAATATTACGCGGCGGAAACAATTAAATCCCAACCCCTTCGGCACAAAAATTATTTGTTAAAGAAATCGTGTGTGAGACTAATCTAAATGGTTTCACCAGGACAAAAGTGATATATATCAGATAGAATAAGGTCACAAATAAAACACAAGACTCACTCAAATTCGTAGAGAGAAACTCAAGTTACGATCGAAAGATCGAACAAAGGACAATCTGTCTTACCTGAGAAAAACAGTTCTTGAATACTGCAAAGAAACTTGTGTAGATCAGAAACCAGAAGTCCAATGACCGTGAAATTTTGATAGATAATAGATAATCATGTTGTGAAGACAACTCAAAAAGAATCACGTTAATTGTATCTGTAAAACTCGAGTTATGATAAAACCACCGACGAAAGGTAGTGCTGTCCAGAAACTCGATGAGTAAAACTTGTCTGGAACAAGTTGGACGAACAAGGCACAAAAGTTCCTTCAAACTACGAATTTTATTCAATAGAACACAAGAGGAGCAGCCCAAAAGTCGTACACCACGATCTCTGGCCTCCCTTGCTTATATAACCAGCCCTTAGGCCAACCCAATCTCAACTAGCACTCTAATCCTACTCCGATCACGAATCAAAACTTTCCATAACTGCTTAGGACGGATAGAAGCAATCTTAAGACTTCCAGAAACCTTAGGAATGTATCCCACATCCCTAAAACAACTCAAATTCGTGACCCACACGAAATCCTATCATAACCAACTCGATACTTTCCATACCGAGACATAACCGACTCCGCCGCAGCCAAAGTCATCGACCGATACGATCCGATCCTTCCAACAAGATCTTCCCATCCGTAAACCATCTTCAGAACCATGTTGCCACGTCATGCACCGCATGCATACGTGCAAACACCTTCCTTCGACGTCCAGTAACCTTCATATGCACTGCCCTTGATTCAATCATCATGCGCGACCTCCTGACCCGCTCAACCACAATTCCTCCTGAATTTGGTTGTTGGAACCTCATCTCCTCCCTGAGACTAGTCCAAAGGATCCTGTCACCAGCCATGACTTGAAATCAAGCAACACCTGCACATGAACAAACAACCAATCTGTACGAGCCGAAGTCTGCGACTTGTCTCAAGTCAGTTCCGAACACAACACCTTACGTGAGCACCTCACATAAGCATGTTGCAAAGCATATCAAAACGATATCAGCCATATCAAACAAGACGCACCAAAAACTTAGTAAAACAATACTAAGCAAAATATCAAACAATGTAAAGCAAGTTCGAAACATTTCACATTAAAAGCAGGAACATTGCGATCAAGCTCCGAACCAAGAAAAAGCCAACCGGAGCTTGACCTGGAGCTTACCAAAGCTATTACAACCTAGCACCGGAGCTTACCAAAGCTAGTACAACCTAGCGTCGGAGCTTATCAAAGCTAGTCGGACCTAGCACCGGAGCTAACCAAAACTAGTCGGAACTAGTCATCCCAAAACTCAGAGCTAGAAAAACATGTCAGAGCTAACCAACATAAGTTAGACCTAGCAGAACATACTGGAGCTTAACAAAGACATGCCGGAGCTAAAGACAAAGCTCACCGGAGCTTCCAAAAAACATGTCGTATCTAGACAAAGAAAGTTGGACCTATTGTTGGACCTTGCAGAAGCTCATAGCTAGAGTAGGACCTTGCTAAAAAGATGTTATGGCAGCATTCAAAAACTTTTATTGTCAAAGCCAATGTATTCAGCACACATAGGTCTCACATGTACCTTCAATCCTTGATAGGGACAAGGCGCACCACCCTCTTAACTCATGCGTCCCTCTGTCAGGGGAAAGTGGCTGGACTACGTGACAGCTTGGGAGCTCACCTCTACGGCGGAGCTAAGGTCCCGCCTTGCGGACCACGTGGCAGCTCGGGAGCTTACCTCTACGGAGGAGGTCCGGTCCCGTCCTGCGGCCCACGTGGCAGCTAGGGAGCTCACCTCCGCAGAGGAGGTTGGGTCCCGCCTTGCAGGAAACGTGGCAGCGCTGGAGCCTACCTATGCGGGAGGTGGCCCGTCTGATGCCTCGAGCCACGTAGCAGCTCCAGAGTCCTGTCTCATGTGGGAGAGTGTTCCTTCCCGGCTGGACACGTGGCTTCTTGGGAGCTCATCTTCAAGGCGGAGACGAACTCTTCCCCAGGGTCTCTCGCAGGTACCTCGAACCCTGTATCTGAGGTTGATGGGTCCGGGTGTGACACCCGGTTCCGAAAATGAACCAAGTGCAGTATATGTGTGCCCAGGATGTTCAACACACATATACAACTGCATCACAAATGATATATAGACAGTTACCACAACACAATTTAATTAACCAAATTTTATTACACAATTCATAATATCCTTGAATACAAGTTCTAATGAATATTAATGGCAAGTTCAACTAATGCAGCAGAAATAGACTAGACTGAGCAAACTAAGAAAAAGGGATAACGCAGCTCCATGCAACACCACATGCAAAGCTGACGGTAGACATGGCCTAGAACTCCGCACTATCGCCACTAAACTCACAATCTTGACCTGCAGCTGTTGGGGGGATTGCAAGAGTGAGTACATGTCGTACTCAGCAACTGTGGAAAGTATGACATGTGGCTGATTCAAACGACGACAATAATAATGGCTAAGTGCTGAAAAGTACAGTAAAACCATTTGGAAAAGCAATGCATTACATGTATGTGAAGTAATCCCGTCATAAAACATAATTAATAACATAGCACCAGTCCGTATTCCATATCCATCACCATCAAACCATTAACCATATTCAATGCCACAGTTAATCCATAACCAGCCAATACCAGTACCAAACCATAACCTTCCAAAATCCCAATTTCCCTCTAATCATGGAAGTTGTCCAGGTGCTCATAACCGGGAGCACGTCTATCATGATAGTTTATTAGACTCTGTAGAGTTTGCACCACTTTATCCATGTGTTCGTGATTTCATCACCTTTCGGTGACTAAGAACCTCCCTTATGCCCATGACCCGTTGGTCACATTACACACTTCTGTTGGTGTGTGGCTAAGAGATCACAAAATAGCCTTTACAAAGAGATTACTAGCCTATTTAGACCCCACTGAGATTTCACCGGTGGTGATGTCTCCCACAGAGCACATCTTCAACCAAGGGCCCCCTTTTGAGCCATTCGGATCCTAGGGTAGTCCCACCAATCATCAACAAACCCAATCTGACTATCCCTTCCCCTAGCATCCTTAATGGTCCAAACAGCACTAGCAAAATCCTAATTAATCAGCTACTCTGCACCCATACTTGGCCTCGTAGTGGCACTGTAGTCCTGGCTTATTCTCGCATGAACCGGTCCTTAGATCTAAACCAAGCAAACCACTGTACATCCAACCCATCCACATACCAGGCTTGCTTAGATCACCCATTACCATATCATATTGACCTGTTCACATTAACCAGAATATCATTAATGCATAATTAAATGTGTAGTGTTGTTTTCCCATCCCAGTTAATTAAGCGAAGCAAAAAAGGTAAAAGCCTATCCCGACTCTCTACCATAATTCCAGGTGACAAGGGTGGTTAAACAATTCTAGTAAACTTCCTACCATAGGATTTCCCATCAAATTGACACAGCATACAATTTTCCAAACAAAATATTTATTTTAAAACAGGATCAATATGCTTCAAGGACACTTGCCTTGCTCCGATGAGTAGGGTTGCTCAAGCGCTTCGAAGTCTTGGTTCCGAAAATCCTCGTACACGACCTCTTGAGTACTTCCCTCTACTCGTGATCACACATACAAGAAAATACATACAAATCAACATGATGCACACGTACTAATAAACATGCGATGACATGCATGCATGCAAAGTTTAATTATTAATTAACTATAGTTTTTTATTAGTTAGATGCAACTAGTTCATACGTGTTCATATGAGTTTACAGGGGTTTTAGCGAGGATTAATGCTGCTGAAAATAAATTTATGGTTCATCTAAAATCAATTTACGTCTATTAGATCTAATACATCGCTAAAACTCGCATCGGAAAAACGAACCCTACTGTAGATGTGACGGCTTTGACGATCGTGGCACAGAGGCGGTGCGTAGACGAAGTGGATGGTGCAACGATCCTCCGACGGCACGACAACCGCGACACGACGACGACGACAATCTCCGGCAGACGACGGCACCCTCCTCTTTTTCCTCCTCTTCCTTCCCTTTTTTTCTTCCCTCCTTGTCTTTCTCTGGCGGCTAGGGTTTTTTTCCTCTCCTCTCTTTTTTTCTGGCGGCGACGCTTATGGTACTGAGAAAAACGAAGCCCCCGGGGCTTTTATAGCCGGTGCAGGCGGGGCGCGGGCGGCACCATGGCCGACTCGGCCGGGGGCGCACAGCTGAGCGGCTCGGGCGGGGACGCGTGGCGTGCGCGGGCGGGGTCGCGCGGCGCGAGGCTGGGGCACGGGCGAGCATGGTGGGGCCAGACACGGCAGGCGCGCGCGCTGGGAGTGGGTCGGCTCGGGCGGCCTGGCCGGCCAGGTGGTTGACCGTTTTTTTTTTATTTTTCTTTTTTACATATATTATTATTATATATATTATTAGTTATACTTTATTTTATTTATTTTATTTGTTTTATTTATTTATTATTTTTTATATATATTATTATTATTTTTATATTTATTCCCTAATAAATGTTTTACGCTATTATTTTCTTTTTCTTCTTTTGCTACACATGTTTGCACATGTATGTTTTATATTTTATTATCTTTCTTTATTCTACTAATGTTTAATGCATGATCATGTATGCAATGCATGATGCGAAAATTGAGGGTGTTACAAACCTACCCCCCCCCCCCAGCCTAAAGTGAATCTCGCCCTCGAGATTCGACATCGTGGAGAAAAGATGAGGGAATTCTGGCTTCAGGTCTTCTTCATGTTCCCATGTAGCTTCGGCTTCCCTATGGTGGTTCCATGCACTTTGCACCAACGGACCCTCTTATTCCTCGTGACCCCTTCCTTCACGTCCAAGATCTTGATAGATTGCTTGACATAGGACAAATCCTCCTGAAGTTCTAACTCGTTCATCGGCACCTGTTCTTCCGGCACCCTCAGACACTTCTTGAGTTGAGATACGTGAAACACGTTGTGTACATCGGGGAGATACGCCGACAGCTCAAGCCGATAAGCTACCTCTCCTCGCTTGTCCAAAATCTTAAATGGTCTGATATAATGAGGTGTCAGTTTTCCTTTGACGCTAAACTGGCGTTGCCCTCGGGTAGGTGACACTTTGAGGTATACGAAATCTCCAACTTCAAATGCCAGATTCCTTTGCCTATTATCCGCATAACCTTTCTGTCGCGACTGAGCAGCCCTTAGGTTTTCACGTATTATTTGGACTTGTCTTTCAGCGTCTTGTAACACATCAGGACCAAATACTTGGTTCTCTCCTGTTTCATTACAAAACAAAGGTGTCCTACACTTCCTTCCGTATAGTGCTTCATAGGGTGACATTTTCAAGCTGGCTTGGTAGATATTGTTGTATGGAAATTCTGCATATGGCAAGCTATTGTCCCAACTTTTCTCATGCTTCAAAGCACAAGATCTTAACATGTCTTCCAAAATTTGATTGGTCCTCTTGGTTTGTCCATCCGTTTGAGGGTGATATGCTGAACTAAAGTTCAACCTTGTTCCCAAAGCTTCATGCAATTTCTGCCAAAATCTGGAGGTAAACTGAGAACCTCTATATGAGACTATCTTCTTTGGTACTCCGTGTCGACACACAATATGCTCCATGTATATTTCGGCCAATTGTGCAGCTGTATATTTGGTCTTCACATGGACAAAATGAGCTGACTTGGTTAAGCGATCCACAATTACCCAAATTGAGTCGTAACCGAACTGAGTACGTGGTAACCCAACTATGAAGTCCATTCCAATTTCTTCCCACTTCCAATCTGGGATCTTCAATGGTTGCAATAATCCAGCTAGCCTTTGATGTTCAGCTTTAACTCATTGACACACATCACACACCGCAACATATTCGGCCATGTCCTTTTTCATGCTGGCCCACCATTAGCATGTCTTCAAATCCTTGTACATCATTGTACAACCGGGATGAATTGAGTACGGCGAGTCATGTGCCTCCTTTAATATTGTCTCCCAAATATGCTTCACATTAGGCACTACAATTCTCATTCCAAGTCATAAGGTGCCTTGTTCGTCTTCATCAAATCTGAATTCTCTTCCTTCTTTGGTCCTTTCCTTGATTTCCTTGATCTCCTCATCCGTGGTTTGTGCTTCTCGAATTTCTTGCTCCAAGGTTAGATTTAACTCCATCATTCCCATCGCATTCACAAATCCAAGATTCAACCGTTCAAACTCCTTGCATAACTCGGATGGCAATTCTCAAACCGTGAGTTGATTACTTACTCCTTTCCGACTCAAGGCATCGGCCACTACATTGGCCTTTCCTGGATGATAGTTGATCCCCACATCATAATCCTTGATGAGCTCCAACCATCTTCGTTGCCTCAAATTCATATCTGTTTGTGTGAAAATATACTTAAGACTCTTATGATCTGTATAAATTTCACACCTATGTCGAACAATATAGTGTTTCCAAATGTTCAATGCATGTACCACGACTGCAAGTTCTAAATCACACGCTGGGTAATTCTGCTCATGTTTCTTCAATTGTCTTGACGCATAGGCGACCACTTGACCTTCTTGCATGAGCACACATCCAAGTCCTTGCCTTCATGTGTCACAATAAGTATCAAAACTCTTGCTCACATCCGGCAGTACCAGAACTGGGGCTATTGTTAACCTCTTCTTCAAAACCTCAAAACTGTTTTGACAAGCTTGAGTCCATTAGAAAGCCTTTTCCTTCATTAGCAACTCCATCATAGGCTTGGCTATCTTGGAAAAGTCATTGATGAATCAACGGTAATATTCGGCCATCCCAAGGAAACTCCTTATTTCCTTTACATTTTGTTGTGGTTCCCACTTCAACACGTCTCTCACTTTTCCGGGGTCGACCGATACTCCACCTCCTGAGATGATATGATCTAAAAATGCAACATCTTTCAACCAAAACTGACACTTGTTGAACTTGGCATACAATTGATGCTCTCTCAATTTTTGCAACGTGAGCCTCAAGTGTTTCTCATGCTCCTTCTCGTCCTTCGAGTAGATCATAATATCATCAATGAACACTACAAAGAACTTGTCCAAGTACTCAATGAAGACCTTATTCATGAGGTACATAAAGTAGGCAGACGCATTTGTCAATCCAAAAGACATCACGGTGTACTCATAAGATCCATACCGTGTCCTAAAAATTGTCTTAGGTATGTCCGATGGCCTAATCTTCATTTGAAAGTAACCTGACCTCAAATCAATCTTGGAAAACACACAAGCACCTTTCATCTGATCAAACAAATCCTCTATGCGGGGCAAGGTGTACTTCTTCTTGATGGTCACCTCGTTGAGAGCTCGGTAATCCGCACACATCCTTTGCGTTCCATCCTTCTTGTCCACAAATAGAACGGGCACTCCCCAAGGTGAAGAGCTTGGGCGAATGAAACCTTTCTCTAATTGCTCTTGAATCTGTATCTTGAGCTCCGCTAATTCCACAGGTGGCATCCTATACGGCCTCTTAGCTATAGGTGCAGTTCCAGGTTTTAAATTAATAGCAAACTCAATGTCTCGATTGGGTGGCATACCTGGCAACTCATCTGGAAAAATATCCAAAAATTCACACACCACCGGAATCTCCTCAATTGCGGCACCGTCCATATGTTTCAGCTCCAATTGCTTCGGTGCGGTTTGAGATGCTTCAAACTCTACGGTGATCCCTTCCTCATTGGTCAACTTCACCGTTTTCGTGGCACATTTGATAACTCCATTGTGCTTCCTCAACCAGTCTATACCAAGTATAATGTCCAATCCTTGGGAATCCAAGACTATAAGGTGGCGGAGAATTCTACCCCCCTTGTTCTAAGGCTTACTTTTGGACATACTATATTTGTCCTTATCTCTTCTCCAGGAGACTTAACCAATAGAGTAAACTTCATATGAGAGGTAGGCAAACTATACTTGGTGACATACTTCGACGCAATGAATGAATGCGATGCTCCAGAATCAAACAACATAGTCGCGGGGTTGGAGTTTGTGAGGAACATACCAATGACCACGTCATCTGCTTGTTGAGCATCCTCTGTAGGGACGTGGTTGACGTCGCCACGAGCAAAATTCTGCTGTCCATGATTCCCTTGCGGTTGTCCTCCATTGGATCTTGGGCTCGGTCTTGGCGCATTGCTTCCTTGTACAAGGCTTGACTTAGGACATTGATGCGCAAAGTGTCCAGCTTCTCCACAAATATATCACTTCTTAACTCCACCAGAATTTCGATGGACTTGATTTTGCGCATTGGCTCCAGGAAAGTTGGCACGAGGTGCAAAAGGCATTGGAGGCCTAGGTGTTTGCATAACAGGGCGCTGCTGCACAAACTTAGTTGGGCGCGATGCAAATCCAGGGTGCTGTACAGGAGCAGAGGAGCTGTAGCATGGCGCATTAGGAGGTGCAAGGCAAGGGCGAACATTGCTTCCTTGTTGCTGTCCTTGATATGACGCCTTCCTCTTATTGTCTTGCTCCATCTCACAGACCTTATTCCCCACCACAATTGCTTTGTCCACAAGATTCTAAAAATTGGCATAATCACAGTTGAGCAATTGCACTTGGATCTCATTGTTGAGGCCTCTCATGAACAAATATTGCTTCCGACTGTCCCTACTAACATCTTCAGCTGCATATCTTGAGAGTTGAGTGAATTTGTTTAGATAATCACCCACGCTCGATCTTCCTTGCCTTAAGTTCTCAAATTCATGTCTCTTCAAGATCATAACTCCCTCGGGCACATAATGAGAATGGAAGTTCTCCTTGAATTCTGCCCAAGTGATCCTCTCTTGATCCTCATGAGCATTGCAATAGCATCCTACCAATCCGCAGCTGCTCCAACGAGTTGATGAGAAGCAAATAGCACCTTCTCCCGGTCACTACATTGGACAATAGCAAGTTTCTTCTCCATGGACTTGAGCCAATCATCGGCATCCATAGGGTTGGCAGCTTGAGCAACGATTGGCTGCCTAGTCCTCATAAACTCTCCCAGCCGGTTATGAGGAGGTGGGGGTGGCGGTGGCGGTGGAGGCATGTGGGGCTGATTGTTGTTATTGGCAGCCTGCAGCCTGCATGAGCTGGTTCTGTATAGCCAGTAGCTACTCAATATTGATAGCTCCATGAGCAGGTCATTGTTCATTGTTGTTCTGAGGTACTCCATGGTTCTCCTCCTCATCATTGACATCCCTCTGGTTGCGAGTGCTCACCATCTAGAGAAAATCAATAGGTACGAATTTGAAAATGTCCCTAACTATATGCATCAAGGGATATGAAACTAAGCAACTAACTAGCCTCGGTGGACATGGCAATGCCAAAGCATCCCAAAATCCTCTATTAAGTACACAAGCAAACAATATATATAGCAACAGCACACCAAAAAAAAACACAACGATTCCTAAGTGTCCTATGTGCTCTAATTGTCTGTGGCGACCAGAGTCCACATATCCGAGGATCTCATTGGGTGGTGCCATGCAATGCGGCACCTAACAACACACACACGAAAAGGATACCAAAACATATAAAGTTTTCCATTCAAAATAAGAAGAGTTTACAAAAGAGTGTACAACAGAAGTACACACGCAGCGGAAAATATATACTCATAATATCACCTAACTAAGCAGGAGAGAAGACGTTCATGCCCTAGGACGCTTCTCACTAGCAACAAGAAGAACATTCAGCAGCGGCGTGGTTCACATGAGTTTTATCTCGATACCTCGAGATCTCATGTACAACCTGAACAGCAGAAATAACCTAATACCAGCAAAAATCGTTAAAGCGCAAATGTGAGCATAAGGCTCAGCAAGACTAACCCGTCTCACTAGACATATGCAGGGTGAATACTAAGCATAGGTAAGGAATAGCATAAATAGACTCACTTACAAGTGGATCCTTATAATCATGTTTTAAGTAGCAAATGACATTCTTCAAGCACGACACATCATAGACTCCACAATCAAACAAGAAACGCTTTGCCGATGATATGACATGCCAAAAGCACATACTGCTATTACAGGTAAAGTATGGGGAAACTGTAAACTTTTAATTGTACTATCTCTAAGCCATACAAGGTTGCAAAGCAATTATAATGCAATATATCATATTCTTCTGACTTCTTCAGTATTTACTACGTCACGGCTCAGTGAACAAGTGGTACTATATTACCGCGAGGGACGGTGATTGCAATCAAGACACACCCGGACAACATGACACATACGCATGTTAGGAAGTGTCAGCGAGTACACCAGTACCTACGTAACACTTCAGTACTAGTCGTATATGCCCACCTTTCACAAGAAACCCGAACGTAGAACCCGTCTCACCTCCGCGAACAGAAGGTCTCCGCACGGAACACCTCTTGTGTCCGCCGACTGATTTACACCTTATTGTCCTCAACCCACCCCTATCGATGGTGAGTTAATGGGCCTTGACATCCCAGTTATTGAGTTACGTCAGTTTACTAGAGTCCATATGTCCAGTATGTTGCCAATACAAGTCAAGCTTGTTCAAAGGGGCCGCATACGGACGGGCCTTAACTGACCAGTCAGAGCTATGCAACCAAGACCACGTCTTGTCGCTTCCTATCCATCTCTGACCGTTCTCAAGTTTAGATTTACAGTTATTTTCTATAAATGTTATCCCAGGATAGATGAGTGTAATTTTCTATCTCGCGAGTAGATTCCAACTACTCGACTTCTACCGGTTTACCTACTACATTAGCATAGCAATTCTACATGTCGAGGTATTAACCTACCCAATTAACCAATGGGATAGTGGGTCATGCATCTGGAGTATTCAAGCATCCTAAACTTAATGCACAATTCATATGCTAATCATCATAGTGATAAAGTAAAACTTTTTAAACAGCTTAAATGCAAACTGGGGCTTGCATTAGTTTGCAATTCGATTAAATGTTAAGGGTCAGTGGTCTTCTTTCGGGACTTCGCCAAGTAACTTCACGACAGGCACCCTGGCCTTCTCCTCTAAGTGAAGCTCCTCATCGATCACCTAACATCACGTGCCTACTGACATGATATGCATATAAGTACATAATGTAATATACATTAGATTAAACAAGTTCAACAACTCTAAGACTGGTGAGACTAACTCGAAGGAAGAGGTATGCCTCAGTTGTGTGGATAAACAAAGGATGGAGTCAAGTGGTCATAGTATTATCGAGATGTGAATTGAAAGGTGCAATGTAAGCACACATTGCAACTTGGCACTTAACACTCGACGCTATGCCACGCAAGGATGATAAAGTTGAATGGTGTGGAAGTGTTGGGCCGAATAGTGTAAGAATGACCAAGGACTCAAGGTGGAGCATTGAAAGCTTAAGGCATGAGTGAACTGTGCAACAAGAGGTCACGACTCAGAAGGCGACCAATGAAGTTACACAAAATCATTAAACAGTAAACCTAACTAAGTGACCAGTGTGGTCGCAGGGTTCTGAATTAGGATGAATCGATGTGAAACCCTAGTGACACTTGGAAAAGAAGTGAGATCGACATTGCTTGGACTCAAAGAGTCATCACAGCATTGTTAACCTGACGTGAGTACCAAGACATGTTCAAAGGACCTTTAGGTAAATCAATCGCTATGACAATCTCCGCAAGCATCACCAAAGTTCTTACATGACACTATTGCATTGTCCTTTGCAAGATTGTCCAGATGAGCTCGGTGAACTCCTCAAACTCGAACATAAGGCATTACTATGTTGTGACGATGTGCTTTGCCCTGTCAGGAAGATCATCTCATCTACGTTCACATTGACCCGGACTCGTCCATGGTGATGAGCGGAATCCCGAACACCACCTTTTGAGTATTTAGGCTAGTGATGTCGACTCGGTTGTTGATAAGCGACTCGACGAACCTGCCGTCGATGAAACGACACACCTAGTTAAGAAATTCTGCGGACAGTTAGGAAACATCGTCGACACAAACATGAAATGCTTTATCCAAGGTTCCCCTTGGTCTAGTTTTCCTTGTCGGTCGCAACATTCTCACATTATTCAACCATAGGTCATCGGTGATCACCAACCACCTTGGTTTGACCTAGAAGGCATTTTGTCGAGGACCTTGGCTATACCTAGGACTCGACTGCTCTCACAACGACTAAACCTAATTTGGCTTGACAACCATTGTCCGACGAGTCATGCTGGTGTTTCAGCACCACACACATCACAAGCATCCTTCATCTCGATGCCAGGACACGATGATGGCTCGGAGCAACACGACGACGTCATGTGGTCAACGACGTCGACGCGGCTCATGGTGGAGCATCACGAGCACGCACGGACAAGCCAACGTGATACAAACGACACAATAGGTCAACTTGGGGATTTCTATAGGAATGATATCATTGCGGAAAATGGACGTACGGCTTGACAACACATGAGTACTATTAGCGGTCACCAGTAACAGACTTCGGGGCGTCAAGCAATGCATTTTAGGGCAATGCTGACCTTGTAGGCATTTTGCCGAACATCTTGGGTGTGTACTTGATTTCTGTCGCTTCATCGCCATTCAAAGAGCATATTGGCACTTAGGCTTGTCGGTTGCAACATCATTCTACCCCTGCATCACAGACCAGTTCTAAACATCAACAAAGTTGGTTCTTTCTTCATGAGCATTTCATCGAACACCTTGGCTGCAGCACTGTCCCAACTAATCTTTGAACAATTCAGAGCTAACCTTGAACCAATTGTCGTTGCCGTGGTGTCGTCGACGTGTTCTTGCATCTCATACATCTCACCAGTCACTCGCTTCTCTTGTTGGGTGCAGCCATGGCGCGGAACGGGGCAACGCACCGAGGGCGTCGAGCGCAAGAAGATTCAGGAACGTGCACGAAATGTTGCAGGTTAGGGCATGTGTTGGATGGGAGGATGGACAGGGCGGCAAGGACAAAGCCATGGCGCATGGTGAGCGGCAGAGGGAGTTGGCAGACGGCATTGATAAGAGGAATGCGGTTACCGCGGCTTGGCATGGCGAGGTTCCAATGGCTATCGCCATAGCCGGCACGGACGGCGCGAACAAGCAGCAGGACGGTGGCGCTCGGCCATGGCGCGGGCGAGCAGGGGCACAACCATGATGTGGGCGAGCAGGTCCGACAAGCACTGCGGCGGCATGGCGAGGTGCTACAGTGGCCAGGCGAGCAGGCACAGGGCGGCGCCAAGGAGGAGGCAGAGCGCCAGGCTGCAGGAGGCGAAGCAGCACACCATGGAGCTTGGTGGCGGTGAGCGCGCCGGGCGCCAGGGTGGTGCTGCGACGGGGCATGGGAGCGCGAGGCGTGCCGTGGAGCAGGGGCCAGGATCGTGAGACACAGAGGGCGCGACAGGGATGCGTGTGGCAAGGAGGCCGCTGGGCCGGCGGCTGTCGTGGGGCTGCCGAGCGCGGGGCGCAACAGCGCGGCGCCGTGGTGGCCAAGAGGTGGAGCGCCGGCGTCAGCGGGGCGTGGACGGGCGCAGAGGGGCGTGCGGAGGGAACGATCAGGGCGAGCGGGGACGCGGGCCAGCGGCGGTGCACGGGTGCAACACGCAGGGGGCCAGCTTGCGCTCGAGTGGGGCGACGCCGCTGCAGCCGGAAGGAGGGGGCACAAAGGGAGCGGCGCGAGAGGAAGGCGGCGAGCCGGCGTGCAGGGGCCTGGCAGACCTGGAGGTGGCGAGCAGGATTGGGTGGGAGGGAGAGAACGAGTGTCCCTCTGAAGATAATGGCTGATGTCTCCATCGACGTGGCACATGCAGCGCGCCTGCATGGAGGCAGGGGAGGAGAGAGAGAGTAGGTGCCGACCTGACCTGTGGGGACCACTTGTGGGACCCACCTCCCTCATTCCTCTTTCCAATTTCAATTACAAAAATATTCAACTTTGGCCCAATGACTAAATAAAATGTGAATAATTTTATGGTGCAATCAGATTTCAGAACTGAGCAAGTTGAATTTTGAACTCAGGTTTGAATCTGAATTCAAGTGGTGATACTTGATTCAATGAAATAAATGGTATATTAGGTTCAAAAATCCTAAAACTTTGAAGTTAACCTTTATGAACCGTAAGGGACCTCAGGAAAAATTTGGAGTTGATTTGGACAAGGTTAAGTACAAAGTTTAAATTTGAAGTCGACTTTGATTAAACTCTCAGTACATGTCCAATAAATCGAAAACGTGCTTATCGGGAGTATATTTGGAATATTAGAAGGTCATGGAAAAATTTACAGTCTTAGATTTGAACTTTTCTGAATGTCACATATTAGGGTTGGAATAATTCCTTTTTCTTTCTCTCTATTTTGTTTTTTTCTCCTTTAATTTTCCATTGAAAATGTGAATACTTGGAAATTAAGGATCTTACCCCTTAAGTTCCAAAATACATTAGCAAACATGTTTTATATGTTAAATTTTAACAAGTCCCTATTTTTAGTGAACATTGGTTAACTCATATGGTTCATGTGAGTTTGGATTTCCAAGTCCATTTTCAAAATTTTTAAGTTCGCATTTTTGCGTTTTTGTTCTTCCGAAAAGCGGGCTTTTACAATCCTCCCCCCTTAAAGGAATATCGTCCCGAGATTCTAACAAGTAGAATAACAGAAACAATGAGGAACGATCCGTAAAAGAATGTCATTGACTAAGGAAAATGGCAATGCCCTTAAAGACTTGGGTTCTACAAAATAGTGATTATCTTCAAGCATCTTAAGAAATTCTAAAGTCTGCTTCAAGTGATTCCAGTCTTTAGGTTGATAACCTTGATAGGATGCTCGACATGACAATATCACATCGTAAAACTTTCACGTCTGTTACTGAACCTTTATTGCTGTACTCGTACATTGACATGACATCTTATTTTGTCCTAGTATTGACTGGAAGAATCAGGACTTGTTCTTTGCTTCTCTAGGTTACCATGACAGTTTGAAACTATCTTTGCATTGATTCTTGGTTGCTTGCTTGGTTTTGCATAGGTCCTTATAACTCGATGTGGTATTTCCCTTGACATGAGTTTAAGATGGTTTACGAGGTTAAACAACAATCATTAACCTCGTTTGATGTTTAGTCAACCATAGGATTCTTTAGCTGTAGCATAAGAGTAGCAAAGCACTCAACACTCTCATGTGGGCAAAACCGCAGGAATACTGCAGATATGGTGACTACAAGGTTTTTGGGTATATCAACATCTTCAAACAATAGAAATAGAAGATGAAGACCCTTTGCGGTGGCACACGAGGATTTAAAGATTCAGCATCCTCATATGTTTCCAACACAGCAAAGAACCCAATCATATGGTAACTACAAGGTAATTAGTGTAGCAAGGTTACCATATAACACTGCAAGATCTTAGATGGACCCAAAGAGTTTCACGAGGTTGACCGGTATCCTCGCGAGTAAGGAGATTTCATGCATTTTACAAGGTTGATCATCGAACTGATGACCACTTGATGACGAACAGTATAGTTGCAACAATCAAGGTACTTGAACCTAAACAAGTCAAAGACGGAAGTTCAAGTGTCTGTTTAGTTGCAATTGGGGTTGAGTAATCGGTTTCCCAAGTATTACTCAATGGAAAGGACATCAACAAGGTAAGAAGCCAAATGAAGATGGTGAAATGTCCGTAGTCGTTAGACACCTTAGAATAGTTTGAATGGGGTACACAATCTTGCTCTAAATTTTAGTATTACTATGCATTCTATCATTGGTGTTACATTGGTAATGATGCTTCACGATGCAGCATAGATTGTATGGTGCAATGAATATGCACATGGTATGGTGCAAATGGTGAATATGTATGGTGCAAATGATGCATATGTATGATGCAAATGGTGCACATGCATGGTGCAATAGCTTTTATAGTTTGAGCAAGACTAAATGAACCACACCCACAAAACTTATGTACTGTCTGATGATTTGCAAGGATTGGATATCATGGTCGTGAAAGACACTCAATGAGTAGCGTTCCTTTCATGACTCGACCACAGTTAAGGAATTCATAACAGAACGATTGACAAGGAATGTGGGAAACATACCACGTTACCTCGACCTTTCGAAAGCTTGTTCATGTACTACTCCACTTGATTGTATTTTCAACTTGGTCTTAGAGTTACCAGTTGACTTGAGTAATATCTTCATCAGAAGAAAAACAACTAACTATATGTCGAAAATTATCCCTAGACACCTGGTCGAGATCACTAGACACAGCTCTAGTGATACTTCACTTAACCTTCGCTTCAATCAGTCAGGAGGAATGGATATCCTTCTCGATCACTTTAGTGGAGTTGAAGTCACATTCTTCTTAGAGTAACTCAATCTGGTGGTAGATGTTGGATCCTCTTGAAGATGTAATCTTTATTGATTGCCTTCTTGTTGACACGACTTGTTGTAACCATGGTAGATGGTTGAACACCACCATTACTTGAGTGATCACCTCCCCCCTTAAAGTTTCGAACCAGGATGTCGAAGCGTACTTCAAACAATCCTCATGGGAAGACGAGATGCAACTCGAGTAATTGCGAACTGCGTTAAACATCACAAGATGTGATGTGGCAAGTCACATAATTCAGACACTAGTATGTCTATCCAAGAGAAAAGGGCTTCAATGAGTTTAACACTCCATTCAACTTGTTAAATAGTTAAGTCCTAACTCTTGGTCGGTACCACACTCCTCGAGTTGAAATCGAGAACCGAATGCCTAACAAAAACCAAAAGGTTCAAACTGGCCAGGCTATAGTGACAAACAACCAGTCTGGACGCAAAATCGATTTTGATCCAGTTAATGGCAAAATAAGATCTCGAGATGAATAACAAAGTTAAAGTACACTTCAAGGACTTTCCAAAAAATATTGGTTTGCCTCTAGATCATCTCTTGTTTGCATGTTATGCTATTTTAATGTCAGCAGAATTTTCTGCACTTTCAGCAGAACCTGCTTAAAAAGTAGCAGTTTTGATCTAAAGTTCTCAGACTGTTCTGATGGAAATCTGGAAATATTGTTATTTAAAAATTTGTATCCAATCTAATAAGATTTCCAGAGTGTACTTAATTGTCTTCGCATCAGTCCTGGTTTAAAAGATATGAATTTTTGAAGTTGGGTAAAATTTCAGCATTCAGAATTTGAATTCAGTTCAGATTGACCACTCTGCATTCAAACTCGATTCGCAATAGGTATATGACCGTTTCAGGTCTGAAGCCAATTTCAAAAATTGTAGCTTACTCTCTAATCTTTCCAATGGTTACTCGCCCGACACCATTGGATCAAGGGTCTGCCAGTTATGGATTAAATTCAAAGGTGTACAGACTGCTGTCCAGTTTGGGTGTGCCTGGACAGTCTCTGCGAATATCAAATTTTCACCCACATAGAAAAGGATTTTGGTCTTGAGCTGAATAGAGAACTTGTAAAGTACTTCCAAAACTTTCTATGCAGTACTTACTTGCCCTCGTAGCACTTCTGGTTGAGAAGATATTGCATTTGCAAGTTGACAGTTTTTCTGAAAATTTGGACAGCACCTCCTTTGTTTAAGGCTGATTTTGTCCACAATTTTCAGATATACAAATATCAACATTTGCAAAAATAACACATAGCAAACTGGTTGCATACATTCTCAGGATTCCAGAAATGCATCACATGAAGTCATTCGACAATTCTACAGCGAGTTATGCGAGAAACAGTAACTGTATACAGGACTGTCCACTCGCTGTCCAGATTTGATCAAGTTTAGAAATTTGAAATTTTGAGTATGTTAGAGATGGATTCTGCTCTGGAGTTCTATAGAAACGTTGTATAGGACTCTCTACACTTTCCAACCACATAAAGTAGGCCTGCAGCAGTGAAGTCTGCAGAACGTTGTGATTCAATTGGTGAAGAGTTCAGATTCTGTCCCCTCTTCTAGGCTGCCAGAACCTCTTAAACAATACTTCAATTTAGACCTTGTTAATATGAGTTTTAGCCTTTGTGTTGAATAGGAATTTGATAGAGGACTCTTTAATCTTTCCAGGCATGTACAAATATGCCTAGGTTGCATTTCTAGTTTAAGAGTTATGGCTGTTGAAAGTTCAACAATTTTCCAAGTTGGTTTAGGTAGTACATATAGTCTTGTTCCAGTTTTTAACTCAAGCGTTTAAATACTTCTTATCTGAATTTGGGTCAATATTGAATTAAAAAGTTGTAGTCTAGGTCTTCCCTTTCTGAAAATGTATCACAATGGAATAGAAGAGCTTTCTACAAGGAAATATGGCAAAAAAACAGATGCTGGTGCATGTAGTTTCAGAACTGCAGCTGCTGTGACAACGGTGCATTTTCATCACCATAAAAGCGTCTTTTGGCTTGGAGGTTAATAGAAAACTTATAGAAGACTTCAAAAGCTTTCAAAAAAGTATTCACTTGCCTCCAAAGCCATCCAGGTTGAAGAGATACGGATTTTTGAAGTGGAGCAATTGGTTCAGGTTTCAGAATTTAGTTTGATAGATCATGGTTGTTTAAAGCTGATTTGGCCACTGATTTTCGGATGGATAACCTCACAATTTGACAGCAAGTCCCAATACAAACTTGTTGTACAAGTCGCAAGGTTTCCGGAAATGTATTACACGAAGGTATTCGACGATTCTACAAAGAGTTATGGTTGAAATGCCGAGGCTAGTTCATTATATCAAAGAGGTGAAGAAATGCTGGTTTCTAATGATTTGGACGATTTCCCCAGTGTTGTTCTGTTCAACTCATCCATAGAGAAATCATCGAGGACCTGAAGATCTCCCCCATCCCTATAGCATATACGTTCCATGTCAAAACTTTGATCCAAATCTTACCAGCATCTGGTAGTTGGATCTTACAAGATGATAATGAAGCCATTCTTTCGTGGGGGGTGGTCAAAGTATCAATCGTGATACTCAAGGTACTACGTGCCTCGCCAAAAGAAAAGTCTAATCCGGTATATCCGAATACGTCTATAGGTGGTTCTAATACCGATCACTCACAAACGTATGCTACACGGGTCGCTTCCGTAGTTAGTGTACCTGCAGAAGACAAACAATCCCCTTTCATACCTTCACACCTCAAGGGCGGCACGGGGAAACACGACAGGCAGTCACAATAATATATATGAAAGTAAATGCATACAACTTTGGTGTCAGTCACCCTCGAGCGAAGTCATGTCTCGAGGTACATGGTTGTACTACGTCTGTACAGCAAAGACTCCCGCACAAACCGGCTTATACACGCTCGGGCATACGTGTTTCGCATGATCCCATAGAACATGAATAGTTCTAGAGATGCATACTATCGGGTTATACACCACCCGACGGGCGCTCCCACTAATTTTGTGTCACATTGGGGTATCGCGTGGCAGCTGTTCTCAGAAACATAGGAAAGTTTCAAAGACTCATATTGACTTTCCGTGCAAAGCCACAGAAATGTCACATACCACATCTCGTATGCAGAGTTTACCGAGATTGATCCGCTCTTGGTGGCGTACCTTACCTCTTACCTTGAAGACGGGGCGTCATTACAAAATAATATAACAAGTTAGTTTACCACCTTTATAACTTATACTAGTAATAGTGCTTAATGGGCATATAGCTAATCCTCACTCGACTACTTTGGAGTTTTCGAAAATAGGCTCTTTTTGAGCTTGCTATTCCCAATGAAGCTCTAATACCATGTCTATGGGGACTAGAGTCCACATATCCGAGGATCTCATTGGGTGGTGCCGTGCGATGCGGCACCTAACAGCACACACACAAAAAGGATACCAAAACATATAAAGTTTTTCATTTCATAATAAGAAGAGTTTACAAAAGAGTGTACAACAGAAGTACACACGCAGTAGAAAATATATACTCATAATCTCACCTAACTAAGCAGGAGAGAAGACGTCCATGCCCTAGGACGCTTCTCACTATCAACAAGAAGAACATTCAGCAGCGGCGTGGTTCGCATGAGTTTTATCTCGATACCTCAAGATCTCATGTACAATATGAACAGCATAAATAACCTAATACATGCAAAAATCGTTAAAGCGCAAACGTGAGCATAAGGCTCAGCAAGAATAACCTGTCTCACTAGACATATGCAAGGTGAATACTAAGCATAGGTAAGGAATGGCATAAATAGACTCGCCTACAAGTGGATCCTTATAATCATGTTTTAAGTAGCAAATGACATTCTTCAAGCACGGCACATCATAGACTCCACAATCCAACAAGAAACGCTTTGCCGATGTTATGACATGCCAAAAGCACATACTGTTATTACAGGTAAAGTATGGGGAAACTGTAAACTTTTAAGTGTACTATCTCTAAGCCATACAAGGTTGCAAAGCAATTATAATGCAATATATCATATTCTTCTGACTTCTTCAGTATTTACTACGTCACGGCTCAGTGAACAAGTGGTACTCTATGTAAAATCCCACTTTTTCCTTTTATGTGAAGTTCAACTACAAGTGGTTTATCAAACATAATGGGGGTCAACATAATTGTGCACATAAACTTGACCTCACTAAAAAGTTTTCTTTCTACTCATGTTGTAATCTTATCAACATGAGGACTGGACTTCACCCTAACCCTACAACATTTTAAATAAACCTTTCTACAAAGTTAGGAAGTAATTGATTGCAATGGCTAGGGCAAATTATATGGCATCAATATAAAAATCAAAACAAATGTAATTTGATTATGTTGCTATGCATATTAGGCCCTGCCGAAAAGATTCAAATCAAAGGCTCCAATTTTTTCCTTAGACTCTTAAATATCTAACTAGCTTCTCAGAAAATTTTCAAGATTTTTGAAGTACATCTTTCATTTGTTTGGACACGTACAAAGGATTCTTTTCACGTCGACATCAAATTTAGCATTACACTAAACATTGCCCAAATCAACCCCTAATTTTTCCTAAGACCTTTTATGGTTTAGGGAACTTGGTTTCAAAGTTTGGAGATTTTTGGACCTCAGATACTATTTAATTCAATAAGGTTTATACCCATATTTGAATTCAAATTTGAATTTGCATTTCATGCAAACTATGTCCAAATTGAAATCTGATTGCATAATTGAATTCCCCATATTTTTCTTAACCTACCTGTAAATTTTGGGAATTTTTGGACAATGTTTTAGCTGGAATTTAGAGGAGGGGATAAGGGAGAGAGGTGGGGCCCACAGGTCAGACAGTGAAACCGATTCACCGCCCCTGTTTTCTCTCTCCGGCCGACACCGCGACGCTGCATGCCGCCAGCGCGCTGTCGGCCGTCGGTTGCCTCCATCTACCCCCCCTGTGTCTTTATCTACCGCTGTGGAGGCTATAAAACCACCCCCTGTCGGCCAAAGTCCCTCACCCGTTCACTTTTCACCGCGCCGCTCCGTTTCGTCGCTGCCGCAATCACCCCGTGCCGCTCGACGCCGCGCGCCCGTTGCCGGCCAGCCGAAGGCCTCTCGCGCCAAGATCTCAATGTCAAGGTTGTTCCACACTCTCTCGTCTACCCTCTGGTTCACTTCTGTCGACCGTTCGTTGCGGTTTTAGCCGGTATCTCGAAGCGACACCGAAGCTCACCATCGTGTTCACCACAAGCCGTCTCTGCTCCACGGTGCTAGGTCGCTACACACAGTTTCGCACTTCGACTCCTATAGCAAACTAGTGCGCCGAGACACGCTCTACACGTCGGTGAAAGCCGCTCCTTGTTTACGCGAGTATCAAGCAAGTTAGCTAAGTTTTACTTTCAGCCGAAACTTATGAACTCGCTCGGTTATTCTTTCAATTCGAGTTCCACACTTGATCACTCTCCACAATTGCTAGAAAATAGTTTCTACACTTCTTTGCGCACCCTCTCGAACTGGAATCACCAAAAATAATCAACCGTAGCTCGAGAATTACGAGTTTTTCCCTCCGCCGTTAAGAAGTTGCTTCGGTCACAGTCGATGATGGTTTTGCCGACCGTTGCACGACCATCTCACCTTCCCAACACCTTCCTAGTGGTTCCAGTAGTCTTTCCCTAGCATTTTTTAGAAGAGTTTAGCCACAGAGCAAAGGTTCCGAAATGGACGGAACCCTAGCTGTCGCCGCCGCCGATGCGCCACTGTTTCCGATCGTTGGCAAGCCTCCCCGACCCTACCATCGTGCTCATCCCATGAAATTAAGGTTGGGCACCAAAATTTAGATGCTGCGGTGGCCAGAAACGCTGATCCGGCGAGGCTCGCCGGAGAACACCGCCACGGGAGCCCCGCGCGCCGCCCGCAGCGGGCCCTGCGTGTCTGCGCCTTTTAACCCGTCGGATCAGGTGTGGTCTTGGGATCTGTTGTGGCTACGCGCTGTATCTCTGTGGTCCCCGTGTGGTTTAAATGCCATTGGTCCATTTTAAAATAGTTGGACCCATGATTTAATTCAAATTAGAAATTAATTCCAGATTTGGCTCCAATTAGAAAATCCATAACTTTCTGTAGGATGCACCAAAAATATTCAAACAATTTTTTTTAAAAGCCCATGAACTCTAGCTTCTATAAGTACCAATTAGGTTCAGTGCAACTCAAAGTTAAATTTTGTATAAAACAATCTTACCAAATACAATTGCAATTTTTGCAGGTGAACTTGCCACTGGAAAAATCCCCAAATTCACATAAAATGCACTGTCCTATTCTTGACTACCAGAAAAAGTTTGGGAGCCATTGCACCTGTTTAACCCTCTGTATAGTTCAATAACTTTTTTCAGTTATTGAATTTTTACAGATGTTCGGTTGCTTTATTATGTCCCAAATTTGGACTGAACCTTCCTTTTGTCATATACTAGTTCCTGTAAAAATCTTGGATTTAATTGACCTAATATCATATTCCTAATTCAGTTACAAACTGACTATTTATTTAAAAGCTAAAAATTCAAATATAAATAATTCCAGAAATTCTTGCCAAATTAGAAATTCAATAACTCCTTCACCAAAGCTTAGAAAATTATGAAACAAATTTTGCTAGAACCAGGACAACTTCCTCTATCATGATTATCAACTGGCAGCTATGTTCAAGCTACAGTTTCTTCTTTAAAATTCTTGGAAGTTTAATACTTGTTATAATTTTAGAGACAACAATATACTTTGATCATCTCCTGTTCTTTGCAAGAGCTTTGATCATATTCCCTAGTATCTACAATCAATGTTCCAAAGACAATTAAGGTCCCTATCATATAATGATCACCATGGATTAAATTATGGTCTTAGTAATAATTATTTTTCAAAGTCATTTATATATATGTTATATGCATATCGTATAGTGACCGAAGTCGAGGAAGAACCAGAAGCCTTGGAAGAGCACCTTCCAGAGATTAACCTCTACTCTAACCTGCAACTAGACAAGCCCCAGTTTGCATTTAAGTCGTTTATAAAATTTTACTTTATCACTATGATGATTAGCATATGAAATGTGCATTACGTTTAGGATGATTGATACTCCACTTGCATGACCAAAAATCCCAGGGATTGGTTGGAATGAGTTACAGTTTGACCTGTAGTAACTGCCTTGCTAATGTATAGGGAATCCGGTAGAAGTCGAGTAGTTGGAATCTACTCGCGAGAAAGGTAGGACATATCTCACAGGATTGGTTAATGGCTTAATATAATAAACTGAGACCGGGCAGGGGATGGATAGGAAGCGGCGAGAATTGAGTCTCGGTCGCATAGCCCTGCCTGTGTCGATTAAGGCCGGTCTGTATGCGGCCCCTTCAGACAAGCTTGAATTGTACCGGCGACATAATGGACATATGGAATCCAGTAAACTGATGTAACTCGATAACTGGGGTGGCAAGGCCCATTAACTCACCATCGATAGGGGTGAGTTGAGGACAGTAAGGTGTAAATCGGTCGGCAGACACATGAGGTGTTCCGTGTGGAGACCTTCTATTTGCGGAGGTGAGACAGGCTCGACGTTCGGGTTTCTTGTGAAAGGTGTCCATATATGCCTAGTACTGAAGTGTTATGTAGGTACAGGTGTACTCGCTGACACTTCCGAACGATGTATGTGTCGTGTTGTCCGGGTGCGTCCTGATTGCAATTACCGTCCCTTGCGGTAATAGAGTACCACTTGTTCACTGCGTCGTGACGTAGTAAATATTGAAGAAGTAAGAGAAATAAATTGTACTGAATTATAATTGTTTTGCAACCTTATATGATTTAGAGATAGGTCACATTAAAGTTTACAGTTTCCCCAGCTGTAATAGCATTATGTGCTCTGGGCATGTCATATAATCGGCAAAACATTTCTTGTTTGATTGTGGAACCCATGATGTGCCGTGCTTGGAGAATGTCATTTGCTACTTAAAACTTGATTATAAGGATCCAATTGTAGGCGAGTAGTTTTTGCTTCACCTTACCTATGTTTAGTGCCCCCTTGCATATGTCTAGTGAGACGGGTTAGTCTTGCTGAGCCTTATGCTCACATTTACAGTTAACAAGTTTTTGCAGGTTATACAATTGATGAAGGGTTTGATGATAAGGCTGCACCCCCTCCAGGGTGTACAGCCGAGTGGGAACCCTGCACGCCGCCGTGACTTGCGTGTTGCTAGTGCGAAGCATTCAGGGCATGGGTGACTTTGCTTTTGCATAGCTAGTGCTGAGAGCGTAACTATGATATATATATATATATATATATATATATATATATATATATATATATATATATATATTTCTTTCCTTCTGCTAGTATTGTAAAACTTCCACTGTAAGATAAATAAAAGACTTCGTCTTGTGTTTTATACTCGTTCTGTTCTTGTATATTGTTGGGTGTCGCATCGCACGACACCACCCAATGAGATCCTCGGATGTCGGGATTCTGGTCCCCACACTCTATTACTGCGAGGGACGGCGATTGCAATCAGGACACACCCGGACAACATGACACATACACACGTTCAGAATTGTCAGGGAGTACACATGTACCTATGTAACACTTCAGTACTAGTCGTATATGGCCACCTTTCACAAGAAACCCGAACGCCGAACCCTTCTCACCTCCGCGAATAGAAGGTCTCCGCACGGAACACCTCTTGTGTCCGCAGACCGATTTACACTTTACTGTCCTCAACCCACCCCTATCGATGGTGAGTTAATGGGCCTCAACATCCTAGTTATCGAGTTACGTCAGTTTACTGGAGTCCATATGTCCAGTATGTCGCCGGTACAAGTCAAGCTTGTTCGAAGGGGCCGCATACGGACGGGTGTTAACTGACCAGTCAGAGCTATGCAACCAAGACCACTTCTTGTCGGTTCCTATCCATCTCTGACTGTTCTCAAGTTTAGATTTAACAGTTATTTTCTATAAATGTTATCCCATGATAGATGAGTGTAATTTTCTATCTCGCGAGTAGATTCCAACTACTCGACTTCTACCGGTTTACCTACTACATTAGCATAGCAATTCTACACGTCGAGTTGTTAACCTGCCCAATTAACCAATGGGATTGTGGGTCATGCATCTGGGGTATTCAAGCATCCTAAACATAATGCACAATTCATATGCTAATCATCATAGTGATAAAGTAAAACTTTTTAAATGGCTAAAATGCAAACCGGGGCTTGCCTTAGTTTGCGATTTGATTAAATGTCAAGGGTCAGTGGTCTTCTTTCAGTACTTTGCCAAGTAACTTCAAGACGGGCACCCTGACCTTCTCCTCTAAGCGAAGCTCCTCATCGATCACCTACCATCACGTGCCTACTGACATGATATGCATATAAGTACATAATGTAATATACTTTAGATTAAACAAGTTAAACAACTCTAAGACTGGTGAGACTAACTAGAAGGAAGAGGTATGCCTCTATTGTGTGGATAAACAAAGGATGGAGTCATGTGGTCATAGTATTATCGAGATGTGAATTGAAAGGTGCAATGTAAGCACACATTGCAACTTGGCACTTAACACTCAACGCAATGCCACACAAGGATGATAAAGCTGAATGGTGTGGAAGTGTTGGACAGAATAGTGTAAGAATGACCAAGGACTGAAGGTGGAGCATTGAAAGCTTAAGGCATGAGTGAACTGTGCAATAAGAGGTCACGACTCAGAAGGTTACCAATGAAGTTAAACAAACTCATTAAAGAGTAAACCTAATTAAGTGACCAGTGTGGTCGCAGGGTTCTGAATTAGGATGAATCGATGTGAAACCCTAGCGACACTTGGAAATGAAGTGAGATCGACATTTCTTGGACTCAAAGAGTCATCACAAGCACTGTTAACCCGATGTGAGTACTAAGACATGTTCAAAGGACCATTAGGTAAATCAATCGCTTTGACAATCTCCGCAAGCATCGCCCAAGTTCTTACATGACACTATTGCAGTGTCCTTTGCATGATTGTCCAGATGAGCTCAGTGAACTCCTGGAACTCGAACATAAGGCATTACTATGTTGTGACGATGTGCTTTGCCCTCTCGGGAAGATCATCTCATCGACGTTCACATCAACCCGGACTCGTCCATGGTGATGAGCGGAATCCCGAACACCACCTTGTGAGTCTTAAGGCTAGTGATGTCGACTCGGTTGTTGATAAGCGACTCGACGAACCCGCCGTCAATGAAATGGCACACCTAGTTAAGAAATTCTGCGGACGGTTAGGAAACATCATCGACACGAACAAAAAACGCTTTATCCATGGTTCCCCTTGGTCTAGTTTTCCTTGTCGGTCGCAACGTTCTCACATTACTCAACCATAGGTCATCGGTGATCACCAACCTCCTTTGTTTGACCTAGAAGGCATTTTGTCGAGGACCTTGGCTATACCTAGGACTCGACTGCTCACACAACGACTAAACCTAATTTGGCTCGACAACCATTGTTCGACGAGTCGTGCTGGTGTTTCAGCACCACACACATCACAAGCATCCTTCATCTCGATGCCAGGAAACGATGACGGCTCGGAGCGTCACGACGACATCATGTGGTCAATGATGTTGACGCGGCTCATGGTTGAGCATCACGAGCATGCACAGACAAGATAATGTGATACAAATGACACAGTAGGTCAACTTGGGGATTTCTATAGGAATGATATCATTGCGGAAAATGGACATACGGCTTGACGACAAATGATTACTATTAGCGGTCACCACTAACGGACTTTGGGGCGTCAAGCAATGCCTTTTAGGGCAAGGCTCACCTTGTAGGCATTTTGCTAAACATCTTGGGTGTGTACTTGATTTCCGTCGCTTCATCACCATTCAAAGAGCATCTTGGAACTTAGGCTTGTCGATTGCAACATCATTCTACCCTTGCATCACAGACCAGTTCTAAACATCAACAAAGTTGGTTCTTTCTTCATGAACATTTCATCGATCACCTTGGCTGTAGAAGTGTCCCAACTAATCTTTGAACAATTCAGAGCTAACCTTGAACCAATTATCATTGTCGTGGTGTCATCCATGTGTTCTTGCATCTCATACATCTCACCGGTCACTCACTTCTCTAGTTGGGTGCATCTATGGCGCGGAACGGGGCGACGTACCGAGGGCGGCGAGCGCAAGCAGATTCAGGAACGGGCGCGGCCTGTCGCAGGTCAGGTTGTGTGTTGGATGGGAGGATGGACAGGGCGGCAAGGACATAGCCATGGTGCATGGTGAGTGGCAGAGGGAGTTGGCAGACGGCATTGACAAGAGCAATGCGATCGCCGCGGCTTGGCGTGGCGAGGTTCCAACGGCTATCGCCATGGCCGGCACGGACGGCATAGACAAGCAGCAGGACGGTGGCACTCGGCCATGGCGCGGGCGAGCAGAGGCACAACCATGACGTGGGCGAAAAGGTCTGGAAAGCACCGCGGTGGCATGGCGAGGTGCTACAGGGGCCAGGTGAGTAGGCGTGGGGCGGCGCCGGTGAGGAGGCGTAGCGCTGGGGTGCAGGATGCGAAGTGGCACACCGTGGAGCTGGGCGGCGATGAGCGCGCTGGGCGCCAGGGAGGTGCGGCAAAGGGGCGTGGGAGCGTGCGGCGCGCCGTGCAGTAGGAGCTGGGAGCGTGAGACGCTGAGGGCGCGGCAGGGATGCGCGCGGCAAGGAGGCAGCTGGGTCGGCGGCCGTCGTGGCGCGGCCAAGCGTGGGGCGCAGCAGTGCGGCGCCGTGGTGGCCATGAGGTGGAGCGCCGACGTCGGCGGCACGTGGACGGGCGCAGAGGACGGTGTACGGGTGCAACACGCAGGGGGTGAGCTTGCGCCGGCGTGGGGCACGCTGCTGCGGCCGGAAGGTGGGGGCACGGCGGGAGCGGCGCGACAGGAAGGCGGCGAGCTGGCGTGCAGGGGCCTGGCGGACCTGGAGGTGGCGAGCAGGAGTGGGCGACAGGGAGAGAACGAGTGTTCCTCTAAAGATAAGGGCCAATGTCTCCATCGCTGTGGCACATGCAGCACGCTTGCGTGGAGGCAGGGGAGGAGAGAGAGAGTAGGTGCCGACCTGACCTGTGGGGACCACTTGTGGGACCCACCTCCCTCATTCCTCTTTCCAATTTCAATTAGGGCTAGCGAACATGCTTCAAAAATATTCAACTTTGGCCCAATGACTAAATAAAATGTGAAGAATTTTATTGTGCAATCAGATTTCAGAACTGAGCATCTTGAATTTTGAAGTCAGGTTTGAATTTGAATTCAAGCGGTGATACTTGATTCAATGAGATAAATGGTAGATTAGGTTCAAAAATCCTGAAACTTTGAAGTTAACCTTTTTGAACCATAAGGGACCTCAGAAAAAATTTGGTGTTGATTTGGACAAGGTTAAGTACAAAGTTTAAATTTGAAGTCGACTTTGATTAAACTCTCACTACGTGTCCAATAAATGGAAAACGTGCTTCAAAAATTTTGAAACTCTACCAGGAGTCTATTTGGAATATTAGAAGGTCATGGAAAAATTTACAGTCTTAGATTTGAACTTTTCTGAATGTCCCATTTTAGGGTTGGAATAATTCGTTTATCTTTCTCTCTATTTTGTTTTCTTTTCTCCTTTAATTTTTCATTGAAAATGTGAATACTTGTAAATAAAGGATCTTACCCCTTAAGTTCCAAAATACATTAGCAAACATGTTTCATATGTAAAATTTTAACAAGTCCCTATTTTTAGTGAACATTGGTTAACTCATATGGTTCATGTGAGTTTGGATTTCCAAGTCCATTTTCAAAATTTTTAAGTTCGCATTTTTTGCGTTTTTGTTCTTCCGAAAAGCGGCCTTTTACACTCTAATGTGTCCATTCTATCTAGGCTGCGTCCTACGGTCAACCTGGCTCTGATGCCAATCTATGACACCCGGTTCCGAAAATGAATGAAGTGCAGTATATGTGTGCCCAGGATGTTCAACACACATATACAAGTGCATCACAAATGATATACAGACAGTTACCACACAAGTTAATTAACCAAATTTTATTACAAAATTCATAATATCCTTGAATACAAGTTCTAATGAACATTAATGACAAGTTAAACTAATGCAGCGGAAATAGACTAGACTGAGCAAACTAAGCAAAAGGGATAATGCAGCTCCATGCAACACCACATACAAAGCTGACGGTAGACACAGCCTAGAACTCCGCATTATCGCCATTAAAATCATAATCCTGACCTGCAACTGTTGGGGGGATTGCAAGAGTGAGTACATGTTGTACTCAGCAAGTGTGGAAAGTATGACATGTGGCTGATTCAAACGACGACAATAATAATGGCTAAGTGTTGAAAAGTACAGTAAAACCATTTGGAAAAGTAATGTATTACATGTTTGTGAAGTAATCCATCATAAACCATAATTAATAACATAGCACCAGTCCGTATTCCATATCCATCACCATCATACCATTAACCATATTCAATGCCATAGTTAATCCATAACCAGCCAATACCAGTACTGTCGGCGGTTGGAGCCGGCAGATCTCCCTACATTACTAAAGTGATAGGGGAGTTTGATGTTCGGTGTGGGCGCGCGGAGATTCAAGAAGGTGAATTGGAGTTTGGCACAGGAGACACAAGAATTTACGTGGTTCGGGCCGCCTGAGCGTAATACCCTACTCCACGGGTGTGTTGGTGTTGTATTAGCAGTAAGAGCTTGTCACGAGTGTATGGGGTGCGTGAGCTCGTTCGTCAACGTCCCTGAGTGTATTGTCGGCCTGTCCTTTTATAGTACAAGGACAGGCCGTTACAAGTTAGCCTGGCCCGACATGTGGCCCTGGCGGTTACTAGTATTGACACACGCTTAATTGCTCTTAATAACCCTGTAACGGGCTTTTACAGCACCATTACTGGTGTTAAGATCGTCCGTTTAAGTGTCATTAATATGGAATTAATGACACTTAATCGGGTCTTGAAGTCCTTAGCTCTCCTTTGAAGATCCGGAGCGGTTACAAGGTCTTCCGGAGGTTAGAAGCTGGAGGTCTGACGATTGGACATGTGGCAGCTCCGGAGCTTGCTGTAGGAAACAGGTAGCTTCAGGGCTACCAGACACGTGTCTGGTCCGGAGCTTCTCTCGGTCCGGGGTTAAGTCCGGAGGTGCCGTTTCGGTACGTGGCCCGGAGCTTCCCCCTTGTGGGAGGTAGCTCCGGGTTAGTTGTACACGTGGCGACCCAGGGATTAACCATGTTGGAGAAGCGGGTCCAGACATGTCTGACAAGTGGGCCTCCGAGGGTCTGAAAACCAAGTAGATGGCTTTCCTTTGAGATCTTTGTAACCTCAAGGGGTGTACGGTTTCTAGGGTACCGACAGTGGCCCCCTGGACTTACCTCCGAGGAAGATCACTGGGGTGAAGTCGTTCCGTCGGAGGTGGGTCCATCCTTGTGACTCTTGAACTGAGTCTTCAAGGGTCTTCGAAGGTGCCGTTGGCAGGGATTTACAGTTAGATCCCGCCCCGTGGTGCACCTCAGGCGGCAGATGAGATCTTTGACATGCGGATCTCACGCAATTGAAGGTCGCCGGTTCTCGATACGAAAACCGTATCGGTTCCGCGCGCCCTGTCAGGCCGCCGCCTTTTGGTTTCCCGCCTCATGATGACAACTGTTCGCCTGGGTAAGAGCCTCGACATGATCGTCGGGGTGGTCCCGGGCCCTCTTGTCATCGGTTGGGTTGAATTCTTGAGTGGTATCTTCGACTTCCCTGCGGTTTCCATCCAAGCGTTGCGAGGGCTTACTTAAGAAGGAAAACGCGCTCCGTCGAGAGTTCTTTACGCCTCTCATATGATCTTGCACTCAAACTCCCAACTCGTGCTTCGCTCTTCTTCTCTTGCCTAGCTGTGCCGCGATGGAGTTGGGTCTGCGCGAGAGTCGCTTGAAGACCGACAATGATTTGTAGAAGGTCCGGGCCCTCATGGGGTGGTCCTCGGACATCTTCAACCACTTGGTCTGTGCCGGCGGAGAGCTCCCCTTCGAGAAGGAGCGCGCCGGTGAAATGGTGTACTTTTCTTCGTACGCCATGGTGGGGTTGATCCCACCTTTTTCTTCCTTCTTCTT
The DNA here is from genome assembly GCA_036927565.1 of Tuctoria greenei. NCBI lineage: Eukaryota > Viridiplantae > Streptophyta > Magnoliopsida > Poales > Poaceae > Tuctoria > Tuctoria greenei. Next base: position 66,756,791 of record JAYESD010000004.1, on the reverse strand, counting down.
GATGCTGCTAGACTTCTATGGTCTTCAGCTATACCACCTTGGCCCTCACTCCATTCTCCTCGTGTCTATATTTGTCCACTTCTGTGAGATGTGGGTGGGCATCCCCCCTGCATCGAACTCTTCTGGACCTTCTTCACCGTCCACACCACAGGCCGGAGCAATGAGTACCTTGGCTTCTACTACTTTGTGAAGCACAAGAAGTGCTCATTCATGTACCTCCGGTCGTTCCCTTCCGGGAAGTGGGATGACTGGAAGAAAGATTGGATAGTCGTCAGGGTGGAGGAGCACGAAAGGTTGGAGCTGCCAGACGGTCTGCCCGGCATCGACACGACGATCTGGAGTGAGGTTCCGGTGCTGGCGGAAGCTTTCAACCCCGCCTTGACCAGGATCCGCCAATGCGTGGAGGGAGGATTGACCCCTCAGGCGGTATTTTGCAACTTCCTGGCCAACAGGTGGGCGCCGCTGAAGAGGAGGGAGAAGCTCGCTTGGGCCCTCAACAGCGTGATGGACGAGGACCGGGTTGAGACCGGGTTGAAGTCCAACATGGTGGGGAAAACCTTGGAGTTCCACCTCAAGAAATTCCAGCACGGCATCGACGTCGACGGTGATGACTTGACCCCGCCATCGGCCTTTCTCCCTCTCAACATGGATGTGGAGTTCAGTAGGGAGCTCCGGCGGACGATGCCCGCACTTGACGACCTTGGTGTCGTCGAGAGAAGATCAACCACCCGGGTGGCGATCCCCGGAATGCCCGAAGATGGCTCCGTCCCTGCCCCATAGCCGAGGGTCGAGGTCGTCGGCAAGGGCAAGGAACTGGCGAATGAGCCGGAGAGCCGGAAGAGGAAGCTGCGACACGCCGACGGAAGGTCCGTCAGGCCCGCTACTTCCGCCTCGGTTCCTTCTCCCCAGAGGGGAAGATCTTCTACCACTGTGGCGACTGTCCCCGTAGTGGGGTCCTTCTGGAATGATACCGTTCCTGCAGTGGGATCCTCCCGAAGCGCGTCTGTTCCCGTGGTGGGATCCTCGTGGGGTGCTAGCTCCGGGCGCACGACTCCGGCACCTGGGACGGTGGGAGCCTCCAGGTCCACGGGTTCCTCCCGATCGAGGAGAGCCTCGACCCGGGAAACGCCCGTGACTGCGACAAGTTCCGGGGGGCCTTCTGGAGCTTCTACGCCGACTGTGGCTAGCCCGGAACGTCCAGGAAAAATGTTCCGCGCAAGCTGGTGCGGAAGCCTCCCATGGTAATTTTTAATCTCTACCTTGTATAATTATTTTAATTGTAGCAACTGTTTGCTAATTTTCTTCGTCCATCGTCTGCAGCATCCCCAAGATGGGGAGTGAAGCTCCACCCTCAGCCACAGTGTCTGAGGCCGTGGGAGCTTCTGCTCCTGTCCCGGTGCCGCCCCAGGTGGTGGCTGAGGCTCCGACAGCTCCGGCGCCAGCTGTCGTGGTCATGGACCTCGACTCGTCCCCAGAAGTTCCCGTGGTAGCGCCGGACCACGGGAGTGAAGACACGCCAGCGGCACCTGCCTCGGAGGTTGAAGCTCCAGGTCCTGGTGCTGCAATGATGGAAGCTCCGGCTGTTGAGCCGGAGGAAGAAGTGATCCCGGCTTGAGAGCCGGAAATTGTTGAAGCCCCGACGGTTGAGCCGGAGGTGACTGAAGCCCCGGCGTGCGAGCCAGAAGATGAGGTAGTTCCGACAGTTAAGCTGGTTACCTCTGAAGCACCGGCCACTGAGCCGGTTATTGTTGGAGCTCCGGCCTCAGGGCCGGTCGAAGTTGAAGATCCTCCGGCTCTTGAGCCGGTGGTCGAAGAGGCGGTGGAGCTTGAGCCTCCTTCGGAAGAGGTGTCCAGACCGGAGCCAGTAGCAGCTCCTGCTCCGGAAGCGACGACGTCGGAGGTACCTGCGGCAGAGCTGGAGTGCCCAAGCGAAGTCGCTGGCCCCCTGCCCGAGGAGGTGAATGAAGACTTGGCGGTGGGGACTTCTTCGATGGCGACTGAGGCCATCCCGGAGGAGGGCCCTAGTGCCTTGGAAGCTCAGGGGTCCACTCTCGTAGAGTGGGACCCAATTTTTGTATGTGAAGACCCGCTGGAACCAGCGGAGGAGACCCAACAGGTCCGGAGCCCATCCCGCTGTCGATGTCTATCGACAACGCCTGCTCCAGTCTGCGTCAAGTCCAACTGGCCTTCTTCCACGACAGCAAGGCTCTTGAAGAGGAGCACCAAACCCTTAGGCGGTGGCGTAACCGGCTCTACTTCGAGACCAAGCTAGCGCAGTCGAGGCTAGCGGATGACAAGGAGTGGATCAAGCGGGAGAAGATTCGCCTGGAGTACTGGGGCAAGCTGCTGGATGACAGGGAGAGCATGACTCATGCCCTCGACGCTCAATCCTGGGAGATCTATGATCAGGCCAAAGCTGCCAATAACGCGGCCGATGCTCAGCACGAACAGCTTGATGCCATTAACACCGCACTCATCAAGCGCCGAGAGGCACTTGAAGAGAGGGAGAGACGGCTCGAGGATGAAGAGCAGAAACTCCTAGAGTTGCGGGATGACGTCCTGAGGAGGGAAGAGGAGCTCGCCGAGAAAGTAGCTCTGGCTGACAAGGGCCTCGAGGAGCGCACCAAGAAATTGGAAGAGCGCTGCTAAGAGGAAGAGGAGAAGACCTGGGTGCGGGGGCAGGAACTCTACGAATACGAGTGTGCCCTTGTTGCCCGGGAGAAAAAAGTGCAGGCTAGGGAGAAGGACCTGGTCGATCGCCGGAACAAGATCCACCTCCGGGAGGAGGAGCTCGGAAGACTTGAGAGACGGGTTGCTGAAAAGATTCAGCAAAACGCCAAAGAAGTCGAGCGCCTCGCCCGTGAGAATTCCGAACTGAAGGCGGCCAGGAGATCCCTCGAAGAGATGAAGAGCTTAAGGACGGCGGACTCCCTACAGATTTGGGAGTTCCTGGGCAAGGCCAACGACGCGCTGACGCCGATGGGTTTCAGCCCCGTGCGCTCGGATGATCCGGAGCCGGAGCCGGACCTTGCGCTGCAGGCGTTGAGCGCAGCAGGTAGCAAGCTCTCCAAGGTGGGCGATGTCATCGTGGACCAACTGGAGGTTGAGGGGCAATCCCTGGCGAGGAACGTCACAGAGTATGTGCTGACGTGCTACACCAGCCGGAACTCCCAATTTCCTCTGGACCCGGTGCTTGAAGGCCCCGTCGAAGGAGAAGGCGAAGCTACCCGAGCCAGCGTATCGGAGGTCGCCCAGAAAGTCGCCGAGTTCTTCCATAGGGTCTAGGACCATCTCTTTAGCTCTCACTTGTATTTTCTCTTCTTCTTCCTCAATTTTGTAATCCCTTGTCTCCAGATGTAATCTCCTGTCTCCAGATGAATGAAATCCCCAAAATTTTTGTGAATTTCACTTTTTGTCTTCAACACCTTTATCTTCACTTGGCCCCCTGGTAGATGTACACAATTTGATTGTGAACATGTACCAAAAGGATATTGTGTTTTGTTGAAGACTCATTTGCTCCGAACTTGTAGCATTTAGGTCCGAAGTCTTCGATAGTGAAGGTCCCCTGAGGTTGTCGGAGCTTAGAAGCTCCGGCATTGTCCATCACTGGAGCTTGGTAGCTCCGGCAATAGCCTCTATCAACACGTAGAGCGTCGATAGTTAGTCCTCCAGGGTGTCGGAACTGAGTAGCTCCGGCAGTGACCTTTGCCAACACTTGGCTTGTTGGCAGCAGACTCCATTTACGGGGTCTTCTCACCATCTTTTATTCAGTGCCGACGGTTGGCCCCCTTTGATGAGTCAGAGCTTAGTTAGCTCCGGCTCTTCTCCATCAACGTAGACTTTATTTTTCCTGCACACTTAAGTCAAGAAAAATAGTAAAATTCGTTCCTTGTCTATAATTTCATCACGGCTTACGATTCTCAAGAAGACTTTAAGTTGAACGCGATTTTAAATACAACCGGATGTGTTGTCTTTTCTTCTAGGTTCAACTGCCCATGGACCCGCCTTACTTCGGCCTGCCGGGGTGTAGGTAGAGTTGCGTACTTAGGGTGCTTGACCAGGCTAAGTCGATACCACACTCCGGCCCTAGATTGGCTTGGCGGCTTTCGGGCGAGTTGGCCATGAACGATATTTGAATCCAAAAGAACTGACCATACAACTCGAATCATATATAACCAGTCGAACTAAAATTTCTTAAGAATTGCACGTCTTAGTTATAGACAAGAAAGAGAAAAATAAAAATGTTGAGCCTGTGCAAAATAAATGCATGTGGAGTCTATTTCACATGAAGATGTCTTTCATTATAGGTCCGTGGTACAGGGGAAACAAGTACACTCTTAGGGTACGGAACCAGGCTAAGTGTGTTTTGTTTCTCGTTTGACCCAGGGTAGTTAGCCGCACATTTAGTCCTGAGACTGTGACAAGTGTTGCATGAGCTTTGCGGACCTTTCGGGAAAGGTCCGGTTGCTCTCCCGAAGGAACTACCCGACTCTGTACAATGACTCTATAACATACACCCCAAGTTACTCAAGACTCACCTCCGTGGTATTAAGTGTAGAACTTACGGAGGTGCTCAATGTTCCAAGGATTTGGGAGAGGTGTCCCATCCTCGGTAGCCAAGCGAACGCTTCAGGGACGGGATACTTTGATCACTCGGAAGGGCCCCTCCCAGCCGGGGGAGAGTTTGTTTAACCCTTCTCTGGATAGTATTCTCCGTAGCACCAAATCGCCTTCCTCGAGCTGTCGGTTGTGTACATGCCACTGGTGATAACGTCGTAGAGCTTGGCGATATCGGGCATTCCGAACAGCTGCTTGGCACCTTCCCTCCTCGAGGAGGTCTAGGTCTTCACGCCGGAGCTGGTCCTGCGCGGCTTCGTCGAAGGTCAGGACCCGGAGTGAACACAAGGTGATTTCTGGAGGAAGGATTGCTTCAGCTCCGTACACCAGGAAGATGGGTGTCTCTCCAGTTGACCGGTTTTGAGATGTCCTGTTGGCCCATAAAGTGGGCGGAAGCTCTTTGATCCAGTTGGCTCCATGTTTTTTCAAACGCTCATAGGTGCGCGTTTTGAGTCCTTTAAGGATTTCAGCATTTGCTCTCTCAGCTTGGCCATTGCTGGCTGGGTGAGCTAGGGAGGCGTAGCAAACCTGTATGCCGAGGTCTTCGCGGTATCCTTGGAATGCGGAGCTTGTGAATTGGGTCCCATTATCAGTGATGATTTTGTTTGGGACTCCAAATCTGCATACAATGGACTGCGGAAAGTTGATAGCAGATTGCTTGTTGATCGTCAAACTGGAGTTGCTTCCGACCACTTGGTGAACTTGTCAATGGCAACGTACAGGAACTTGTTACCTCCGACGGCTCTTGGGAAGGGTCCCAAGATGTCCATCCCCCACACAGGGAAAGGCCATGTAGGAGGTATCATTTGTAAGGGCTGAGCTGGTGTATGAATTTGCTTTGCATGAAATTGGCATGCTTCACATTTCTTCACCAGCTCAGAGGCATCCTGGAGCGCTGTAGGCCAGTAGAAGCCATGCCGAAAGGCTTTACCAACCAGGATGCAGGAAGACGCGTGGTTCCCACACTCGCCTCCATGGATTTCTGCGAGGAGCTCGCAGCCTTCTTCCCTTGCGATGCACCGCATTAGGATGCCGTTGGCACCGCGCCGGTAGAGATCCCCTTCTACCAGCGTGTATCTTTTAGCCAATCTGACTACCCGGTCAGCGGATACATCATCGTCAGGAAGGATATTGTCTTTCAAGTAGTTCCGGATCTCCGAGATCCATGCATCGGAACTAACTTGAGCATTTGAGTCTTGCGTGCTGGGTGGCTCAGAGCTTCCGGCAGCACCTACGACCCTTGATGGCTGCCATGGTAACAGGGCCATCGGGATCGTTAGCTTTGGGATGCTGATCTCGCCCCCTTCGCTCAGTTCGGCAGGCTGAGCTGTGGGTTTCGACAATCTCCAGAAAAAAGTTCCTTCAGGAGCTGGAGCTCCGGTTGAAGCTTTCGTCGAGAGTTCGTCGTCTTCAGCGTTGTGGGCACGCTGAACATGGTGGAGGTCTAGGACTTCAAAGTCCTTCTGAAGCCTCTGGACTTCTAGGAGGTAAGCAGCTAGCTGGAGATTGTTGCAGGAGCATTCACCCTTCACCTGCTTGATGATGAGCTGTGAATCTCCTTTGACCAGCAATTGCTTGACACCATATGACAGTGCCACCTTTAGTCCGTAGATGAGTGCTTCATACTCTGCCATGTTATTGGTTGCCTTGAAGTCAAGGTGTACCATGTATTTCACCTTCTCCCCAGTCGGTGCAAGGAGAAGGATTCCAGCTCCGGCCCCCTGCTTCTGCATGGAGCCATCGAAGTAAAGGGTCCAGTGAGGCTCGGTGAAGGTTGGAGCTTGATGCTCTGTCTTCTGCTCACTGGGGCCTTCAGGGTTTGATGGAGAGGGAGTCCATTCCGCCATAAAATCTGCCAATGCTCGACTCTTGACTGCTTGTCTACAAATAAATTCAAGATCAAATTCAGCCAATTCCGCTGCCCACTTTGCAATATTCCCAGTTGAATTGGGATTATGCAAGATTGCTCGTAGTGGGTAGGAGGTCAACACCGAGACTTTGTGAGCTTGGAAGTAATGTCGAAACTTCCTGGAGGCAATAAGAACTGCATAGAGCAGCTTATGCACCTCTAGGTATCGAGTCTTGGCATCATGTAATACTTCACTAATGAAGTACACCAGGCGTTGAATGGTGCGGACCCTCCCGGAGGGGCCCGGAGCTTCCTCTTCATTGATCCGGACCCTCTCGGAAGGGTCCGGATTTTCTTCGGGGACCTCCGGGTTCTGGCTGGAGGAACCCGGAAGTTCTTCAGAAAAGACCCGGACCCCCCCGAAGGGGCCTAGGTCTCTTGAAGTGACTTCTTGTGGGTTCGAATCTGGGAGCTGGGACCGAGACTCGCTTTCAGGAACTTCCGGACCTTCCCAAAGGGGTCTGGATTCCTGAGTGTGGGGTAGTTCCGGTCTCTCTGCAACCAGAACCATACTGACGACTTCGTCAGTAGCTGAAATGTAAAGCAATAAAGGCTCACCAGGGGTCGGAGCTACCAGAATTTGTAGGGTGGTGAGGAACTGTTTCAGCTCCTGGAATGCCTTCTCTGCTTCTTCAGACCATTGGAATGGTCTGGACTTCCTCAATAACTTGAAGAAGGGAAGTGCCCGTTCTGCCAGTCTTGAGATGAACCGGCTGAGGGCTGCTAGACATCCAGTTAATTTTTGGATGTCCTTGATGCGGGTTGGTGGCCGCATGTCTCCAATGGCCTTAATCTTCACCGGATTAGCTTCTATGCCCCGGTGACTTACCAGGAAACCAAGAAGTTTTCCGGAGCTAACCCCAAAGACACACTTGTCTCGGTTTAGCTTCATGCGGGTGGCCCGCAGCTTGCGAAGACATCCTGCAAGGTGTCAAGGAGTGACTCCTTGTTCCTCACCTTGACCACGATGTCATCGACGTACACTTCCACTATGTCTCTGATGAGTTCTTCAAAAGTTTTGTACATAGCTCGTACAAAAGTTGAAGCTGCATTCTTGAGACCAAAGGGCATGGTTGTGTAACAGTACAATCCATCTACTGTGATGAATGAAGTATGCTCTTCATCCTCCCTATACATCCTGATTTGATGATACCCAGAATATGCGTCTAGGAAACACAGTAATTCACACCCGGAGGTGGAATCCACTATCTGATCTATTCTAGGTAGTGGAAATGGATCTTTTGGACATGCCTTATTTAGTGTGGTGTAGTCAATGCACATCCGAACCTTCCCGTCGGCCTTGGGCACAACGACTGGGTTCGCCAGCCATTTTGGATGGAAAACTTCTCGGATGAATCCGGCTTCGAGTAGCTTCTTCACTTCTTGTCGGATGAAGTTTTGTCGCTCTACGGATTGCTTCCGAGGCTTCTGATGCACAGGCCGGGCATCGGGGTAGATCTTCAGATTGTGCTCAATCACTTCCCTGGGGATCCCAGGCATTTGTGACGGTTGCCAAGCAAACACGTCAACGTTAGCCCGGAGGAAAGTGATGAGCGCGAGTTCCTATTTGTCGTTCAATCCTCCCGATATACGAGTGGTTTGAGCGGCATCAGAACCAATTTGGACGACTTTGATGGGAATGTCGGTGTCGCCGCTTGGCTGCACACGGGGTGCAGAGGTCGAGCCTCGTTGACGAATGCTCGGGGGTTTTGGAGCTTGCTCCTGCCTGGAGTCCTCCTCTTGCGCCGTGGTGAGTGCGTGGAGTTCCTCCAGAGCAGTTACTCCAGCGGTACGATCTCCGCGGATCTGGAGAACGCCTACTGGTGTTGGCATCTTCAACACCAGGTATCCATAATGAGCAGCTGCCATGAATTTGTACAGGGCAGGTCTACCCAAGATGGCGTTGAATGGTAAGTTGATCTGAGCGACGTCGAAGACCATCTTCTCGGTGCGATACTTCTCCTGGGTCCCGAAGGTAACGGGGAGAGTAATAGCTCCGAGTGGGGTAATGGCCCCCGGACCTACTCCAGAGAAAGGTCGAGAGGGCTGGAGATCCGAAGGTCGGAGCTGAAACTTAGTGAAAGCTTCGAAGCTGATGAGGTTAAGCCCCGAACCTCCATCTACCATGACGTGATGAAGCTGGATGTTGTTGATGGTAGGAGATACCATCAGGGGTAACTATCCTGCTCCAACCATGCTCCGGGGACAATCCGAAGCATCGAAAGTGATGGCTTTGTCCATCCACTTTCGATGAGGTTTCGGCTGAACTGTAGGAGCTACAGCGGCCATATCCCGTCGCATAGTCTTGATGATGCGACGGGAGGTGATATCCCATGATCCACCAAAAATGGTGTTCATGGTCTTCCGACGCTCGTTGTCAGAGACGTCAGAATCATCGTCGACGGAGGTGTAGACGGCTTTCAGGACCTTTTTAGGATCCTGGAACCCTAACTCCTCTTCAGCCGGAGCTTCGTCGACCTTTTGCTTCCATTCCTTCTGTCGGAAAGGAGATTCTTCCCGGCGCTTGCTGTAGCGCTCGGCAAGGTTTTGGACCTCCCGGCAGTCTTCCAAACTGTGGCTGCCCGTCTTGTGAATGGGACACCACACTTTGGGTTTGCCACTGTCTTCAGAAGACGGTCGAGGTCGCTTCTAGGGGCGTGGCCCCCGGCCACCCGGAGCTGCAGCAGCTGCAACATTGGATGTGCCGGCCGACGGCTTCTTCTTGCCGTTGGTCTTCTTTTTCTTCTTGCCACTCCCGGAGGTAGTAGCTTCTTCTTTGGAGGACTTCTTATGATCCTCCGCGGCTGGTTTGGAGTGCATTTCACGGCCCTCCGCAGCTCTAGCACATTTATCTGCCAAGCTGAAGAGTTCCGTGACGCTGGTGATCTCCTTGATCGCCAGCTTCTCCAACATCTTCTTGTCCCGTACGCCCTGTCTAAATGCCACAATGACAGAGGCGCTAGAGATAGAAGGAATAGTGTTTCGTACCTGAGAGAACCTTTGAATGAATGACCGCAGGGATTCTCCCCCTTTTTGCACGACCGCAAAAAGGTCTAGTTCAGTGCCTGGTCGGGTGTACGAACTACCGAAGTTGGCAGTGAACTGATGGCACAGTTCCTCCCAACTGTTGATAGAGTTGGGTGGAAGGCTCATAAACCAGGACCTGGCAGCCCCAGTTAAGGCCACTGGAAAGTAATTGGCCATCACGGCCTCGTTTCCTCCAGTTGCCAAGATTGCAGTGGAGTATATCTGAAGAAATTCGGCGGGATTGATAGTCCCGTCGAATTTTTCCGGAAGATGAGGCCGGAACTTCTGTGGCCATCTGACCATACGCAGATGCATGGCCAGGGCTGAACAGCCTCCTCCTACTCCTTCAAGAGTAGAAAGGTCCTGAGCTTCCCGTCTTTCACAGGCACGCTCAATATGGACTCGGCCATCCTGCTGGCGGTATCGGCGATCAAGCTCCGCCCGGAGGTCGTGAGTCGAAAGCCTGGATACCGTGTGAGTGCGTCGAGCCCCGGAGGGCAATGACGTCACTTGTTGCGATGCAGCTCGTCTCCTGCTATTGGAGACATGCGGACCAAGTCTACCAGACAAAGTCTGCCGTTGCGACGGGGCTCTTCCTGAAGGAGGAGGACCCTGGTTGCTGAGGCGTTCGGCTGCTGCTGCAACCAAATGCTCCACATCGGCCCTCCACTACTCCAGTGCATCCCGAGATGCATCCGGAGGTGGTGGACGTTGAAGAAGAGCACACGCTGCATGAAGCGCGTGTTCCGGATTGTCATGATTTGCCGACGCAGTAAGCGACGCCGGCGCACCATCACGTTGCCCAGCACGATTTGCTGGAGGAGACAATGGTGGTGGGTGTGTGACTCCTGCTGGTGCTGAGGCTCCTGCTGGTGGCTGCCTGTTGGAGGGATTGCCTCCAACAGCCTGAGCAGCAGGTTGGCCATTGGATGATCCAGCAGCAGAGTTCACCATTCTCTAAATCTCAGGCGCCCCTTCCTGGCGCGCCAACTGTCGGCGGTTGGAGCCGGCAGATCTCCCTACACTACTAAAGTGATAGGGGAGTTTGATGTTAGGTGTGGGCGCGCGGAGATTCAAGAAGGTGAATTGGAGTTTGGCACAGGAGACACAAGAATTTACGTGGTTCGGGCCGCCTGAGCGTAATACCCTACTCCACGGGTGTGTTGGTGTTGTATTAGCAGTAAGAGCTTGTCACGAGTGTATGGGGTGCGTGAGCTCGTTCGTCAACGTCCCTGAGTGTATCGTCGACCTGTCCTTTTATAGTACAAGGACAGGCCGTTACAAGTTAGCCTGGCCCGACATGTGGCCCCGGCGGTTACTAGTATTCACACACGCTTAATTGCTCTTAATAACCCTGTAAGGGGCTTTGACAGCACCGTTACTGGTGTTAAGATCGTCCGTTTAAGTGTCATTAATATGGCATTAATGACACTTAATCTGGTCTTGAAGTCCTTGGCTCTCCTTTGAAGATCCGGAGCCGTTACAAGGTCTTTCGGATGTTAGAAGCTGGAGGTCCGACGATTGGACACGTGGCAGCTCCGGAGCTTGCTGTAGGAAACAGGTAGCTTCGGGGCTACTAGACACGTGTCAGGTCCGGAGCTTCTCTCAGTCTGGGGTTAAGTCCGGAGGTGCCGTTTCGGTACGTGGCCCGGAGCTTCCCCCTTGTGGGAGGTAGCTCCGGGTTAGTTGTACACATGGCGACCCAGGGATTAACCATGTTGGAGAAGCGGGTCCGGTCATGTCTGACAAGTGGGCCTCCGAGGGTCTGCAAACCAAGTAGATGGCTTTCCTTTGAGATCTTTGTAACCTCAAGGGGTCTACGGTTTCTAGGGTACCGACAAGTACCAAACCATAACCATCCCAAATCCAAATTTCCCTCTAATCATGGAAGTTGTCCAGATGCTCATAACCGGGAGCACGGCTATCATGATAGTTTATTAGACTCTGCAGAGTTTGTACCACTTTACCCACGTGTTCGTGATTTCATCAACTTTTGGTGACTAAGAACCTCCCTTATGCCCATGACCCGTCGGTCACATTACACAGTTCTGCTGGAGTGTGGCCAAGAGATCACAAAATAGACTTTACAAAGGGATTACTAGCCTATTTAGACCCCACTGAGGTTTCACTGGTGGCGATGTCTCCTACAGAGCACATCTTCAACCAGGGGCCCCCTCTTGAGCCATTCCGATCCCAGGGTAGTCCCACCAATCATCAACAAACCCAATCCGACTACCCCTTCCCCAAGCATCCTTAATGTTCCAAACAGCACTAGCAAAGCCCTAATTAATCAGCTACTCCGCACCCATAGCTGGCCTTGTGGTGGCACTGTAGTCCTGGCTTATTCTCGCACGAACCGGTCCTTAGATCTAATGCAAGGAAACCAACGTACATCCAACCCATCCACATACCAGGCTTGCTTAGATCACCCATTACCATATCATATTGACCAGTTCAGATTAACCAGAATATCATTAATGCATGATTAAATGTGTAGTGTTGTTTTCCCATCCCAGTTAATTAAGTGAAGCAAAAATGGTAAAAGCCCATCCCGACTCTCTACCATAATTCCAGGTGACAAGGGTGGTTAAACAATTCTAGTAAACTTCCTACCATAGGATTTCCCATCAAATTGACACAGCATGCAGTTTTGTAAACAAAACATTTATTTTAAAACAGGATCAATATGCTTCAAGGACACTTGCCTTGCTCCGACGGATAGGGTTGCTCAAGCGCTTCGAAGTCTTGGTTCTGGAAATCCTCGTACACGACCTCTTGAGTACTTCCCTATACTCGTGATCACACATACAAGAAAATACATACAAATCAACATGATGCACACGTACTAATCTACATGCGATGACATGCATGCATGCAAAGTTCAATTATTAATTAACTACAGTTGTTTATTAGTTAGATGCAACTAGTTCATACGTGTTCATACAAGTTTACGGTGGTTTTAGCGAGGATTAATGCTGCTGAAAATAAATTTATGGTGCAACTCAAATCAATTTACGTCTATTAGATCTAATACGTCGCTAAAATTCGCATTGGAAAAACGAACCCTACCGTAGATGTGACGGCTTCGACGATCGTGGCATGGAGGCGACGCGTAGATGAAGTGGATGGCGCAACGATCCTCTGGCGTCACGACGACGGTGATACGACGACGACGATCTCCGGTGGACGATGACACCCTTCTCTTTTTCCTCCTCTTCCGCCATATTTTTTTCTTCCCTCCTTGTCTTTCTCTGGCGGCTAGGGTTTTTTTTCCTCTCCTCTCTTTTTTTCTGGCGGCGGCGCTTCTGGTACTAGGGAATACGAAGCCCCGGGGCTTTTATAGCCGGCGCGGGCGGGGCGCAGGCGGCACCGTAGCTGACTCGGCCTGGAGCGCACGATGCGCGTGCTGCAGGGGCGCAGCTGAGCGGCTTGGGTGGGGACACGTGGCGCACTTGGGCGGGGTCGCGCGGTGCGGCGCCGTGGCGCGCCGGGGCTGGCGCGCGGGCGAGCAGGGTGGGGCCAGGCGCGGCAGGCGTGCGCTGGGAGCGGGCCGGCTCGGGTGGCCTGGCCGGCCAGGTGGTTGACCTTTTTTTCTTTTTTTTTTCTTTTTTTTACATATATTGTTATGTATACTTTATTTTATTTATTTATTTTTTATTATTTTTATATATTCTTGTTATTATTTTTATATTTATTCCCTAATACATGTTTGACGCTATTATTTTCTTTTTCTTCTTTTGCTACACATGTTTGCACATGTATGTTTTATATTTTATTATCTTTCTTTATTATACTAATGTTTAATGCATGATCATGTATGCAATGCATGATGCGAAAATTGAGGGTGTTACACCGGGTCTTCTAAACAGGTTGCGCCCTTGGACCCTGCCTCTGCGGTAGGTGAGGTACCTAGGCGGCTCTAGCTTGTGCGCGAGGGTACCCAGTATGCTGAATACCGACAGTGGCCCATGGGTCCACCTCGGGGGGAGGCGATAAGCCCGAGGGTGGAGCCCTATCCTGCTTTCCCGCGCGGCCTTTTAATTTTGTCCTGATCAGCCGAAGCGGTGCGCGCCTCTGCTATTGTTACCATGCGTCCCTCTCTGGTTGAGGGGTCATGGCGACGAGATCTTTGCTTGCTGCGACATTATTGTGATTGTTCCCAATGTGCCTACTGCACTTCTGCTGCTTTCACTTCTGTCTTTATGGGAACCGCCGGGCTACCTTCTCAGTGGAGAACTACCCGGGCCAGTTTTTATGATGGGGGACCTGGGCCCGCATGTCATGGACGCCATGGCACAAGCCGTTGATTCAAAGCCTGCTCAAATTTGCACTGTCTGCCAAAACGCTACTAGGTTGCTTTAAAGGGATACCTTTGTGGGCAATGGTGGTTCCTTTCATCCGCACGCCCCAAGCATTCGAGCCTTCAACTTCCTCCTTGAGCATCTACTCACCCTTGAGGTTCTCGACCCCTACTGCAATGGACTCAGCCCTGCCTCCTTTCCGGATGGAGGATGTCTCACACGTGAGACGACTTTTTGGCTGGGAGGACAAGGAGCGACGGGATCTGATCCGTCCTGGCTCCTTGCCACTGGACATGGGGGAGAAGGAGATCGTCTTCTTCCAGGCGTACGCATACTCCGGGTTCAACCCTCCTCTTTCCTCCTTCCTGGTGACACATCTGGAAGTCCTTGGACTCGAGCTTCATCACCCATCATCGAACTCTCTGGTGGTGGTGGCAGTGTTCTCGTAGTTCTGCGAGATGTTCATCGAGGTGTACCCGAGCGTGCTGGTGTTCCGGAAGTTCTTCATGCTGAGGTAGACCGGGAAGAAGAGAAAGGCGGAATTCCTTGACGCCTACTACTTCCAGCGCTGGGCAAACATACGCTCCAAGTACATTACTCCGCTCTTCTCGGTGAAATGGTCGGGCTAGAGGAGCGACTGGATTATCGTGCACACCGACGCCCATGATCACATAATCCTACCCACCGGCTGGCTGGGTCTTAGGAGGACAGCCTGGGTTGAATGTCCAGAGCTGGAGGTGGCGTATGCTCCGGTGATGTAGAGGATCCGATTCTTGGAAGACCCTGGCCTGTCAGAGCTGGCGGTGATGTCGTACTACGTTCACCGATACCTGGCCCCCCACCAGCATCGCTGCCGTCCTGCATGGCTCTACTTTGGGCTTTAAGATGGCACCAGAATGTCGTGGGGTTGTGACACGGAGACAACCGCGGAAGAGGAGTTTGACGTAATGTACAAAGCATGCAATGATCCGCTGTCGCAAGGCGTCTTCATCCTCCCGCAGTATTGCCCATCGCTCTGCATGGATCGGGACCTTCAGACGAACGCTCTGAAGGAGATGCCCAACTTGGATGCGATCAGTCTTGCACTGCGGTAGGATCGTGATGAGAGTCGGGGGTTGGCCAACGTTGACCCTCCATAGGAGTTCGCACCCACTCTAGGCTTTGAAGCTTCACTGGTAGAGGACACACACTCCATCGGAGGGAATGGTAAGGCGCCAGTCCCCGACTCGGGCAAGGGGAAGGCGCCAATCCCTAACACATAGACAGGAAAATCGCCGGCAATCGAGGTTGTGAAGAAGAAGCATCGTCGGTCGCCACCAAAGGCACCACCGCAGGTGGCCTTTGCTCCATGTCAACGTCCTACGGCGCACCCCTCCTCAGCATTGAGTGTCGGCGGTTCTTTGGGGGGGGGGCAACCTGTGAAGCGGTGGCTCCACCAACGTCTGTGGCGGGCACACCGTCCAGCATCCCCGCCATCAGCGCAGACCAAGGTGCCACAGGGGGCTCCGGGAGTTTTATACCTTTGGAGCCTCAAACCAAGAGGCCTCGGGCAAATGTCAACAGCAGCTCGAGAGGAGGCTCCAGGAGTGGCTCCGTTGGGGTCGATGGAGGTACGCTGATGCAGGGTGGCGGCATCGCTGGTGGATTTGGTGGAGGCCCGACAGCGGTGACCTCGCCTGCCACACCGTCGTCACGGCCTGCGACTTCAGGGCCGCCGAAGGTGGAGGCTCGTTGGAGCTTTCGGGGATGCTGGTAAGGCATTCTTACCAATGCTTGCTTTGTTATCCTGCCTGCCTATGTTGGTTGATCAGACCTTGATTTTGATTTGCAGGGCCACATCGGCTGTTGTGACACCGTTACCGCCGGGGGTAGTGCCCCAGAGCGCTTTCAAGTCAGCCTAGGAGGCCACGGCTGTTCCACCGGAGAAGACAGCCAAGCCGGCACAGGAGAGCGCTGCTCCGGCGTCCATACTCTGCGCGGTGAGTGAAGCTTCTTCAGCCGTGCTGCCATCTACTGTGTTGGAGGCACCCTCGGCCGTCAGCCAGAGGTTATGTCGGAGCTGACTAAGGGAGTTGAGGCTTGGCCTCCATGGCTGCTGATCCGGGCGGGCGGCTCCCCGGGCGATAGTGACGTTGCTGCCTCGGGTGGCACCGCCACTCCTACCCAGCCTCTAGGGACAAGGTCTCTGGTATTGGTGGCCTCGCCTTTGCTGCTTCTGGAGGAGGAGGTCCCCGAGATGATTGCCAGGCGGCCCTCCATAATTCAGTGCAGCTAGAGTACCTCTCCGACATCATGGACTCTGCACAGTTCAGCATAATCCAGGTGCAGTCCAACCTCCATGAGGCGCAGGGGGCCCTTGCCGCGGAATGGGAGAAGCTGCATGCTGATGGCGAGCGCCTCCAGGTCTGTGGTGACCTTCTGAGGTGTAGGATCGCTGAGACCAAGGCGAAGTACCAGAGGGAGAGCAAGGAGAAGGGGCTGAGGCACTGCTTGGTGAAGGCCCTGGACGCAATGTCCCAGAAGATACTGGCCGACGCCAAGGTGGCCAACGATACAGCCGACGCTCGTCTGCGTGCCCTTGAGGAGGGTCGAGAGGCCTTGGATCACCGCAAAGCTACTAATGCTGAGCGGGTGGCTATTGTCACCGAGCAAGAGGTGACAGCCCAGGCGATGATGGCTCGGGCTGAGGCTGATCGGGATAGGCTGTAGTCCCGCCTTTAAGATCTTGAGCTTCGGGAGAGGGACTTGTCGCGGGGTCAGGCGCAACACTCAACTGAGCGTCAGGAACTTCTCATGCGCGATCTCGACGTACAATCCTGGGAGTGCTCGATGGAGCGTCGCACATGGGAACTAGATCTGCAGGAGCGTCAACTGGCTCAGCGCTTGGAGGCTGAGGGTAGGGAGGTGGCGGAGATGGTGGCAACCCATGTCCTGGTGTGCTACCGGTGTCGGTACCCTGGTCTGCCCCTTGAGCCAGTTTTAAAAGGTCCTGTTGAAGAGCGCGAAGAGGCGGCAACGACAGAGGTCAAGAATGCCACGAAACATGTCATCGCGCAATTCGCAGGGGACTGAGGCTGGCAGCCCGACTTGGTATCCGGGGTTAACCCCTTTGTAAATATTCCTTAATGATTTTGAATTTATGTTTGACTTCTTGTCTTGTCTTTTCGCTTCTCAACTGTTGTTTTGAGTCTTTAGCTACATAAGGGTTTGCAGAATCTTTACCAAGCTCGTTAGTTTGTGAGGACTAGCGATTGCACAAATGATATGGCCAAAGTGTTGTTCGTTGTCTTCCTGCTTATGGAACCCCCTTAGAGGCCCCTTTGTCGATGTGGTTAGCTCGCTGGGTACATCTACAACTTGATCGTAGGATGTCTTCGATGGCCCCCCAAGCGGAGCAGGGGAGTTGGAGTGCTTCAGTGTCGCCCACCACTGTCATGACTACGTCGACAGCAGCCCCTTGGGAGGTGTCGGAGCTGGATGCTCCGGCATCGTCCACCATCATCGTAGAGTCATCGATGGCATGCTCCTTGGGAGGTTCCGGGGCTGGATGCTCCGACGTCGTCCACCATCGTCGTAGAGTCATCGACGGCAGGCCCCTTGTGAGGTGCCGGAGCTGGATGCTCCGACGTCGTCCACCATTTTCGTAGAGTCATTGATGGCAGGCCCCTCGGGAGGTGCCGGAGTTGGATGCTCCGGTGTCGTCCACCATCATCATAGAGATGTCGATGGCAGGCCCTTATCAACGCTTGTTGCTATCATCGGTGTGCTGGGACGTCGACATCAGGCCCCTTGCGAGGTGCCAGAGCTGGATGCTCTACCGTCGTCTGCCATCATCGTAGAGACGTCGATGGCAGGCCCTTGGCTTTTAGGCTACCACAAGAGAATCTTGTTAGCAACAATAGCGAGGCAGGAGAGTTTTATCACATATACACGCTTGCTGCTGTTGTAGGCGTGTTTGGACATTGACGACGGCCCCCTTGCGAGGTGCCGAAGCTCGATGCTCCGTCATCATCCACCATCATCGTAGAGACATCGATGGTGGGCCCCTTGGGAGGTGCTGGGGCTAGATGCCCCGGTGTCGTCCACCATCGTCGTAGAGTTGTCGACGATAGGCCCCTTGGTAGGTGTCGGGGATGGATGCTCCAGCGTCATCCACCATCGTCATAGAGACATCAACGGCAGTCCCCTTGGGAGGTGCCGGAGCTGGATGCTCTGGCATCGTCCACCATCGTCGTAGATACATCGATGGCGGGCCCCTTGGGAGGTACCGGAGATGGTTTCTCCAGCGTCGTCCACGATCGTCGTAGAGTCGTCGACGGAAGGCCCCTCGTGAGGTGCCGGAGCTGGATGCTTCGGCGTCGTCCACCATCATCGTAGAGACGTCAACGGCCGGTTCCTGGTGTATAGGCTATCACAAGAGAACCCTGTTAGCAACAATAATGGGGTAGGATGAATGTGGCCTAGAGGCGGAGTGAATAGGCCTTTTTGTTTTTTAGTCGGAACCTGCAAAACTTAACAAACTAATCAAATCCCCAGATATCGGACTAGTCCGGTAGAGTGCGGACTAGTCCGGTGCGTGCGGACTAGATTGTTCAAGCTTGATCGATTATCTCGATCCTAGGATGTATGCAACAGAAATATACTTGTAATTGGAGTGTCACACTACTATGAACTAGGATGTAGCACAAGTTAATCTTATATTCAATGTTTCAACATAAAGTAAACAAGATTGATTGAAACCCTAGATAGATTTGAAGAGAAAGAACAATGGGTGCAAAGTAAGAACACAAGCTCTTTAACCCATGGTTCGGTTCCCATAGAGGCAACCTACATCCACGTTGAGGAGTCCACAAAAGGACTGGGTCTTCTCCAACCCTGCCCTCGTTGGATCGCCACGGAGGCCAATCCTTTTCACTAATCACAAAGGGCAAATAACCGAATTCAAGCCTTCTCACAAGTTGAGGGCTCCCCAAGATTACAAGATGAACACCACCAAGAACACACTCTTAAGATCACAATGAAAACCACAGGAGCATGTTAGGGAATCAAACCAAGAGATCAATGAGTGAAGAACGTGTCTCTCTTTGTATCCAAAGTGTATCCTCAAAGGATTAAGATTTCTTGCGTTGTTTTGCATGGAGAGATGAGTTTTCTAGGCTCTTGGAGGGTGTGACGGCGCAGGGTGTCGAGAGATATAAAAGATGGGCCATGCACACCTATTTATATGGGGTTCCCAAAAGTTACCTTTAGGCTTTAGAAAGATTGGACTAGTACGTGGTGGACACCGGACTAGTCCGGTGTGCTGCGTGTAGAAACCCTAGGTGTCCCGAAATATCGGACTTGTTTGAAGTGAAAGCGGACTAGTCTGATTTGGTTCTGGAAATCATCAGACTAGTCCGATGAATATCGGACTTGTCTGGATAGGTGAATCCCTTGGTGAATTTGGGGATCAAGCCCACACTTGTAGGACTTGTCCGATTTAGGTCAGAGGGATTTCGGACTAGTCCGTTCTAATATCGGACTTGTCCGATTGACATCAGAAAGATATTGGACTAGTCTGTGGTGTTATCAGACTTGTCCAATTTCGTGCAACTTGTGAAGTGTTTGGGGGACTAGTTCGTACTGTGGAGGTCTAGTCCAATTCTAGTGAGAGAGATATCAAACTAGTCCGGTCGGTGAAAACTGGACTGTGTGGACAAGTCCGCATTGTGAGGACTTGTCCGATCTGGTGTAGAAAGATATCGGACTAGTCTAGGGTCAATCGGACTAGTCCGGACCTGTATAACTTCGTGCAATGTGTGAGATTATTTGTGCTTGAGCTCTTGGGGTGTGCTTCCTTAACAGACTCCATACACAATGATCTACTACACTTGGTTCTTGAGTTCTTTTCTGCATTGCTCCTCATTCTCTTTTCTTTTTGGTGCTTTGTTCATTCTTTCATTAGAACATGTGCTCATCTCAACAATGTGGTTAGGATCTCATTTGCTTGTCATAAATCAACCAAAACCCACAAGGGATTACTAGATGCACTTTCAATCTCCCCCTTTTTGGTGATTGATGACAACCAATTGAGATTACACAAAATATGATAAAAAAATTGAGATTTTCATAAAGTGTGCACATATGAGTTCGAAACACATTAAGCAATGAAAACATAAGTCATATTTGCACTCTTTATGGTGGGATGCAAAACTAAGTATGTATAAACGATAATCATGATGAGAATGACATAATTGACATCAATATATCCACAACAAGCATATATGTCATTTTTAGAGCAAAATCATAGATTTCATGATTATCTTCATAAGCAGTTCATAACATTGCATCACAAGACTAAAAGTACCAAAAGAGCATGATATAAGTATTACAACCCACAAAGAGACAAAAGATACAAAAGATAGCTCTCCTCGAAGCCTACAGCTAAAGCCTTAGACTCCCCCTCAATCTCTCCCCCTTTGGCATCAAGACACCAAAAGAAGGAGAGGAGGGACCTAAGGTCTTCAAGCCTCGCTGTTGGTCCTCTCATCGTCTTCATCTTCATTCTCGGGTTGAGGAGGAGGAGGAGGAACGGTTCAACTCGTGTCCCTAATGCCAAAATAGGCAAGCTCGGAGGGATTCAAGGGCCCGAGCTCGGTGAAATCAGAATCTGAGTCATCAGAAATAACTACAGATCCAATGGGTTCGATCTCCAGCTTCTAGCAATTGTGCTTCACATTCCCTTTGACATATCACATATTGGCTTTTCTCCTCTTGTTTAGGTTATGAGTGTTCACTTACGCCTTCTTGCAAGAGGAAATGATAGCTGACAAGTACTTCAAGATGCCACTTGGTGACCCCTTTTGAGGAGGGGCCCTAGTGGCGGGAGCAGCCCTAGCATCTTCACTAGCTCTCACTGGAGCCTCTGCACTTGAAGCAAGAGAAGGAGCAGCGTAAACACTTGCTTGTTGGTTTATCTGGGGTCTCAAGGGGGTGTGCTCCACATCCTTGACGAACATGATACCTGTGACCTTCTCAATCATAAACATCAGGTAGGGAGCATAGCCACAAGATCTGTTCGGCGTGCAAGAGATGTTGACCATGTCGTTCCAAATGTAGTCAAAGACATCAAACTTTCTGTCTTTGGTTATGAAATTCATCAAGGTCCTGAGGTATCCCTGAACACTTCCAGCATCCCTATCCTTCGGGACAATGGTCTTCCTGAGGACCCGGTTGAGCACCACGAAGAAAGGCTTCATGTTCTTGGTGGAAGGAGGATTGAACTTTGAGTGGGGTTCAATATAGAAACTTCATCTTGTCCTTCTCAAGGAATCCAATCATGTGAATGTTCAAGTTGTCATTGCTGGAGGTATCAAGATGAAGCAATCTTGCAAATTCTTCATAGGTAATGGTGTACTTGGATCCATGAGTCATCCAAGTCACCTGCTCCTCCTTATCGCTGGCAAAGTGGCATGTCGCATAGAACTGAGCAATGACCTCGTCGTTCCAATTGTTCCAGAAAGCAAAGAGATCCTTCAATCCATGCCTCTCAACTGCCTCGACCACCTCAACAAAAGGTGAGCAACCCTTCCTTTCAAAGTGCACCCAATCTATCCATTGGCTGCGCACAACTGGGGTCTTCATCGGAAGATAGACAGTCTTGTAAAAGTCTGCATGGAAGTTACTCTAGAACCTCCAATCAGCAGCCTGCTTGGGTCGGCTGTAACAATCCACATTTCTGAACTTTGCAGCCGTGTCGCTGCCCTTTCCATTGTACTTCTCCTCAGCGGGATCCCGGGCCCCTTGCCTTGGAGCTGACATCTTGAGGGGGACAATCGGGCCCGTGGTAATCCCCTTTCCTTTGACCTTAGCTTGGCGAGAGGTTGCCGAGCTAGGGCCTGCTGCAGCTGCACCCTTAACTTTCAACGTAGTTTTCTTCGCGAGAACCTTGCGTCTAATCTGCGGAGGGGAGGGTGCCGGATCGGACGGGCACTCTTGGTGCTTCTTGCCTTGGCCCGTCGGGGACTGAAGCAAGGCTTCTTGGTCCATATCAGCCTCGAAGTTGGAAATTTCGTCTTTGGAGCTCGACATTGTATTGAGAATAGATTACACAAGGTATGAATGAGAATGGATGGCAAGTAATTGCATTGAGGAATGAGTAATTAGGGTTGAGTTCAGAAAAAATCAGACTAGTCCGGTGTTTAGGCACGAACTAGTCCGGGTGACTGGACTTGTCTGTGTATGGACCAGACTAGTCCGGTATTCAACCTCTAAAACCCTAACTTTGAGGCAAATGGTGATTCCTAATGCACAGATAGCTTAGCATCAATGTAATATATCAAGGAAGCATGCATATGGTGAAAGGAATTAAGCTATTTGATCAACAATATAGGAACTAGCGATTTCTAGGGTTTGGGAAGAAAATTTACCGAAATCGCTTGATTCTCGAGAATGGAGGGGTTGAAGGCGCGGAAAAGTCTGTGGTCTTCAATCGCTGAGAAATGGAAGTCGTTTTCCACAAAAATACGAAGAGTTTTGATGGAGCATAAAGGAAATCGCCTTTGGGAGCTCGGGCGAGGAGAGAGAGCGTAGGTGAGGTTTTGAGGATGGAGAGGATTAGGGTTTCTCAGCGGCTCGGGTTATGGAGAAAAAAAATCGGACTAGTCCGAACTTTTCCAGAGCCTATATCGGACTAGTCCATGGTCGGTCGGTCTAGTCCGTACCTACAGTCACTCTGCGGACTAGTGTGCAGGGGCGGACTAGTCCGGGTAACCACGGACTAGTCCGTGGTCTCCAGGGAAGAAATGCTTAGCCCATTCGTATATATTCGAAGATACTTATTAAGAAAATAGGGAGGCAAAGAAAATCAATTAATCTTGATGAATATGATCGGTAAGCATTCAACAATCAAGCAATGATCATAACTTAACAAGATCAAGTAATTGACATAGTTTTTTAGAGAAATTGAGAGAGATGATTTTCAAAACACAATCAATTAATTTTGAAGATAGCATTCAGGTATTCCAGATTTCAAGCCACATTCCGAGCATCAAGGATATTTAGTTCATTTCGGAGCTCGCAAAAGCATTTTTCATCAAGTGACTTGGTGAATATATCGGCTAGTTGCTTTTTGGTGTTGACATGGGAAACGGCTATGTCACCTTTCATTGAACGGTCTCTCAAAAAGTGATGTCGGATGTCTATGTGTTTGGTTCTAGAGTGCTCAAAAGGATTATGGGCAATCTTAATAGCACTCTCATTATCACAAAGGGAGTGGAATACGGCTCATATTGTAACCGTAATCCCTTAGAGTTTGTCGCATCCAAAGGAGTTGTGCACAACAACTCCTAGCTGTAACATACTCCGCTTCGGCCATGGATAAGTCAATGGAGTTTTGTTTCTTGGAGGACCAAGAAACTAGAGATCTACCTAGGAATTGGCACGTACTGGAGGTACTTTTTCTATCTACTTTGCATCCGCATAATCTGCATCGGAGTAACCAATAAGATTGAATTTGGAACCTTTGGGATACCAAAGGCCTAGGTTGGGTGTATGAACTAAATACTGCAAGATTCTCTTCACGGCTGTCAAATGACACTCTTTTGGGTTGGCTTGAAACCTTGCACAAAAACATACACTCAACATAATGTCCGGCCTAGATGCACATAAGTAGAGTAGAGATCCAATCATGGAGTGATATACCTTTTGATCGACGTTTGGTCCGTCTTCATTGAGACCAAAGTGGCCATTCGTTGCCATGAGAGTCTTTATAGGCTTCGCCTTGTCCATTCCAAACTTCTTGAGTATGTCTTGAGTGTACTTAATTTGGCTTATGAACGTCCCTTTCTTTCGTTGCCTTACTTGGAATCCCAAGAAGTACTTTAGCTCTCCCATCATAGACATCTCAAACCTATCTGTCATAATCTTACTAAATTCCTCACAAAAAGATTTGGTAGTTGAACCAAAGATAATATCATGAACATAAATTTGACAAATAAAGAGATCATTGTCAAAGTTCTTTCTAAACAATGTATAGTTTTCTTTGCCGATCTTAAAACCATTTTCAATTAAGAAATCTCTAAGACACTCATACCAAGCTCTAGGAGCTTGTTTGCGACCGTAGAAAGCCTTATGCAGTTTAAAGACGTGGTCGGAGAACTCTTCATCTTCAAATCCGGGGGGTTGCTCCACATAAACCTCCTCCTTGATTGGTCCATCGAGGAAGACGCTTTTCACATCCATTTGATAGAGCTTGAAATCATAGTGAGTAGCATATGCATGAAATATTCTAATAGTCTCACGTCTAGCCATGGGAGCAAAGGTTTCCTCGATATCCAAACCTTCGACATGTGAATACCCTTTGGCCACTAGTCGTGCCTTGTTCCTTGTCACCACCTGGTGTTCATCTTGTTTGTTGCGGAAGACCCATTTGGTGTTGACGACGTTGAACTTGGGTCTTTCGACTAGTTCCCACCCCTCGTTCTGTTTGAAGTTGTTAAGTTCTTCTTGCATTGCCACTACCCAATCTAGATCCTTGAATGCGTCCTCAACTCTGCGCGGTTCCATAAAGGATACAAACTATTAATGCTCACAAAAATTAGCTATGCGAGATCTAGTAGTTACTCCCTTTTGGATGTCACCGATGATGTTGTCGATTGGGTGATCCCTTTGGACGCATTGGTGTACTCTTGTGTGTGGCACTTGCGGTCTTGAATCTTCATGGTCATCTTGTTCTCCCCCTAGAAGGTTGCCCTCATTGACTTGTTGATCATTTTTGTCTTATTGAGGTTGATCTTGTATG
Organism: Tuctoria greenei; assembly: GCA_036927565.1. NCBI lineage: Eukaryota > Viridiplantae > Streptophyta > Magnoliopsida > Poales > Poaceae > Tuctoria > Tuctoria greenei. Next base: position 66,732,157 of record JAYESD010000004.1, on the reverse strand, counting down.
GAGGCTCCCCCTTGATCATTGGCCTCCTCTTGTGGTTCATATTCCTCATGCATATAGAGGTGGCTCTTGTGGTCGAACTTCGCCCAACACCATTCTTCTCAATGCTTTACAACGAGCTTCTTCTCTATCTAGCACACGTGGATCAACTTGCTCCTTTTGGGAGCCATTAGTTTCATCGAACAGTACGTCACATGCTACTTCAACAAGTCCGGAGGTCTTGTTGAAGACACAATAGGCGTAAGAGTCCGGATCATAACCAAGCAAGAAACCTTCATCGGACTTCGAAGCGAACTTTGAAGTCCTAGGTGTGAAACCCGGTCCCGAATATGAACCAAGCAAAACACATATGTGTGCCTAGGAAGTACTGAAGAAGATAGTCTTGGATAGAGGTTCTCAGTTTACCTCCAGATTTTGGAAGAAATTGCATGAAGCAATGGGAACAAGGTTGAACTTCAATTCGGCATATCACCCTCAAACAGATGGAAAAATCGAGAGGACAAACCGAATTTTGGAAGACATGTTAAGAGCTTGTGCTTTAAAGCATGGGAAAAGTTGGGATAAAAGTTTGCCATATGCTGAATTCTCGTACAACAATAGCTATCAAGCAAGTATGAAAATGTCACCCTACGAAGCATTGTACGGAAGGAAGTGTAGGACTCCCTTGTTTTGGAATGAAACCGGAGAGAATCAAGTGCTTGGTCCCGACGTGTTACAAGATGCTGAAAGGCATGTCCAAATAATATGGGAAAACTTAAAGGTGCCCAGTCTCGACAGAAAGGTTATGCTGATAATAGGCGAAGGAGTATGACTTTTGAAGTTGGAGATTTTGTATACCTCAAAGTGTCACCTATCAGAGGTCAGCGACGGTTTAACGTCAAAGGAAAACTGGCACCACGTTACATTGTACCATTCAAGATTTTGGACAAGCGAGGAGAAGTAGCATATCGACTTGAGCTGCCGACGTATCTCTCCGATGTATACGACGTATTTCACGTCTCTCAACTCAAGAAGTGTCTCAGGGTACCAGAAGAACAAGTGCCGATGGACGAGTTAGAACTTCATGAGGATTTGTCCTATGTCGAGCAACCTATCAAGATTTTAACGTAACGGAAAGAGTCACGAGAAATAAGAGGATCCGTTGGTGCAAAGTGCAATGGAAACACTATACGGAAGCTGAAGCTACGTGGGAACATGAAGAAGACTTGAAGGCAGAATTCCCTCATCTTTTCTCCATGCTATCGAATCTCGAGGGCGAGATTCACTTAAAGGGGGGTAGGTTTGTAACACCCTAAATCTTTGCATCATGCATCGCATTGCATACATATTCATGCATTAAACATTAATAGAGAAAAAGAAAATAAAAATATAAAACATGTATTAGGGAATGAATATAATAAAATAATATGTATAATATATATATATTAATTAATATTTGTTTATGTAAAAAAAGAAAAAAAAGTCTCCGGAAACTTCCGGAAGTTTCCGGGGGAAGCTTTGCTTCTCCGCGGAACCTTCCGGGCAAACAGTGCCAGCCGGCACTTGGCCGAGCCGGCCGACCGGCGCCCGCTCGCCCTGGCCCCACCCTGCAACCGGCCGACCGCGTGACGCCCGAGCCGCGCCTCCCGCGCAAGCGCGCCTGCCCACGCGCGATGCCGACCGCGCCAGCCCCAGCGCTGCACCGCCCCACTCGCTCGGGCCCCGCACCGCGACACCGCCGCCTGGCCTCTCGCTCACCCGACCCCACCCGCACCCGCGCGCCCCGATGTCCCGCCCCGACCGAGTCGGACGCACGCGCCCAGCGCGGCTACCGCACCCGAATCGGCCCCTTACCAACGTACCGCCCCTATAAATACTACTGTGAGGCTTCGTATGTTTTCCCTAACACCAGAAATCACCCCCGCCGCCTAGGAAAACCCTAGCGACGTAGAAAAAAACACTAGAGGTTGCTGCCACTAGGGGAGGAGAGGAAGAAAAAGAGGAGGGTGCCGTCGTCCGCAGGAGATCGTCATCGTCATCGCGTCGCCGTCGTCGTGCCGCCGGAGGACCTTGCGCATCTACTTCGTCTATGCGTCGTTTCCATCCTGCGATCTTTGAAGCCATCACATCTACGGTAGGCCACGTTTTCCGATGCGAATTTTAGTGAACATATTGAATCTTATAGACGTAAATTGATCGTAGTCGCACCATGTTTTTATTTTTAGCCGCATTAATTCTTGCTAAAACCCCCGTAAACTCATATGAACATATATGAACTAGTTGCATCTAATTAATAAACAACCGCAGTTAATTGCTTTTGAACTTTGCATGCATGCATGTCATTGCATATTGATTTTTTTTGTGTGCATCATATTGAATTGTATGTATTTTCTTGTATGTGTGATCACGCGTAGAGGAACGTGTTCAAGAGGCCGCATACGATGATTTCCAAAACCAGGAATTTGAAGCACTTGAGCAACCCCATCCGTCGGAGCAAGGCAAGTGTCCTTGATCATATTGATCCCGTTTTATTAAATGTTTTGTTTGCGAACATGCATGCTTGTGTCACTATGATGGGAAACCCATACGTAGGAGTTTACTAGCGTTGTTTGCCACCCCTTGTCGCCGGGATATATACGATGAGTTGGTTTGGGTGTTTTTCTTTGTGCACCGCATCGCTACATGGGTTATGGGTAACTTAAATAATGTGGTTGACAACTTTAATCACGACAAGTTGGGACGGTAATAAGATGATGATTAATTTAGCAACCTGGAATTTAGGAGATCTAAGCAAGCATGGTTTTGTGGATGGGTTGGATGATATGGTGGTTTGCTTGCCTTAGATCTAAGGACCGGTTCATGCGAGAATATGCCAGGACAACAGTGCCACCACAAGGCCGAGTATGGGTGCGGCGTAGCTGAATAATTAGGAGCGCTGCTAGTATTGTATGGACCATTGGATGGCGTAGGGAATGGGAGTCGAGGAGGACTGCCCTGGGATCCGCATGGCACACGAGGGGGCCCGTGGGTGGGAGAATGGAGATTCAAGCCTGCCGGTGAAACCTTAGTGGGCCTATACATACTAGTAGTCCCTTTTGAAAGGCTATTTTGTGATCTCTTGGCCACACACCTACGGAAGTGTGAAATGGCATAATGGAGGTTTCTTAGTCACTGAAAGGTGATGAAATCACGAACATGTGGGTAAAGTGGTACAACCTCTGCAGAGTGTTAAAAATTATCATGATAGTCGTGCTCCCGGTTAAGAGCACCTGAATGACCTACATGATTAGAATTGGACTTGAAATTTTGGGATGGTTGGTATGGTTTTGGGTTGTCACTTGAGTATTGTCGGTACATGAGAGACTATGAAATTGGCACATGGTATTAATTTTATGGTTGGCTGGTATTAATGGATTGCGATGATAAATGAGAAATGTTGGATTTATTGTAGGATAATTACTTGGGTCATGAAGGGACATAAATTCACATAGACATGATAGGCTGCTTTTACATGTTTATGAAATGTACTTTTCTGCAATTAGCCAGTTTATTCCAATCATTTGTTTAGCCACATGTCATCTATTTCCACACTTGCTGAGTACGACACGTACTCACCCTTGCAATCCCCCTCCAACACCTACTGGAGACAATTGGGAGTACCCTGAGGATCACGCGGAGTACTAGGTTGCGTACCGCCGTCATTTGCCTGTGGAATGGAGTCGTGCTGCTTAGTTTATTTTCCGCTGCATTATTTAGAGTTTTATCATTTGTGAACTATTGTATTATTGTAATAAACTACTTATTTAATAGTTAAGACGTGGTTAATTTCTGTATATCGTTTGTGATACAACCGTATATGTGTGATGAACTTCCTGGGCACACATATGCATTACACTTGGTTCATATTCGGAACCGGGTGTCACAAATTGGTATCAGAGCCGCGTTGACCGTAGGACGCAAGCCTAGATAGAATGGACACTCTAGAGCACTTAGGAACACTCTTCTAATCTGCTATTTTCGAAAATTTTTGCTGCTGTTTTTTGTTTCTTTATTTTCAGCTGTAAGAAAAAAAAGTATCGATTGCTGCCGCGTTTTCGATAAAATTTTCTGCAGTAAGCACTATTTGGTGCTGCTGTTTTTGCCGCTTGAACTTTCGCGTAAAGTGTGTGTTTTGCCGCTGTTATGTGTGGGTAAAATTTTTGTGTTGGCTGCTGCATTTTCTCCCTCTCTTTTTCGTTCTTTTGGGACAGCCGCACCGCTCTTTTTCCGCTATTTTAGCTGCTGCAATTTTCAGATTTGTATTCCATTATTCTTTCCTCTAATGTATTCTCATTTTATATAGATGCCGATCACTATGAGTGCATCCCGCAAGAGCACCTGTCCGCCGCCCCTTGGAAGTGAACTTAACCTCATTGAGCTTGAAGAGCAGAAGCAAGAGGAGGGGAATATCCTGACCGAGGAGGAGGAAGCTAACCAGTCGAACACTATAGAGGAGGATCCGGAGGAGTATGAGCCATTTGAGGAGAACATGGATGAGGATCCTAATGAGGAGTACTACGTGCCAGCATCAGATGAGGAGGACAACGAAGGTGAAAATGGAGGAGGATCACAACCCGGTGCGAACGAGAATGGACACAACAGCCCCCAGTTTCCCCGAGTTGAGGAGATTTGTACTACTGGAACCGATGGAGGACTTGCATCGCTGGAACTGATGGAATTCCTTTATCCCCATTGCATGAGTACTAACTACTTCGTGAAGAGGGTCTCTCATCCCGGACGTGACGAATAGCATGTTGAGGTTCTCATCTTCTACCTCAACAAAGTGGTCTCACGGCATTATGCTCCCACCTGGAGGTCTCCTCAGAAGAATGCTATGGATGATGCTGCATGGGCGGCACTCACAAGTTTGTGCCATACTCGCCGCTTTGAGCTTGAGAACACCACGTTTGAGCTGCACCCTCAGCGGGAGAGTGGTACAGGGAGGACAATTGGACCACAAGAAGCTTCAGACAATCTTACAGCAATGGATAGGTCTCAAAATACATTATTGGACATGGGCAATAGCTATGCAACCGCACAAGGGGAGATACACTACCTTTGCAAGGAGCTAGCTCGTTTGGAAGCCAACTTGGAGATGAAGGAATGTGAAGCAAGAGGAGAGCCGTGGTCGCCCAAGAGAATCTAGTCCCCTACATCGCCATGGCACAACCCCATAACATCCGCGCAGCCATGGACGCCCTCACCGCCTCACAATTATGAAATTAAGTCCCCTATGAGTATTTTGTAATAAGAACGCTTAGAATCGTATTAGCTTTAAATAGTGTGGTGTGCTGAAATTTTGTTTGGTCCTTGTTTGAGTGCTTGTGTGCTTAGTAGAGAGTCGTGGGATGCTTCGACACTTGTCCACGTCCTCATATAGGTCTATATTAATAAAGATTGTTTAGTGTCACATACCTTGATGCATATAGTTGGGACGTTTCTTTCCAAATTCTAAATTCTTCTGTCTCCACCTTACTTTCGCCAACAGATGGTGAGAACTCGTAACCATGGGGATGCCAACGATGAGGAGGAGCGCAATGAAGTACCTCAGAACAACCGGGGACATGCTCATGGAGCTATAAATATTGAACAGCTATTAGCTATGCAGAAGCAGCTCATGCAGACCATGATACAAACAACGGGACAACTGCAAGCTGGCAACAACAATCAGCCTCATATACTGCCACCGCCACCACCCCAGCCACACCACAACCGGTTGGGAGAGTTCATGAAGACCAGGCCGCCTACCTTTGCACAAGCCACAAACCCAATGGAAGCTAATGATTGGCTGAAGTCCGTTGAGAAGAAACTTGCTATTGTCCAGTGCACTGATGGAGAGAAGGTTCTCTTTGCATCACATCAACTAGTTAGAGCAGCTGCTGACTGGTGGGAAGCTCTTTGCAACGTTCATGATAATCAGGAGGCAATCACTTGGGCTGAGTTTAAATAGAGTTTCCGTTCCCACTATGTACCTGAAGGAGTTATGATACTGAGAAGACAAGATTATGAAAACCTCAGGCAAGGAAGGATGAGTGTGAGTGAGTATCTCAATAAACTCACTCAACTGTCAAGATATGCCCCAGAAGACATCAACACTGATAGTAGGAAGCAGTATCTGTTTATGAGGGGTCTCAACAATGAAATTGAACTCCAGTTGCTCAATACTGATTGTCCAAACATCCAGAAGCTGATTGACAAGGCTATTGTGGTTGAGAACAAGATTCGTGAGATGGAGCAAGACAACAAGAGGAAGATGCCACATCATGGACCGCAGTAAGGAAGCAATGTTCGCCACCGCTACGCACCACCTACTGCACCGTACTACAACCCATCTGCTCCTGCATACCGTGCTGCTTATCCACCCCGCGCAAATCAGCTACCGCAGCAACGCCCCGCCATGCAAGCGCCTCGCTATCCTATGCCACCTGCGCCGCGTCCTAACATGGTGGCAAATGCTCAAAACCAGCTGCGTCCAAACTTCCCTAATGCTACGGGCGGTAAGACATGCTATGTGTGTGGAGAGCCCAGACACTTTGCAAGTCAATGCCCCAGAAGAAACTATGGACCGATGAAAAATGCACCAAGGCGAAATTACCCGCGACCAAATGGAGGAGCACCACAAGGCAACCGTGGACAGCAGAATTTTGCTCGTGGCAATGTGAATCATGTCTCTACTGAGGAAGCCCAGCAAGCTAATGACGTCGTGATTGGTATGTTCCTCGCCAACTCCAACCCCGTGACTGTTTTATTTGATTCTGGGGCATCTCATTCATTCATCTCGTCAAAGTATGTTGCCAAGTACAATTTGCCTATGTCTCATATGAAGCAAACAATGCTAGTAAGTTCTCCTGGCGGAGAGATGAGGACAAATATAGTATGTCTGAAAGTAAGCATTAAAATAAGGGGGGTAGAATTTCTCGCAAACCTCATAGTCTTGGACTCCCAAGGAATAGACATAATACTTGGAATGGACTGGTTGAGCAAGTATAATGGAGTCATTCAATGTGCCGAGAGGATCATGCAGTTCACAAGTGAACATGGTACACGCATCAAAGTTGAGGCAGCCCAACCTTCAAGAGAGAAGGCAATGCTCAATCAAGTCGAAGGTGTGACATTGGAAAGCATTCCGATCGTTCACGACTACCCGGATGTGTTTCCAGATGAGCTGCCAGGTATGCCACCTGATCGTGACATAGAATTTGCCATTGAGTTGATACCCAGAACTGCACCTATAGCTAAGAGGCCGTATAGGATGCCTCCTAAGAAATTAGCACAGCTCAAGAAGCAAATTCAAGAGCAGCTAGAGAAGGGTTTTATATGCCCAAGCTCATCCCCGTGGGGAGCACCAGTGCTCTTCGTAGATAAGAAGGATGGAACCCAGAGGATGTGTGTGGACTATAGGTCTCTCAATGAAGTGACAATTAAGAACAAGTACTCACTACCCCGTATAGTGGATTTGTTCGACCAAATGAAGGGTGTCTGTATTTTCTCCAAGATCGACTTGCGGTCAGGATACTTCCAAGTGAAGATTAGACCATCGGATATACCCAAGACAGCATTTTGGACACGATATGGGTCTTATGAGTACACCGTCATGTTGTTTGGGTTGACGAACGCGCCTGCGCACTTTATGTATCTCATGAATAAGGTCTTCATGGAATATCTGGATAAGTTCGTCGTAGTGTTCATCGATGACATTATGATATACTTGAGAAGCGAGGAAGAACATGAAGAACACTTGAAGCTTACATTGCAGAAGCTACGGGAACACCAATTGTATGCCAAGTTCAGTAAATGTCAATTCTGGTTACGGGAAGTTTCTTTCTTAGGCCATATTATTTCCGGAGGAGGAGTATCAGTTGACCCAGGGAAAGTGAGAGATGTGCTTAAGTGGGAACTGCCACAGAATGTCAAGGAAATTCGGAGTTTCCTTGGAATGGCTGGATATTACCGCCGATTCATCAAGGATTTCTCCAAAATAGCCAAGCCTATGACCGAATTACTCATGAAAGGGAAGGCATTCCAATGGACTCAAGCTTGTCAGGATAGCTTTGAGGAGTTAAAGAAAAGGTTGACAACCGCACCGGTGTAAGTATTACCAGACGTTAGCAAGAGTTTTGATATATATTATGATGCATCAAGACAAGGATTAGGATGTGTGCTCATGCAAGAAGGCCAAGTGGTAGCTTATGCATCGAGGCAACTAAAGAAACATGAGTTGAATTATGCTACACACGACCTTGAACTTGCAGTCGTGGTACACGCCTTGAAGATATGGAGACATTATGTTTTTGGTCATCGATGTGGGATTTATACGGATTACAAAAGTCTCAAGTACATATTTACGCAAACGGATCTGAATCTTAGGCAACGCCGATGGTTGGAGCTCATAAAGGATTATGACGTGGGAATCAACTATCACCCGGGGAAGGCCAATGTAGTGGCCGATGCTTTGAGCCGAAAAGGAGTAAGCCACCAACTCACAGTCCGGGAGCTGCCATCCGAGTTATGCAAGGAGTTTGAACGGTTGAACCTTGGATTCATAAATGAGATGGGAACGATGGAAGTCAACCCAACATTAGAGCAGGAAATACAGGAAGGACAGAAAAAGGACAAGGAAATACAGGAAATCAAGGAAAGGATCCAAGAAGGAAGAGAATTTAGATTTGATGAGGACGAATAGGGTACCTTATGGCTTGGAAAGAGAATTGTGGTACCTAATGTTAGGCATATTCAGGAAACAATATTGAAGGAGGCACATGACTCACCTTACCCAATTCATCCCGGCTGTACAAAGATGTACAAGGACTTAAATACATGCTATTGGTGGGCCAGCATGAAAAAGGACATAGCCGAATATGTTGCATTTTGTGATGTGTGCTGACGAGCAAAAGCTAAACATCAAAGGCCAGCCGGATTGTTACAACCATTGAAGATCCCGGAGTGGAAGTGGGAAGAGATTGGTATGGACTTTATAGTTGGATTACCGCAAACTCAGTCTAGCTATGATTCAATATGGGTTATTGTGGATCAGTTGACAAAATCAGCTCACTTCGTCCCTGTCAAGACCACATATACCACCGCGAAGCTAGCAGAATTGTATATGGAGCATATTGTGTGCCGACATGGAGTACCGAAGAAGATAGTCTCGGATAGAGGTTCTCAGTTTACCTCGAGATTTTGGCAGAAATTGCATGAAGCAATGGGAACAAGGTTTAACTTCAGTTCGGCGTATCACCCTCAAACAGATGGACAAACCGAGAGGACCAACCAAATTTTGGAAGACATGTTAAGAGCTTGTGCTTTAAAGCATGGGAAAAGTAGGGATAAAAGTTTGCCGTATGCTGAATTCTGGTACAACAATAGCTATCAAGCAAGTCTAAAAATGTCACCCTACGAAGCATTGTACGGAAGGAAGTGTAGGACTCCCTTGTTTTGGAATGAAACCGGAGAGAATCAAGTGTTTGGTCCCGACGTGTTACAAGATGCTGAAAGGCAAGTCCAAATAATACGGGAAAAATTAAAGGCTGCCCAGTCTCGACGGAAAGGCTATGCTGATAATAGGCGAAGGAGTCTGACTTTTGAAGTTGGAGATTTTGTATACCTCAAAGTGTCACCTATCAGAGGTCAGCGACGGTTTAACGTCAAAGGAAAACTGGCACCACGTTACATTGGACCATTCAAGATTTTGGACAAGCGAGGAGAAGTAGCATATCGACTTGAGCTGCCAACGTATCTCTCCGATGTACATGATGTATTTCACGTCTCTCAAATCAAAAAGTGTCTCAGGGTACCAGAAGAACAAGTGCCGTTGGACGAGTTAGAACTTCAAGAGGATTTGTCCTATGTCGAGCAACCTATCAAGATCTTTGACATAACGGAAAGAGTCACGAGAAATAAGAGGATCCGTTGGTGCAAAGTGCAATGGAAACATCATACGGAAGCCGAAGCTACGTGGGAACGTGCAGAAGACTTGAAGGAAGAATTCCCTCATCTTTTCTCCACGCTATCGAATCTCGAGGGCAAGATTCACTTTAAGGGGGGTAGGTTTGTAACAACCTAAATCTTTGCATCATGCATCTCATTGCATACATATTCATGCATTAAACATTAATAGAGAAAAAGAAAACAAAAATATAAAACATGTATTAGGGAATGAATATAAAAAAATATGTATAATAATATATATATATATATATATATTTGTTTATGTAAAAAAAGAAAAAAAGTCTCCGGAAACTTCCGGAAGTTTCCGGGGGAAGCTTTGCTTCTCCCCGGAACCTTCCGGGCAAACAGTGCCAGCCGGCACTTGGCCGAGCCGGCCGACCAGCGCCCGCTCGCCCTGGCCCCACCCCGCAACCGGCCGACCGCGCGACGCCCGAGCCGCGCCTCCTGCGCGAGCGCGCCTGCCCACCCGCGATGCCGACTGCGCCAGCCCCAATGCTGCACCGACCTACTCGCTTGGGCCCCGCACCGTGACCCCGCCGCCTGGCCTCTCGCTCGCCCGACCCCACCAGCACCCGCACGCCATGATGCCCCGCCCCAAGAGAGTCGGACGCACGCGCCCAGCGCGCCGACCGCACCCGACTCGTCCCCTGACCAATGTATCGCCCCTATAAATACTACCGTGAGGCTTCGTAAGTTTTCCCCGACACAGAAATCACCGCCGCCGCCTAGGAAAACCCTAGTGATGTAGAAAAAAAAAACACCAGAGGCTGCTGCCGCCAGGGGAGGAGAGGAAGAAAAAGAGGAGGGTGCCGTCGTCCGCCGGAGATCGTCATCGTCATCGCATCGCCGTCGTCGTGCAGCCGGAGGACCTTGCGCATCTACTTTGTCTACGCGTCGTTTCCATCCCGCGATCTTCGAAGCCATCGCATCTACGGTGGGCCACGTTTTCTGATGCGAATTTCAGTGAACATATTGAATCTTATAGACGTAAATTGATCATAGTCGTACCGTCTTTTTATTTTTAGCCGCATTAATTCTTGCTAAAACCCCCGTAAACTCATATGAACATGTATGAACTAGTTGCATCTAATTAATAAACAACTGCATTTAATTGATTATTGAACTTTGCATGCATGCATGTCATTGCATGTTGATTATTTTTGTGTGCATCATATTGAATTGTATGTATTTTCTTGTATGTGTGATCACGCGTAGAGGAACGTGTTCAAGAGGTTGCATATGAGGATTTCCAAAACCAAGACTTTGAAGCACTTGAGCAACCCCATCCGTCGGAGCAAGGCAAGTGTCCTTGATCATATTGATCCTGTTTTATTAAATATTTTGTTTGCGAACTTGCATGCTTGTGTCACTATGATGGGAAACCCATACATAAGAGTTTACTAGTGTTGTTTGCCACCCCTTGTCGCGGGGATATATACGATGAGTCAGTTTGGGTATTTTTCTTTCAGCACCGCATCGCTACATGGGTTATGGGTAACTTAAATAATGTGGTTGACAACTTTAATCACGACAACTTGGAATGGTAATAAGATGATGATTAATTTAGCAAACTTGAATTTAGGAGATCTAAGCAAGCAAGGTTTTGTGGATCGGTTGGATGATATGGTGGTTTGCTTGCCTTAGATCTAAAGACCGGTTCATGCAAGAATATGCCAGGACAACAGTGCCACCACAAGGCCAAGTATGGGTGCGGCGTAGCTGAATAATTAGGAGCGCTGCTAGTATTGAATGGACCATTGGATGGCGCAGGGAATGGGAGTCGAGGAGGACTGCCCTGGGATCCGCATGGCACACGAGGGGGCCCGTGGGTGGTAGAATGGAGATTCAAGCCTGCCGGTGAAACCTTAGTGGGCCCGTACATACTAGTAGTCCCTTTTGAAAGGCTATTTTGTGATCTCTTGGCCACACACCTATGGAAGTGTGAGACGGTATAATGGAGGTTTCTTATTCACCGAAAGGTGATGAAATCACGAACATGTGGGCGAAGTGGTACAACCTCTGAAGAGTGTTAAAAACTATCATGATAGTCGTGCTCCCGGTTAAGAGCACCTGGATGACCTACATGATTAAAATTGGACTTGAAATTTTGGGATGGTTGGTATGGTTTTGGGTTGTCACTTGAGTATTGTTGGTACATGAGAGATTATGAAATTGGCATATGGTATTAATTTTATGGTTGGCTGGTATTAATGGATTGCGATGATAAATGAGAACTGTTGGATTTATGGTATGATAATTACTTGGGTCATGAAGGGAAATAAATTCACATAGACATGATAGGATGCTTTTACATGTTTATGAAATGTACTTTTCTGCAATTAGCCAGTTTATTCCAATCATTTGTTTAGCCACATGTCATCTATTTTCACACTTGCTGAGTATGACACATAGTCACCCTTGCAATCCCTCCCCCCAACAGCTACTGGAGACAATTGGGAATACCCTGAGGATCACGCGGAGTACTAGGTTGCGTACCGCCGTCATTTGCCTGTGGAATGGAGTCGTGCTGCTTAGTTTATTTTCCGCTGCATTATTTAGAGTTTTATCATTTGTGAACTATTGGATTATTGTAATAAAGTACTTATTTAATAGTTAAGACGTGGTTAAATTCTGTATATCGTTTGTGATGCAACCGTATATGTGTGATGAACTTCCTGGGCACACATATGCGTTACACTTGGTTCATATTCGTAACTAGGTGTCACATAGGCTTCTTGTTCAAAATATAGCATTTAGAACCAAAAACTCGAAAATATGAAATATTAGGCTTGTTACCAGTGAGTAGCTCATATGATGTCTTCTTGAGTAGTCGATGAAGGTAGAGTCGGGTTATGGCGTGGCAAGCGGTGTTAACCGCTTCCGCCCAAAATCGATCGGAGGTCTTGTATTCATCGAGCATTGTTCTCGCCATCTCTATGAGGGTTCGGTTCTTGCTTTCGGCAACTCCGTTTTGTTGAGGAGAGTAAGGTGCTGAAAACTCATGCTTTATGCCTTCTTCGTCTAGGTACTCCTCAACTTGTGTGTTCTTGAACTTCGTGTCATTGTCGCTTTGAATGTTCTTTATTGTCAATAAAAACTCATTTTGGGCTCGCTTGAAGAACTTCTTGAGTGTTCCTTGTGTTTCTGTCTTATCATGTAAAAAGAAAACCCAAGTGAAGCGAGAAAAATCATCAACAACTACTAAGCCAAATTTGTTACTGCCGATTCTAATGTAAGCAATTGGACTAAATAGGTCCATGTGAAGTAGCTCGAGCTGTCTTGTTATAGTCATGACGTTTTTAGTGGTATGAGGGCTCCTACTTGCTTCCCAGCTTGGCAAGCGCTACAAGGCCTGTCTTTCTCAAAAACAACATCCTTCAAACCTCAGATGTGATCGCCCTTGAGGAGTTTTTGAAGATTCATCATACCAACATGCTCTAGCCGTCTATGCCACAACCAACCCATGTTGGTCTTTGCAATCAAGCATGTGTCAAGTTCTGCTTTATCTTTGTTGAAGTCAACAAGGTAAAGCTTTCCCTTTAACATACCCTTGAATGCAATGGAACCATCACCCCTTCTAGAGACGGTCACACCCTCATTAGTGAACAAACAATTATAACCTTTGTCACATAAATGAGATATGGACAGCAGGTTATAGTCTAAGGAATCAACATGTAACACATGAGAAAGAGTATGTTGAGATGGTATGGCAATTTTACCGGTTCCCAACACCTTTCCTTGACTATTGTCTCCAAAATAGATGCCCTCGCTTGGATCATCATTTTCTTCATACTCAATGAACATCCTTCTTTCTCCGGTCATATGGTTGGAGCAACCACTGTCTAACACCCATTTCGATCCACCGGAGGAATAGGCCTACAAAAATAAATCATGCCTTGGTTTTAGGTACCCGAGCTTGCTTGGGTTCTTTGAGGTTAGTCACAAGGGATTTGGGCACCCACATATGATATTTGTTGTTCCCATGGCATGGCCCAACATAATGAGCATAAATTTTACGAAGATTGCTTCTCATTAAAACATAAAATGCATCAAAAGTCCTGAATAATAGCTGTTGTTGTTTATACACAGGACTAGTCCGTGTCCGGATCGGACTAGTCCGGTGATCATATGTATCAACTTTGGACTTTCCAGCTTGAGAGAGTCTTCCCTTTACAAAGGCAATGCCTTCCTTGTTATTTTTATGGCTTCTAGCATATTGCTTTTCACCATAAGAATAACCAATGCCATATTTGACATTAGGAGGTCTTGTGACCAAGTATGCACTACGTGCATATCTTCTCCATGTCAAATATGCCATTTTGAGAAGGATGCTTGTCCTTGGTAGAGGTTGATTTGTCTTTCAAGCTAGTTTTGGCACATGAACGGGTCATAATAGCATCAGTTTTAAGTGGTTGAGGGGGTGAGCTTGAAGAGGATGAGGGGTCACTTTGTTTGAGTGACTCAACTTGTACCTCAAGGATTTTGTTAACCTTGGAATGGTTAGCAAGTTCATCCTTTATGGTGGTGTTTTAGTCGCTTAACTTCAAGCAAGCTTCCTTGCTTGAGGCTAACTCAATTTCCAGTGACTTGCCTCGCTCCTTTTCAAGTTCGAGAAGTTTGTCAAGTTCAAGATATTCTTCCTTTTGGAGATAATGATATCCTCTTGACGGTTGATTAACTTCTCCTTCTCAACGAGCTGATCAAGTGGAAATTTCATTTTTGCAGTTGTTTTCTTATCTAAGCCAATGATCATATCTTCATTATCACTAGCAATTTCACTATCACTAGGATAGGAATGCAAGGAAGAGGGTTTGGTTGTTACCTTTCGATTACCTTCCTTTGCCATGAGGCAAGTGCCATTCCCCTTCCATGCGCCGAGAGTGGGGAAGATAGTGGACTTCTTGGATGTCTTCTCGATGGCTATGCTAGCCATCTCCTCTTCTTCTTCAGGTGAGGACTCGTTATTTGAGTCCCAGTCTTTCCCTAGATGCGCTTCTTTAGCTTGCTTCTTCTTCTTCATGAAGAATTTCTTGGGTTGAGGCTTTGTTTCCTTGGTCTTCTTCTTGTTTTCTTCATATGGGCAATGAACTATAAAGTGGTCATACTCACGACAGTTATAGCATGTCCACCTCAACTTTGGTCTTGATTTTTCCTTGTACTTCCCTTCACTTGATTTAGCCCTTGTCATTTTCTCATCATCCTTTTGAATTTCTTCATGAATAGTGTCATGTCATCTTCATCCAAGTCGCTGCTCTCATCATCACCGTCGTCTTCTAGTTGATCTCGAGCTTCTCTTGACGAGGGCTTGCAAGTGGACTTCAATGCGACCCCTTTCTTCTTTGCCAAGGTGAGGTCGGCAATCTCCTTGACATGTTTCACTTGCTTTTCCATCATCTCGAAATTGATGATCTTCCCAAGCAACTCATCTGGGGTCATTTTCTTGTACCCGGGGCTTTCTCTGATCATCGAGCACAAGGTGACATTCTGAGGCATGAAAGCTCTAAGAATTAGCTTTAGCACCTCGTGGTCATTCCACTTCTTGCTTTCGTATGCTTGTACCTTGTTGACGAGTGTCTTTAGCCGGTTATACATGTCTTGTGGCGACTCATCTTCTTTGATGGCGAATCTTCCAAATTCACCTTCGATCATTTCGATCTTTGCCTCTCGCACATGACGATCACCTTCATGTGCAGTTTGCAAATTTTCCCAGATTTCCTTTGCAATCTCGAGTCCGTCCACTTTGGTGAACTCATCCCGACTAAGCAAAGAAGCGATGACTGCTGCGGCTTGAGCATTCCGATGAATTTCTTGCTCTTGGCTTGGTGTAAGCTCTTCATCATCATCTGGGATATCTATTCCTGTACATACAATATGACACAAACTTGGATTGTGAGAAATCAAGTGCATTTTCATGTCTTGCCTCCACATTGAGTAGTCATCGCCATCAAAGTGTGGGGATTTTCCGAGTGGAATAGATAAGTAGTGATTATTGCTAGAATTAAGACGATCGTAGTTGAAAGGATATTGGGAGTAGTCAGTGTGACTACTCCCCTTCTTCTTCTTCTCGTCTTCAATCTTCACTTTTCCCTTGGAGAGGGTTTTCTTCCTTAGGAGCACCTTGAATTCCAGCGTCTCCTCATCGTCATCCTCGAAGTACTGAATGGCCTCGAGGAGCCTCTCTAATCTTTGGTTCTTTTCTTCTTCAACCTTCTCTTGGTTGATGCTCTTGTGTACGTCCTTCATGTCCTACATGTTCTTTTTGAGCGATTAGTCTCCTTTTCAAGAGTCCCGCTCTGATACCAATTGAATGTGGCCTAGAGGGGGGTGAGCATGCCTTTTTGATTTTTAGTCAGAACCTGCAACACTTAACAAACTGATCAAATCTCGAGATATCGGACTAGTCTGGTAGAGTGCGGACTAGTCTGGTGCGTGCGGACTAGATTGATCAAGCTTGATCGGTTATCTCGATCCTAGGATGTATGCAGCAGAAATATACTTGTAATTTAAGTGTCACACTACTATGAACTAGGATGTAGCACAAGTTAATCTTATATTCAATGTTTGAATGTAAAGTAAACAAGATTGATTGAAACTCTAGATAGATATGAAGAGTAAGAACAATGGGCACAAAGTAAGAACACAAGCTCTTCATCCCGTGGTCTGGTTCCCACAGAGGCAACCTACATCCACGTTGAGGAGTCCACAAAAAGGACCGGGTCTTCTCCAACCCTACCCCTGTCGGATCGCCACGGAGGCCAATCCTTTTCACTAATCACAAAGGGCAAATAACCGAATTCAAGGGGCCTTCTCACAAGTTGAGGCCTCCCCAAGATTACAAGATGAGCACCACCAAGAACACACTCTTAAGATCACAATGGAAACCACATGAGTGTGTTAGGGAATCAAACCAAGAGCTCAATGAGTGAAGAATGTGTCTCTACTTGGATCCAAAGTGTATCCTCAAAGGATTAAGCTTTCTTGCGTTGTTTTGCATGGAGAGATGTGTTTTCTAGGCTCTTGGAGGTTGTGACGGCACAGGGTGTCGAGAGATATGAAAGATGGGCCGTGCACACCTATTTATATGGGGTTCCCAAAAGTTACCATTAGGGTTTAGAAAGATCGGATTAGTCCGTGGTGGACATTGGACTTGTCCGCTGTGCTGCGTAGGAAACCCTAGGTGTCCTGAAATATCGGACTTGTCCGAAGTGAAAGCAGACTAGTCCAATTTAGTTCTGGAAATATTCGGACTAGTCCGATGAATATCGGACATGTCCGGATAGGTGAATCCCTTAGTGAATTCAGGGATCAAGCCCGCACTTGGAGGACTTGTCCGATTTAGGTCAGAGGGATTTTGGACTAGTCCGTGCTAATAGAGGACTTGTCTGATTGACATTAGAAAGATATCGGACTAGTCCGTGGTGTTATCGGACTTGTCCGATTTCGTGCAACTTGTGAAGTGTTTCGGGGACTGGTCCGCACTCGGGAGGACTAGTCCGATTCTAGTCAGAGAGATTTCAGACTAGTCTGTGGTGATATCGGACTAGTCCGGTCGGTGAAAACTGGACTGTATGGACAAGTCCGCATTGTGAGGACTTGTCCGATCTGGTGCAGAAAGATATCGGACTAGTCCGGGGTCAGTCAGACAAGTCTGGTCTTGTATAACTTTGTGCAATGTGTGAGATTATTTGTGCTTGAGCTCTTGGGGTGTGTTTCCTTTACACACACCATGCACAATAATCTACTACACTTGGTTCTTTAGTTCTTTTCTTTATTGCTCCTTGTTCTCATTTATTTTTGGTGCTTTGTTCATTCTTTCATTAGAACATGTGCTCATCTCAACAATGTTGTTTGAATCTCATTTGCTTGTCATAAATCAACCAAAACCCACAAGGGATTACTAGATGCACTTTCACAGGAGAGTGTACTCACTTATCCATGCTCATTGCTATCGTCGGCGTGCTGGGACATCAACAGCAGGCCCCTTGCAAGGTGTCGGAGCTGGATGCTCTGGTGTCGTCCACCATCGTTGTGGAGACGTTGACAGTAGGCCCCTTAGGAGGTGTTGCAGCTGGATGCTCCGACATCGTCCACCATCATCGTAGAGATGTCGACGGCAGGCCCCTTGGGAGTTGCCGAAGCTAGATGCTCTGACGTCGTCCACCATAGTCGTAGTGACATTGACGACAGAACCCTTGGGAGGTGCCAGAGATGGATCCTCTGGCGTCGTCCACCATAATCGTAGAGTCATCGACAACATGCACCTCGGGAGGTGCCAGAGCTGGATGCTCGTGCATCGTCCACCATCATCGTAGAGACGTCGACAGCAGGTCCCTGGTGTACATGCTGTAAAATAACACTTTTTCCTTTCATGTGAAGTTCAGCTACAAGTTGTCTATCAAACATAATGGAGGTCAATATAGTTGTGCACATGAACTTGACCTCACTAAAAAGTTTTCTTTCTACTCATGTTTAATTTTATTAACATGAGGAGTGGACTTCACCACTAATCCTAGAACAATTTTTAATTAAACCTTTCTGCAAAGTTGGGAATTTAATTGAATGAAATGGCTAGGGCAAATTATATTGCAGCAATATAAAATCAAAACAAATGTAATTTGATTATGTTGCTATGTATATCTGGCCCTGACAAAAAGATTCAAATCCAAGGCTCCAAATTTTTCCTTGGCCTTTTAAATATTTTAAATAGCTTCTCGGTAAACTTTCAAGATTTTTGAAGCACGTCTTCCACTTAGTTGGACACGTACCGAGGGTTTATTTAGCGTCGATCTCAAAATTTAGCTTTGCACTTAACCTTGTCCAAATCAACCCACAATTTTTCCTAAGACCCTTTTTGGTTTAGTGACCTTTGTTTCAAAGTTTGGGGATTTATGGACCTCAGTTACTATTTATTTCAATAAGGATTATAAACTAGTTTGGATTCAAATTTGATTTTGAATTTGAAACAAACTGTGTCCAAATTGAAATTTGATTGCAGATTTGTGTTCCTCATATTTTTATTAACCCGTCTGTAAATTTTGGGAATTTTTGGGCAATGTTTGAGGTGGAATTTAGAGGAACAGATAAGAGGGAGTAGTGGGCCCACATGTCAGCCAGGGAAACCGTTTCACCGCCTCTGTTTTCTTTCTCCGCGTGACACCGCGACGGCTGCATGCCACCAGCGCGCCGTTCGGCCGTGGGTCACCTCCAGCTGCCCCAACTTCCTTATCTACTGCGGTGAAGCCTTTTTATTCACTCCACCGTCGACCGCAGTCACTCCTCGGTTCATCTTTCGCTCGCGCCGCTCCATTTCTCACCGCCACGACCACCTTAGTTCCGCTCGACGCCGCTCAGCCTCACCGCCGATACAAGCCTCCTCGTCCTCTGCGGTCTTTAGGAAAAAGGTGCGCCATGATCTCGTGTAGCTGCTGGTTAAATTTGAACTCATATCGTGCATCCTGGTTAAATTTGAACTCATATTCGTGAAAGACCGAAGCACTTTTATGGCTTTGAAGCTAGTTCGTTGGTTTAATTCCGATTGTATGCACAATAATTCTTTGATCCAGTTAGACGACATGATCAGCGTCTCCTAGCGCACCTTCCTTCCAAAAATCAGAAAGAACCATCGACTAGTTAACGAGTTATCCAATTTTTCCCTTTCCGCCATTGAAGGAGCTCGGTTCACCATCGACCTTGGTGTTTCCGGCTATGGCACGAGTTCTAGACCCTCCTAACCTCTTACTTATGCTCCCAAGGTGCTTCCCGAGCTTTTGTATGAGAGTTTTCGCTAGGTAATTAAGGGTCCCGACATGACCGGAACCCTAGCACCGGCCGCCGCCGTCGGGAGTGGATTTCCAGTCAACCATCGCCGTCGGGAGCTACTCCAACGTGTTTTCCGCGCGAAACTAGGGTGAGGCGGCGAGTTTCAAGACCTCCCGTGGGCCGGAAACCATCGCCGGCGAGAGCGCCGCGCGCGCCGGTGTGGACGCCACCGCCCGAGCTCGTGGCCAGAGGAAGAAGAAAGCAGGGGCACGAGTCCCACCTGCCAGTGAACGCAGCGCAGCCTGGATCAGCCTGTGGCCAGGGGATCTAGTGTGGCCACGTGGAAATATTTATGGCCTCCAGTGTGGCTGACTCCTGGTTGGCTGATTTAAATCCGGTGGGCCCAGTCGCCAAATTTAAAAGCTAAAAATTCCAAATGTATGCAGAACCATTTCCAAACTTGAAAAATCAATATCTCTCTGTAGACTGCTCCAAAAATTTTCAAACAAATTTTGTTTGAAAGCCCTTGAGCTCTAGTTTCTGTAAGTAACAATTAGGTTCTGTGAAACTTAATTTTAAACTCTGTAGAAAACAATGTTTTAAAATACAAATACAATTTTTCCAAGTGAACTTTCCACTGGAAAAATCCCCAAAATTCACATAAAATACATGGTCCTATTCTTGATTACCAGGAAAAGCTTGGGAGCCATTGCACCTTTATAACCCTCTGTATAATTCAATTACCTTTTCCAGTCATTGAATTTTAACAGATGTTCAATTGCTTTATTATGTCCCAAATTGGACTGAACCTTCCATTAGTCATAACTTAGATACTGTAAAAATCAAGGATTTAATTAACTTAGTCTCCTAGTCCTAATTCAGTTGCCAACTGTATATTAATTGAAAAGCTAAAAATTCAATTATAAAATAATTCCAGAAATTCTTGAGAACTTTGAAATTCAATAACTCCTTCACCAAGGCTTAGACATTTATGAAACAAATTTTGCTAGAACCAGGACAACCTCCTCTATCATGATCATCAACTGGCAGCTACGTTCAAGATACAGTTTGTTTTCTAAAATTTTTGGGGGTTTAATGCTTACCATAATTTTAGAGACAACAAACTACTTTATTCATCTCCTATTCTTTGCCAGAGCTTCTATCATATTCCTTAGTATCTACCATCAAAGTCCTAAAGCCTAATGATCACCATAGATTAAATCATGGTCTTGGTAGTAATTATTTTTCAAAGTCATTCATATACATATTATATGCATATCGTGTAGTGGCCGAAGTCGAGGAGGAACCCGAGGCCTTGGAGGTACACCTGCCGGATACTAACACAGACTCGGACCTGCATCCAGGCAAGCCCCAGTTTGCATTTAAGTCATTTATAAAGTTTTGCTTTATCACTATGTTGACTAGCATATGAATTGTGCATTACGTTCAGGATGCTTGAATAATCCAGATGCATGACCCACAATCCCATTGGTTAATTGGGTAGGTTGATAGCTCGACGTGTAGAACTGCTATGCTAATGTCGCGAGATAGAAAATTGACACTTATCTACACTGGGTTAACATTTATAGAGAATGACTATTAAATCTAAACTTGAGACCGGTCAGAGATGGATAGGAAGCGGCAAGGCGTGGTCTTGGTCGCATAGCTCTGACTGGTCAGTTAAGGCCTGTCTGTATGCGGCCACTTGGAACAAGCTTGACTTCTACCGGTGACATACTAGATATATGGACTCCACTAAACTAACGTAACTCGATAACTGGGATATCGAGGCCCATTAACTCACCATCGATAGGGGTGGGTTGAGGATAGTAAGGTGTAAATCGGTTGGCGGACACAAGAGGTGTTCCGTGCGGAGACCTTCTGTTCGCGGAGGTGATACGGGTTCGGCGTTCGAGTTTCTTGTGAAAGGTGGCCATATACGACTAGTACTAAAGTGTTACGTAGGTACTGATGTACTCACTGACACTTCCGAACGTGCGTATGTGTCGTGTTGTCCGGGTGTGTCCTGATTGCAATAACCGTACCTCGTAGTAATAGAGTACCACTTGTTAATTGCGCCGTGACGTAGTAAATACTAAAGAAGCCAGAAGAATATGTTGTATTGAACTATAATTGCCTTGCCACCTTGTGTGACTTAGAGATAGCAAAAATTAAAGTTTACAGTTCCCCATACTTTAGCTGTAATAGCATTATGTGCTATTGGCATGTCATATCATCGACAAAGCGTTTCTTGTTTGATTGTGGAGTCTATGATGTGCCGCGCTTGGAGAATGTCTACTTAAAATACAATTATAAGGATCCACTTGTAGGCGAGTCGTTTATGCTTCACCTTACCTATGCTTAGTATCCACCCTTGCATATGTCTAGTGATACGGGTTAGTCTTGCTGAGTCTTATGCTCATGTATGCAGTTAACGAGTTTTTGCAGGTTATACGACTGATGACGGGTTTGATGACGAGGCTGCACCCCCTCCAGGTTGTACAGCTGAGTGGGAACCCTGCACGCCGCCGTGATTTGGGTGTTGCTAGTGCGAAGTATCAAGGGCATGGATGACTTTGCTTTTGCATAGCTAGTGCTGAGAGCGTAGCTATGACATATATATTTCTTTCCTTCCGCTAGTATTGTAAAACTTCCGCTGTATGATAAATAAAAGACTTCATCTTGTATTTTATTCTCGTTCTGTTCTTGTATACTGTTGGGTGTCGCATCGCACGACACCACCCAATGAGATCCTCGGATGTCAGGATTCTGGTCCCCACAGACATGGTATAAGAGCATCATTGGGAACAGTGTACTTGAAAATAAAATATTTTCAAAAATTAAGATTTGAGTGAGGAATTAGCTATATGCCCTTATAAGAAGTATTATTAGTATAAGATATAAAGGTGGTAAACTAACTTATATGTTATTAAATTCTGTAACGACGCCCCGACATCAGGTAAAAGGTAAGGTACGCCACCATAAGCGGATCAATTGCGGTAAGTTCACCATGTGAGAAGTAGCATGGAAGTTTTCCGTGGCTTAGCACGGAAATGTTAATAGGAGTCTCTGAAGCTTTCTATGTTTCTGAGAACCTATGACACGCGGTAGTCCAGCGTGCTTCAAAGTTAGTGGGAGCCCCCGTCGGGTGGTGTATAACCCTATAGTATGCATCTCTAGAACCATTCATGTTATATGGGAGCATGCGAAACACGTATGCCCGAGCGTGTATAAGCCGGATCATACGGGAGTCTTTGCTGTACAGACGTATTTACAGCCATGTACCTCGAGACATGACCTCGCTCGAGGGCGACTCACACCAGAGTCGTATGCATTTATTTTCATATGTATTATTGTGACTGTCTGTCGTGTTTCCCCGTGCCGCCCTTGAGGTGTGAATGTGTGAAAGAGGATTGTTTGTCTTTTGCAGCATTAACTACGGTAGCAACCCGTGTAGCACACGTTTGCGAGTGAATGATATAAGAACCACCTATAGATGTAACCGAATATACCGGATAGAATTTTCTTTTGTGAGGTACGTAGCCGTCAGTATCAAACATGATACTTGACCATCCCCAACGACAGAATGGATGCATTATCTTTTGGAAAGTCCGAATATCAGATGGTCGTAGGTTTGGACTCTGTAAAAGGGATTCCGACTCGATAGGGTAGATAGAATCACGATTCTTGATTTCTGGCAGAAGTTGGCTCGACTTCGCCGGGTTGTAATCTAGGTTATCTGCTAGATAACATAAGGGTATCATATATGGATGGAAAGCTCGTGAAGCCCTCTACCACTTTTATGTGGACCATCATGGCAGAAAAGTTTGATAATCTGTTGAAATCTGGAGTATACTAAAACTGCTCCAGATGACCCTCCCATTGTACCAGTTACAGAAATATTTCCATAACTCACTGTAGGAACATCTTCTGCCTTATTGTGATACATGTATGGAAAGGGCAGAAAAAGATATACAAGTTTGATGTTTAGAGTTTTCCTAATTCGAATTTGAGTCAAATCAAATTTGGAAATCAAAACAGTGAACTGCAGGACTGCTGGTGCAAACCTGTCAGTTCAACTGTTTTGTTTGGATAGTTATAACTTTTAATCCAGAATAGTGACATAATCACATATATAAATTTTTGGAAAGATTAGGAAGTCCTCTATCAACTTTATTTTGAATTCATGATCTGAATCTGGGTATAGCTGTGTCTAATTCCCTTTGTCGCAAACTTGGTTCTGGCAGTCCAGAACTTGAAGCAGTTTGCACATAGTTGTGAATTCGCACGCGATACCTGTATAACAAACTTTTCGGGGGGGTTCTTTTACTTCTGGATTGTTAACTTGATGTTAAACAAAGTTTAATTTGTCATTACCTCAATATATGGTTGTGATATACCTGTATAAATTGTGGTAGATAACTACATATACAGGAAAGGTTCTGTCAAAATTTCCAGAAAATATGGGTCAACTTAAAACCTGTATAGATTCTACTTCCTAGCTCACTTGTAGCTGTATGGGTACAATCTGGAAAGGTTGTGAAGTGTAATACAACTTTGGCATTCAACTCCACCTTTGATTCTGACAATTCCTGTATGAAACTGTTGGGTTTATACAGGAAGATGGCAGCGGAGATGATCCAATTACCTAACGGCTGGGTGCACACGACGTGCACTGGCCAAGGCGGGTTTCCGGATTTGTTTGTCTTGCTGATACGCCAGTGCGGATATCAGGAGGTTCCTAGCTACTGGGGAAAGGAATTCCATGACAACAGGGTGAAGAGATGTGTCATCTATGTCGATGTGCCTGCTGGTCCACCAAGCAACGGATGGGCCCCCTTTTCTATCAAAACAAGGGGTGTTCTGTTGGAAGAAACTTGGTGCTTCGCCGCAAGTGTTGCTATGGGGAGGTTTTGCAAACTTCACCATCGTCACCTAGTGGGTACTCCGTATGAGTTCTTTCCAGTGAGCGGTAGAGCTGCTGAAGAGTGGGCTAACCGATTGATCGCAGATTATGACCTCCGCGGTGAAACATCGGTGACAGCCTTAGCGGTATATGCATCGGCATCACGTCGCGAAAATGGCAGCCAGAAGGCGTGCATTAAAGAGTTGGTGGATAATCTGAGGCAAACCATGATTCGAGGGGATAATTTTGAGCGTGAAAATGATTCGCTTAGAACCTCGATCGCTCCTCTCAACCGACGTCTCCGCTTCAAAGAAGTGCAGTATGAGCTAATTGCTCAAGATCTGTTGGAGGCTCGTGGAGCAACTCAAGAGCTGGAAACTGAGTTGGGGGCAAGTTTAGTTGATGTGCACCAGCTGGGTACACAGTTGAGCACGATGACTGAAGATCGGGATCAGTCCAGGGCGGAGGCTCAAGACTGGAAAGCCAGTTGTGAACAGGCCCAGCAGGAACTTGACGGCTTTAGAATGTTTATTGTGCAGGCCGATGTACAAGCATTGGCTGTCACAAAAGCATTGATAATGGGCGAGGCAGCAGCTTCTACATCAGCACCCATACCGGTGGTGCCCAATCCTAAGGATGACGAGGAAGAAGAAGATCTTGAGGAAGTTGAGTTCTATCCTTAGAGGATAGTGGTTGTGTTATTAACCACTGTAGGCAGAGAGTAGTGCGGTGTAATAAACACTACCAGTATTTTGTGACTTTATGAGTCTTGTTGTTAATTGTAGTTGGGTGTGTGTATGACAATGTAGACATAACGTCTTGTGGTGACCAAGCATAGACGAGACAACTTCTATAGATGATGTTTGTCTATTTTGGAGTTCTATTATAAACTTGGACCCGAGATAATATAGATTGTATAAAGCTTGTACTTTATCACTTTATGTGAATGTTGTGTATTATCTATTGTTGTCTACAGCATTACTATTTGTATGGAGGGATGAACTTGAGGCAATGAGACTTATGGTTTAAATTGTTGTATTGCAGCATGGTGCGTACACGTACAGCCCAGGAAGTTGGAGGCTCAAGTGGGGGACAAGGTGATGACACACCACCACCGGGGCAGAACACGCCCTAGATGCAGCCACCTCCACCACCTCAACCTACACTTCCCAGAAGTCTCACGGAGGTTCTCGCAGCAGTACTCGGCTCTTACGATGAGCAAATCGAGTTATTGCAGACCCTTGTACAACATTCGTCCCATCAAGGAGGACGACAAGCTGATGGGCCACATCAGCCATATTTGAGTTCCTACTCGGATTTCACGTCGACGCATCCGCCGGTCTTTAGGGAGGCCGACAAACCTTTGGAGGCGGACAAATGGCTCCGCTCCATTGAAGGGAAGTTCAGTTTACTCAAGATAACCAAACTACAGAAAACTCTGTTTGCAGCTCAACAACTACAGGGGTCTGCTGTTGTGTGGTGGGCAAACTATCTTGCCCCACGCCCCACGGACTATGTCGTGAGCTGGGCCGAATTCCGGGAGGTGTTCTGTGCCTATCCCTCCAAGGATTATGAAGAGGAAGCTTCAAGAGTTCTTGGAGCTGAAGCAGGGGGGTAAGGAGTGCTTACGAGTACTCCAAGACCTTCAACCACTTGGCCCAGTATGCATAGGACCAAGTGAAAACAGAAGACAGGAAGCGAGAGTGCTTCTACCGGGGTTTGAACCCCAAGATGAAAGACAAGCTGGCCTTGTTCAACCGCGATAGCTTCAATGACATTGTCAACACCGCGATCGTACAAGATGACGCTACTTGAGATCTGTCCTCAGATAAGAAGAAGAGGAGTGCTCCACAGGGCAGCGGAGGTGGTGCTCTTCAGAAGTATCGAATGGTGTATCGATCACCATACGGCCAGGGGTGGTAACCTCCATTGCGACCACCAATGTTTAGTGGTCTCCAGTTCGGCAACGCCGATTTCAGACTGCAGCAGCAGCAGGGGATGATCCCACGTCCACTTCCACCTCCACTGCGTGCACCGAGATTCCGTCCTCCCATTCGTATCGGCCAAACCCCGTACACGTGTTTCACGTGTGGACGCACGGGGCACTTCGCCATGGACTGCCCGCAGAATAGGCAGGGCGAAGGACACTCATCGTACCAGGGCGCCAACCAACCCCGCAACCAGCCCAAGAAGCTAGTCCCCATACTCGGAAATGTCCACCACCTCGCCATTGAGGATGTTCTGGAAGGCGCACCCGTACTCACGGGTACGTTCTCTATCATTGATCATCCCGTAGTCATACTCTTTGACTCTGGAGCTTCCCACAATGTCATTAGCAAGTCTTTTGTCATTAAAAGTCAGTTGCCTATTATCTCCACAAAAACTATGTATGTAATTTGCACTCCAGCAGGGAAGACAGTAACAAATGAGATGGTTCCTGGGGTACCACTTAACCTAGAGGGGACTATATATCTTTCTTCACTTCTAATACTAGAGAATCAGAGGCTAGATGTCATCTTGGGAATGGCGTGGTTATAATACCATGGTGCTTTTCTAGATCTCGTTCCTCGAAAAATATATCTAAATTCTCCACTTCATCCTTCCCTACATGATGGCACCCAAGGAACTTGCAGAACTGAAGGAGCAGCTGACGGAGCTTGAGAACAAGGGTTTCATTCGTTCAAGTTCATCACCATGGGGCTGTTCTGCATTGTTCGTGGAGAAGAAAGATAAGACCTTGAGACTATGTGTGGACTATCGTCCACTCAATGCTGTCACTATCAAAAACAAGTATCCTCTACCACGCATTGATATTCTTTTCGATCAACTAGTGGGTGCTAAAGTATTTTCAAAGATGGATCTTCGTTCTGGTTATCATCAGATTAGAATCCGGCCAGATGATATACCTAATACATCATTCTCTACGAGGTATGGACTGTATGAATACCTTGTTATGTCCTTCGGATTGACCAACGCACCGGCTCATTTGATGTATCTCATGAACTCGGTGTTCATGCCGCAATTGGACAAGTTTGTCGTGGTCTTCATTGACGACATCCTTGTGTATTCGAAATCTGAAGAAGAACATGCTCAACACTTGCGTATCGTGCTTCAATGATTATGGGACCACCAGCTATATGCCATGTTCAGCAAGTGTGAATTCTGGATCAGCTAAGTGCCATTTTTAGGGCACATCATATCTGCAAAAGGGATTGTAGTTGATCCAAACAAGATAAAGCAAGTACACAAAAGGGAGTCTCCAAAGCCTGTACATGAAGTTTGAAGTTTCCTGGGTTTAGCTGGGTATTATCGGAGATTCAACCCCAGTTTCTCCAAAATAGCTAAACCAATGACGGAACTTCTAAAAAAGGGGAAGAAGTATGTATGGACAGAGGCATGTGAGGGAGGTTTCCATGCATTGGTAAAACACCTCACAACAGCACCAGTATTAGCTCAACCAGACACAACCAAATCATTTGACGTGTATTTTGATGCATCAGGAATTGGTTTGGGTTGTGTGTTGATGTAGGACAGACGAGTGATCGCTTATGGATCACGGCAGCTTAAGAACCATGAGCACCACTATCCGACTCATGATCTAGAGCTCGCTGCTGTGGTACTAGCATTAAAGATGTGGAGACATTTTCTACTGGGTAATCTAGTACGTCTCTACACCGATCACAAGAGCCTGAAGTACATCTTCATCCAAACGGACTTAAATATGCGACAGCGTAGATGGTTGGAATTAATCAAGGATTATGAGGTTGAGATCCACTACCATCAAGGCAAGGTGAATGTAGTTGCAGATGCTCTGAGCCACAAGTCCCATGTCAACGATCTTTCCATCACCTCAACGGGAGAAGAAGAATCGAGTCTCTACTTGGTTCCATATGGGGCACTCTACAACCTAGCTCTCATTCCTACTATCAGGGAGGATATTATAGAAGCTCAGAAGGAGGACAAAGGGATGTCGCACATTCAGCAAAGAATGAAAAAGGGGGAGATGAAATATTTCCTATGTGACAATGAAGGTACCCTCTGGTTTAAAAACTGCATAGTGGTACCCCGGAACATGGAACTTCAGAAGAAGATACTGAATGAAGCTCATTTATCCAAGTATTCCATTCATTTGGGAAGTAACAAAATGTACCAAGACTTAAGGAAGAAGTTCTGGTGGACTCGGATGAAGAGAGAAGTAGCAACATATGTATCCGAATGTGATACGTGTCGACGAGTGAAGGCGGACCATATGAATGCAGCTGGACAGCTTCAACCTTTAAGCATACTGGCTTGGAAATGGGAGGATATCAGAATGGATTTCATTGTTGGATTGCCTTCCACACTCCATAAGCACGATTCAATTTCGGTGATCATTGACCGGTTGATGAAATCAGCTCATTTCCTACCGGTCAGTGTCAAGTATGATGTAAAGCGGTATGCAGAACTTTATATCTTCAGAATCTTGTGTTTACATGGAGTACCATGCACTATCATTTCAGATCATGGATCTATTTTTGTTGCTCTATTTTGGGAGCATCTCCACAATGCATTGGGTACCAGACTAATTTGGAGCTCGGCTTATCATCCTCAGACTGATGGACAAACCGAACGGGTGAATCAAGTGCTAGAGGATATGCTTCGTGCCTGTGCCATCCACCATGGTAGGAAATGGGATGATCATCTACCATTGGCGGAGTTTTCATACAATAACGGTTACAGGCTAGCATCCAGATGGCGCCATATGAAGCTCTTTATGGCCAGAAGTGTCGCACACCCTTGAACTGGTGCGAATCTGGTGAACGAGTGGTATATGGCATTGACTGGGTAAATGAAGCAGAAGAGCAAGTACGCATTATTAAAGCAAATCTCAAAGCTGCTCAGTCTCGTCAGAAGAGCTATGTGGACAAACGACATCGACCTCTTCACTTCAAGGTTGGGAATCAAGTTTATCTCCGGGTATCCCCAATGAAGGGAATTCATCGATTCGGAGTGAAAGGGAAGCTAGCTCAACGTTTCATTGGGCCGTTCGCAATAATCAAGAGATGCGGACTTGTGGCATATCAATTGAAGTTACCACCGTCGCTGGCAGGGGTCCACAATGTGTTTCACATTTCTCAATTGCGGAAATGTCTCAAAACCCCAACGAATGTACGTATTGAGGATTTGGAGGCTCTCCAACCAGATCTTACTTATTCCGAGCATCCAACCCAGATCGTTGATGAGAAAACTCGCACCAAAAGGATCCGCACCTTGCGTTTCTACAAGGTCTTTTGGAGTAACCACAGTGCTGAGGAAGCCACGTGGGAATGTGAGGAGTATCTTAAAACGAACTATCCGAACTTGTTAGCAGCACTTGTTTAGTAGATCTTTACCTTTGGCCTTTCCTTTGTAATCTCGGGACAATATTCTTTTAAGGGGGAGGGGAGGGAATGTAAAATCCCACTTTTTCCATTCATGTGAAGTTCAGCTACAAGTTGTTTATCAAACATAATGGAGGTCAATATAGTTGTGCACATGAACTTGACCTCACTAAAAAGTTTTCTTTCTACTCATGTTTAATTTTATTAACATGAGGAGTTGACTTCACCACTAATCCTAGAACAATTTTTAATTAAACCTTTCTGCAATGTTGGGAATTTAATTGAATGAAATGGCTAGGGCAAATTATATTGCAGCAATAAAAAATCAAAACAAATGTAATTTGATTATGTTGCTATGTATATCTGGCCCTGACAAAAAGATTCAAATCCAAGGCTCCAAATTTTTCCTTGGCCTTCTAAAATTTTAAATAGCTTCTCGGTAAACTTTCAAGATTTTTGAAGCATGTTTTCCACTTAGTTGGGCACGTATCGAGGGTTTATTTAGCGTCGATCTCAAAATTTAGCTTTGCACTTAACCTTGTCCAAATCAACCCACAATTTTTCCTAATACCCTTTTTGGTTCTGTGAGCTTTGTTTCAAAGTTTGGGGATTTATGGACCTCAGTTACTATTTATTTCAATAAGGTTTATAAACTAGTTTGGATTCAAATTTGATTTTGAATTTGAAACGAACTGTGTCCAAATTGAAATCTGATTGCAGATTTGGGTTCCTCATATTTTTCTTAGCCTCTCTATAAATTTTGGGAATTTTTGGGCAATGTTTGAGGTGGAATTTAGAGGAATAAGAGGGAGTAGTGGGGTCCACATGTCAGCCAGGGAAACCATTTCACCGCCTCTGTTTTCTTTCTTCGCGCGACACCGCGATGGCTGCATGCCACCAGCGCGCCGTTCGGCCGTGGGTCACCTCCAGCTGCCCCAGCCTCCTTATTTTTCGGCTTTGGATCTACTGCGGTGAAGCCTATTTATTCACTCCACCGTCGACCGCAGTCACTCCTCGGTTCACCTTTCGCTCGCGCTGCTCCATTTCTCGCCGCCGCGACCACCTCGGTTCCTCCCGACGCCACTCAGCCTCGCTACCGATACAAGCCTCCTCGTCCTCTGCGGTCTTTATGAAAAAGGTGCGCCATGATCTCGTGTAGCTGCTGGTTAAATTTGAACTCATATCGTGCACCCTAGCGTCCGTATTTCGTGAAAGACCAAAGCACTTTTATGGCTTTGAAGCTAGTTTGTCGGTTTAATTCTGATTGTATGCACAATAATTCTTTTATCCAGTTAGACAACATGATCAACGTCTCCTAGCGCACCTTCCCTCCAAAAATCAGAAATAACCATTGACTAATTAATGAGTTATCCAATTTTTCCCTTTCAGCCATTTAAGGAGCTCGGTTCACCGTCAACCTTGGTGTTGACGGCTATGGCACGAGTTCTAGACCCTCCTAACCTCTTTCCCATGCTCCCAAGGTGCTTCTCGAGATTTCGTATGAGATTTTTCTCTAGGGAATTAAGGGTCCCGACATGACCGGAACCCTAGCACCCGCCGCCGCTGTCGCGAGTGGATTTCTAGTCACCCATAACCATCGGGAGCTACTCCAACATGTTTCCCGCGCTAAACAAGGGTGAGGCGGTGAGTTTCGAGACCTCCCATGGGTCGGAAACCATCGCCGGCGAGAGCGCCGCTGCGCGCCGGCGTGGGCGCTGCCGCCCGAGCTCGTGGCCAGAGGAAGAAGAAAGCAGGGGCGCGGGTCCCATCTGCCAGTGAGCGCAACGCGGCCTGGATCAGCCTGTGGCCAGGGGATCTAGTGTGGCTACGTGGAAATATTTATGGCCTCCGGTGTGGTTGACTCATGGTTGGCTGATTGAATTTGGCCTAGACGGGGAGTGAATAGGCCTTTTTGATAATTGTCGGAACCCGCAACACTTAATAAATAGTTCAAAACCAGAGATATCGGACTAGTCTGGTAAAGTGTAGACTAGTCTGGTGTTTACGGACTAGGTTGATTAAGTTCAGTCGATTAGATTGATTCTTCGATGTATGCAGCGGAAATATACAATCAAATGAAGGTTTTCAAGATTATGCACCAGGTTATATCACAATTCAATCTTATGTTTAATGATACAACATGAAGTAAGCAATGATTATTGAAACCCTAGATTATAGTGAAGAGTAAGAACGATGAACACAAAAATAAGACACGAGGATTTATCTCGTGGTTTGGTTTCCACAGAGGCAACCTAGATCCACGTTGAGGAGTCCACAAAAGGATCGGGTCTTCTCCAACCATACTTCGTCGGATCAGCACGAAGGCCAATCCTCTTCCACTTATCACAAAGGGGTGAGTAAACGAATTCAAAGGGGCCTTCTCACACGTTGAGAGCTCCCTTGGATTACAAAATGAAATACCACCAAGAACATAGTCAAAAGATTACAATGAAATCACATGAGTGTGTTAGAGAATCAAACCAAGAGCTCAATGTGGTGTTGAACGTGTCTCTCAAATGAACTAGAGTGAATCCCAAAGGATTGATCTTTGTTGCACTTAATTTCATGGAGAGATGTGGTTTTTGAGGCTCTTGGAAAGTGTGACAACACTAGGGTTCGAGAGTCTTTGAAATATGGTCGTACACCTCTATTTATATGGGTTTCTAAAAGTGACCGTTAGGGTTCAGAAAGATCGAACTAGTCCGTGGTGATCACCAGACTAGTCCGGTGTGCTGTGTGTAGCAAACCCTAAGTGTCCCAAAATATCGGACTAGTCCGGCTAGGAACGGACTTGTTCGATTTTGCTTCTGGAAATCTTCTTACTAGTCCGATAGACATCGGACTTGTCCGGACAGTGAAACCCTAAGTGTATTGGGTGACAAGTACGCACTTGGAGGACTGGTCTGATTTAGTTCAGAGGGTTTTTCGGACTAGTCCGTGAAAATATAGGACTTGTCCGATTTGGACCAAAGAAAGTATCGGACTAGTCCGGTTGTGGTCGGACTTGTCCGATTTTGTGTGACTTGTGAAGTGTTTTGATGACTAGTCCGCACTGGGGAGAACTAGTCCGATTCTAGTCAGAGAGATATCGGACTAGTCAGATGGATATCGGACTTGTCCGATTTTGTGCAGAGATGTTCTCGGCTAGTCCGGTGTCAGTCGGACTAGTCCAGTCCTATGTAACTTTGTGCAATGTGTGTGTTTAATTGTGATTGAGCTCTTGGGATGTGTTTTCTTAACACACTCCATACATAATGATTTACTACTCTTCTTCCTTGAGCTCATTTCCACATTGCTCCTCATTCTTCCTTCTTTTTGGCACTTTGCTTATTTTGCTATTGAAAGTCTGTGCTCATCTCAACTAAGAGGTTAGGATCCCAATTGCTTGTCATAAATCATCCAAAACCCACAAGGGAGTCCTAGATGCACTTGCAATCTCCCCCTTTTTGGTGATTGATGACAACCAATTGAGATTTCACAAAATATGATAAAAACTAAGATTTTCATAAAGCATGCACATATGAGTCCAAAATACATCAAGCAGTGAAAACATAATCCATATGTGCGTTCTTTATGGTGGGATGCATAACTAAGTGCACTGAAATATTGAGAATGACATAATTGACATTAATCAACCAATAGCAAGCATATATGTCATTCTAGAGCAGAATCATAGTTTTCAACAAATACGTCTCAAAGGATCAAATCATTTCATCACAGAACCATAATTAACTTAAGAACATTGTTAAAGCATTAAAAACCACACAATAGGCAAAAATTAGCATAGAGCTCTCTCCTTGCAACCTACAGCTAAGACTAAGACTCCCCCTCAATCTCTGCCCCTTTGGCATCAAGACACCAAAAAGAAGAAGAGGAGGGTCCTAAGGTCTTCACTCTTTGCTGTCGGTCCTCTCAACGTCGTCTTCGTCATCTTCATCTTCAGCTTGATGATGAGTAGGAGGAGCAGGAGGTGTGAAGCTACTCGAGCCCCCAATGCCAAAGTAGGCAAGCTCGGAGGGGGTCAAGGGCCCGGGCTCGGTGAAGTCAGAATCTGAGTCTCCAGAGATTACTGGAGACCCAATTGGCCCAATCTCCAGTTTCTGGCAAATTTGCTTCACATTTGCCTTGATACTTCATGTCCTCCTTTCCTTTCTTGTTGAGCTTATGGGCCTTCACTTCGGCCTTTTTGCAGGAGGCAAAGATTGCAGTTAGATATTTCAGGATTCCACTGGCTGAAATTTTTTGAGGGGCTGCCCTAGTAACAGGGGCAGCCCTGGCATCTTCTCTTGTTCTTGTCGGTGCCTCAGGACTGGAGGCCAGCGAGGGAGCAGCCGACACAATCGGCTTTTGAGGCATCTGAGGCCTCAAGGGGAGATGCTCCACGTCTTTCACAAACTCAATCCCGGTGACTTTCTCGATCACAAACATTAGGTAAGGAGCATATCCACATGACCTGTTGGGAGTGCAAGATATGTTCACCATGTCATTCCAAATGTCGTCCACCACATCAAATTGGCGGTCCTTGCTTATGACCCTCATCAGAGTCCGGAGGTATCCTTGCACACTCCCAGCATCTCCATCTTTGGGAGCAATCGTCTTCCTCAAAACTCTGTTCAGCACAACAAAGAATGGCTTCATGTTTTTGGTGGAGGGAGGGTTGAACTTTGAGTTTGGCTCATATAGGAACTTCATCTTGTCCTTCTCAATGACACCTATGTTGTGTATGATCAAGCAGTCAGATCTTGAGGTGTCAAGGTGAAGCGGGCTAGCAAAATCTTCTTGAGTAATACTGTACTTGGATCCATGAGTCATCCAAGTGACACTCTCTTCATCTTCACTAGAGAAGTGACAGGTTGCAAAGAACTGCACAATCACTTCATCGTTCCAGTTATTCCTAAAGGCCAAAAGATACTTCAGGCCATGCCTCTCAATGGCTTCACTACCTCAGTGAATGGAGCAACCCTTCTTCTCAAAATGTGCCCAGTCAATCCACTGACTGCGCACAACTGGTGTCTTCATTGGGAGATACACTGATTTGTAGAAATCAGCATGGAAGTTGCACCAGAATCTTCCATCAACAGCTTGCTTCAGTCGGCCATACCAATCGATGCTTCCGAATTTTGCCGTCGAATCACTGCCCTTCCTGTTGAACTTCTCTTCAGTGGGGTCACAGACCCCTTCCTTCGGAGCATGCAGTTTCAATGGGCCAACTGGACCCGTAGCAATCCCTTTGCCCTTGCCCTTTGCTTGGCGAGGGCCACTTGATGATGCAGCTGCCTTGGAGAATGGCTTCTTTGTCAACACCTTCCTCCGAGCCTGAGGAGGGGATGGAGCTGGCTCGGAGGGTCTTTCTTGGCGCTTCTTGCCAAGACTCGTCGAGGTCCGAGGTGCCACTTCGTGGTCCATCTCGGCCTCAAAGTCGGAGAAATCATTGCTCGAGCTCGACATGATTAGAGAATGAGTGGCATGATTGAGAATGAATGATACAAGGCATAGGTATGGAAGGATAGCAAGGAATTGCATTGAGGAATTGAGAAGTTAGGTTTTGAGTTCAGATAAATCTGACTTGCCGGGTGTACAGGCACGGACTAGTTCGGGGATATCGGACTTGTCCGTGCATGGACCGGACTAGTCTGATATTCAAACTCAAAAACCTAGGAAACTAGACAAATGGTGATTCCTAATGCACAACAACCTTATCATAAATGTAATACATCAAGAGAGCATGTATATAGCGAGGAATGCTAGGCTATTCGATCAACAATGAAGAAATTTGGAATTTCTAGGGTTTGAGTGAAAATTATCGAAGAATTCGATTGATGCTCGAAGAGAAGGGTGTTGAAGTTCGGACTTGTTTGTGAACTTCAATCTTAGAGAAAGGATGCTTGATCTCCACCCAAATGTGGAGCTTTTTGGTGGAGGGGACGCAAAATCGCCTTGGGAGCTCGAGTGGAAGAGAGAGAACGCGAGAGGCAAGAGTGGAGGTGAATGAATTAGGGTCTGGGGGCGGCTAGGGTTATGGACACGAAAAATTGGACATGTCCGGAGAAGACCGGACTAGTACGAACTTTTCCAGAGGACTATATCGGACTAGTCTGTTGAATGCCAGACTAGTCCAACCTATCCGGCACTCTGCGGACCAGTCTGCATGTGAGAATTGCTTAGCCCATTCATATATATTTGAAGGTACATACTTAGAGAATAGAGAGGCAACTCAAATCAAATAATCTTGATAAATATGACCATTAAGCATACAACAATCAAGCAATTGTCATAATTCATCAAGATTTGGTAATTCACATAGTTTTTCAGAGAAAATTGAGAGAGATGATTTTCACAATACAATCAACTTATTTGAAGAATTCATACAGGTATGCAACATTTCAAGCCACACTCCGAGCATCAAGGATATTTAGTTCATTTTAGATTTTCATCAAGTGGCTTGGTGAATATGTCAGCCAATTGCTTTTGAGTGTTGACATGTAAAATGGCTATGTCCCCTTTCATGTCATGATCTCTCAAAAAGTGGTGTCTTATATCTATGTGTTTAGTTCTGGAGTGCTCAACTGGGTTGTAGGCAATTTTGATGGCACTTCCATTGTCACCAAGGAGTGGAATATGGTTCATATTGTAACCATAGTCCCTTAGAGTTTGTCGCATCCAAAGGAGTTGTGCACAGCAACTTCCAGCTGCAACATACTCTGCTTCGACTGTGGATAAGGCAATGGAATTTTGTTTCTTGGAGGACCAAGAAACTAAGGATCTCCCTAGGAATTGGCATGTACCAGAGGTTCTTTTTCTATCTACTTTGCACTCGGCATAATCTGCATCGCAGTAACCAATGAGATTGAATTTTGAGCCTTTTGGGTACCAAAGACCAAGGTTGGGTGTATGAACCAAATATCTCAAGATCCTTTTTACGGCTGTCAAGTGACATTCCTTAGGATTGGCTTGAAATCTTGCACACAAACATACACTCAACATAATATTTGGCCTAGATGCACATAAATAGAGTAGAGATCCAATCATGGAGAGATATACCTTTTGGTCGACGCTAGGTCCATCTTCATTGAGATCCAAGTGGCCATTCATTGCCATGGGGGTTTTTATGGCTTCGCCTTGTCCATGCCAAACTTCTTAAGTATGTCCTGCGTGTACTTGGTTTGGCTTATGAACGTCCCTTCCTTTTGTTGTCGCACTTGGAATCCCAAGAAGTACTTTAACTCTCCAATCATTGAAATTTCAAACCTGTCTGTCATGATTTTACTAAATTCCTCACAAAAGGATTGATTAGTTGACCCAAAGATTATATCGTCAACATAAATTTGACAAATAAAAAGATCATTTTCAAAATTCTTTGTAAATAGTGTATAATATACTTTGCCAATCTTAAAGCCAATTTCAATTAAGAAATCTCTAGGACACTAATACCAAGCTCTAGGAGCTTGTTTGAGGCCTAGAGAGCCTTACGCAATTTAAATACGTGGTCGGGGAACTCTTCGTCTTCGAACCCGAGAGGTTGCTCCACGTACACCTCTTCCTTGATTGGTCCGTTGAGGATGGCGCTTTTCACATCCATTTGATACAGCTTGAAATCATGGTGAGTAGCATATGCAAGTAATATTCTAATAGATTCAAGCCTAGCTACTGGAGCAAAGGTCTCATCATAATCCAAACCTTCGACTTGTGAATACCCTTTGGTCACAAGTCGTGCCTTGTTCCTTGTCACCACCCCGTGTTCGTCTTGTTTGTTGCGGAAGACCCACTTGGTGCCGATGATGTTTGCATTAGGTCTTGCCACAAGTTCCCACACCTTGTTCCGCTTGAAGTTGTTCAATTCTTCTTGCATTGCCACCACCCAGTGCGGATCTTTCGATGCATCCTCAACCCCGCGTGGTTCCAAAAAGTATACAAACAAATAGTGCTCACAAAAGTTAGCTATGCGAGATCTAGTGGTTACTCTCTTTTGGATGTCACCGATGATATTGTCAATTGGGTGATCCCTTTGGACGCATTGGTGTACTCTTGGGTGTGGCACTTGAGGAGTTGTATCTTCATGATCATCTACTTCCCCCCCTAAGTGATTGCCTTCGTTGACTTGTTGATTATCTTCGTATTCTTGTGGTTGATCTTGTGATGAAGCTCCCACTTGCTTGTTGGTCTCCTCTTGTGGTTCATCTTCCTCATGTACGTGTGGAGGTGGCTCTTGTGGTCGAACTTCACCTAGAGCCATTCTTTTCAATGCTTGACAAGGAGCTTCTTCTTTACCTAGTTGACATGGATCAACTTGCTCCTTTTGGGAGCCATTAGTCTCATCGAACACTACGTCACGTGCTACTTCAACAAGTCCGGAGGTCTTGTTGAAAACACGATAGGCGTAAGTGTTCAAATCACAACCAAGCAAAAAACCATCATCGGACTTTGAAGCGAACTTTGAAGTCCTAGGCTTCTTGTTCAAGATATAACATGGAGAACCAAAAACTCGAAAGTATGAAATATTTGGTTTGTTATCGGTGAGTAGCTCATAGGATGTTTTCTTGAGTAGTCGATGAAGATAAAGTCGATTTACGGCGTGGCAAGCGGTGTTAATTGCTTCCGCCCAAAATCGATCCGAGGTCTTGTACTCATTAAGCATTGTTCTTGCCATCTCTATGAGCGTTCGGTTCTTTCTTTCGGCAACTCCGTTTTGTCGTGGGGAGTACGGTGCTGAAAATTCGTGCTTTATGCCTTCTTCATCAAGGTACTCCTCCACTTGTGTGTTCTTGAACTCTTTGCCGTTGTCGCTTTGAATATTCTTGAATGTCAATGAGAATTCGTTTTGAGCTCGCTTGAAGAACTTCTTGAGTATTCCTTGTGTTTCTGACTTATCATGCAAAAAGAAAATCCAAGTTAAGCGAGAAAAATCATCAATGACAACTAAACCATATTTGTTACCGCTGATGCTTATGTAGGCAATAGGACCAAATAAGTCCATATGTAGTACCTCGAGTGGTCTCGTTGTAGTCATGACATTTTTGGCAGGGTGAGGTGCACCAACTTGCTTCCCAGCTCGGCACGCGCTACAAGGTCTATCTTTCTCAAATACAACATCCATTAAACCTCGGGTGTGATCGCCTTTGAGGAGTTTTTGAAGGTTCCTCATACCAACATGCGCTAGACGTCTATGCCACAGCCAACCCATGTTGGTATTTGCAATCAAGCATGTGTCAAGTTCAGTTTATCCTTTTTGAAGTCAGCAAAATAAAGCTTTCCCTTTAACATACCCTTTAATGCAACGGAACCATCACTCCTCCTAGAAACGGTCACACCCTCGTTAGTAAACAAGCAATTATAACCTTTATCGCAAAATTGAGATATGGACAACAGGTTATAATCTAAGGATTCAACATGTAAACCATGAGAAAGTGTGTATTTAGAGGATATTGCAATTTTACTGGTATCGAGCACCTTTCCTTCACTATTATCTCCAAAGTAGATGCCCTCGTTTGGGTCCACATTCTCTTCATATTCAACGGACATTCTTCTTTCCCCGGTCATACGTTTGGTGCAGCCACTGTCTAGCACCCATTTAGATCCACCGGAGGAATAGGCCTGCAAAAACAAATCATGCTTTGGTTTTAGGTACCCAAGCTTGCTTGGGTCCTTGGAGGTTAGTTACAATACATTTGGGCACCCACACATGAGACTTGGTGTTCCCATGGCGTGGCCCAACATAATGAGCATAAACCTTGCCAGAATTATTTCTCATTAACACATAGGAGGCATCCAAAGTTTTAAACAATAACTACTGTTGTTTATGTACAGGACTAGTCTGGGGGTCCGGACTTGTCCGGAGGACCGGACTTGTCCGGACACCAACCGGACTAGTCCGGTATTCATGTGTAGTTACTGTCTTAATCTGTGACTTTCCAATTTGAGAGGGCCTTCCTTTTACAAAGGTAATCCTCTCCTTGTTACTCTTATGTCTTCTATCATGTTGCTTTTCACCATAAGAATAACCAATGCCATATTTGACATTTGGAGGTCTTTTGACCAAGTATGCACTACGTGCATATTTGATCTTCTCCTCGTCAAATATGCCACTTTGAGCAGGATGTTTATCCTTTGTAGAGGTTGGCTTATCCTTATCCTTTTTAGTGGGTTGAGAAGGTGAGCTTGAAGAGGAGTAAGGTTCACTTAGCTTGAGTGACTCAACTTGCACTTCAAGGACCTTGTTAACCTTGATCAGGTCAGCAAGTTGGTCCTTGATTGTGGCATTTGAGTCGGTTAACTCCAGGCAAGTTT
Source organism: Tuctoria greenei (assembly GCA_036927565.1). Classification (NCBI taxonomy): domain Eukaryota; kingdom Viridiplantae; phylum Streptophyta; class Magnoliopsida; order Poales; family Poaceae; genus Tuctoria; species Tuctoria greenei. The sequence continues at coordinate 66,691,885 of JAYESD010000004.1, read as the reverse complement.
CCTTGCTCGAAGCCAACTCAAGCTCTAGTGGTTTGCTTCGTTCCTTTTCAAGTTCTAGAAGCTTGTCAAGTTCGACATATTCCTCCTTTTGGGAGATGATCATGTCCTCTTGACTATGTATTAACCTCTCCTTCTCAACAAGTTGATCAAGCAAAAATTTCATTTTTGTGGCTGTTTTCCTATCTAGTCCAATAAGTATGTCCTCATTATCACTATTGAGTTCATCATCGCAAGAATAGGAATGACCAGAGGGGGGTTTATGGTTACCTTGCGTTTACCTTCCTTTGCCATAAGGCAAGTGCCATCTCCCTTCCATGCGCCAAGTGTAGGGAAAAGGGTAGACTTCTTGGATGTCTTCTCGATGGCTATTGAATGTAGGCCTAGAGGGGGGTGAATAGGCCTTCTTGAATTTTCTTGGAACCTGTAGGACTTCAACAAAAAGGTCAAATCCAGATATATCGGACTAGTCCGGTAAAGTGCGGACTAGTCCGGATTTCACGGGCTAGGTTGATCAAGTTAGGTCAATTTGATTGTTTCGTTGTTGTTTGCAGCGGAAATATAAACTTTAATGACAGTTCAATAGTTGTATGTTAAGTTTTATTGCAAGTATGATTCTTGTTCAACTATTTAACTTGAATTCAACAAAATGAATCAAACCCTAGATAATTTTGATCAACTAGAGTGATGAACACAAACGAATAAGACACAAGATTTATCCCGTGGTTCGGTTACCACAAAGGCAGCCTACATCCACGTTGAGGAGCCCACAAAAGGACCGGGTCTTCACCAACCCTTCCCTCGTCGGATCGCCACGAAGGCCAATCCTCTTCCACTAATCACACAGGGGTAAATCACCAAGTTGAAGGGGCGATCTCACAAGTTGAGAGCTCCCTTGATTACAAGTTTCAAAACCACCAATAACACACTTCGAAATATACAAATTGAGATGCAAGAGTGTGTTAGAGATTCAAACCAAGAGCTCAATCGTGTGCCAAGTGCCTCTCCAATGATCTAGAAGTGATCTTCAATGGATTGATTGATTTTTCACTCAACTTCGTGGAGAGAGATGGTTTTTGAGTCTCTTGGGAGGTGTGACGGCGCTAGGGTTCGAGAGACATTAAAAGTGGGCCGTGCACCTCTATTTATATGGGGTTTCTAGAAATTACCGTTAGGGTTCAGAAAGATCGGACTAGTCCGTGGTGGAGACCGGACTAGTCCGGTATGCTGTGTGAAGCAAACCCTAAGTGTCCAGGAACATCGGACTAGTCCGATTGAAAAACAGACTTGTCCGATTTCGCTGCTGGAAATCTTCGGACTTGTCCGGTTGCCATCGGACTTGTCCGGACCTGTGAAACCCTAAGTGTTTAGAACGACAAGTCCGCACTTGGAGGACTTGTCCGATTTAGATTAGAGTATATATCGGACTAGTCCGTGTAGTCACCGGACTTGTCCGAAGTGGATCAGAAAGGGTATCGGACTAGTCCGGTGGTGACCGGACTTGTCCGATCTAGTGACTTGTGTATTGTGTTGAGGACTAGTCCGCACTGGGGAGGACTAGTCCGAAGTGGAACAGAAAGATATCGGACTAGTCCGGTGGAGATCGGACTTGTCCGATCTTGTGCAGAATGTGATATCGGACTAGTCCGGTTGATAGCGGACTAGTCCGGTCCTGTATAGCTTTGTGCATTGTGTGTGTGTGATTAAATGAGATTGAGCTCTTGGGTGTGTTTCCTTAACACACTCCATACATACTAATCTACTAATTTCTTCTTCTTGAGCTCAAATTCATTCTTCTTCTTAATTTCCTCTTCTTGAGCTCAAATTCATTCTCCTTCTTAATTTCCCTCTTTTTGGCATTTTACTCATTTTTCATCATTTTCCTGCATTCATCTCAACAAAAGGATTAGGATCCCAATTGCTTGTCATAAATCATCCAAAACCCACAAGGGAGTCCTAGATGCACTTTCAATCTCCCCCTTTTTGGTGATTGATGACAACCAATTGAGATTTCACAAAATGAGGTATAAAATGAGATTTTCATAAAGTATGCACATATGACTCAAAAATGCATCAGGCAACAAGATAATTATTCATATGTGCATTCTTTATGGTGGGATGCATACTAAGAGCATGAATGCATTAAGAATGACAGAATTTTCATTTACCAACTAATATCAAGTGAATATGGCACTTCAGGAGCAAAAACTCAGATTTCATCACACACTTGCAAATTAATTGAGCAATTCATCACATGACCAAACATGATATGAAAAGAGAGTTAAGCAAATACAATCACAATTAAAAAACATAGAGAGCTCTCTCCTCGCATCCTATTCAGCAAAAGCTTAGACTAGAGACTCCCCCTCAATCTCTCCCCCTTTGGCATCAAGACACCAAAAAGAGAGAGAGGAAGGTCCTAGGGCTTCACTCTTCGCTGTCAGTCCTCTCGTCGTCTTCATCGTCTTCATCGCTTTCGGCTTGACGAGGTTGAGAGGTAGGAGGAGGAGCGGAGCTGCTCGAGCCCCCAATGCCAAAATAGGCAAGCTCGGAAGGAGTCAAGGGGCTGAGCTCGGTGATGTTTGGATCAGAATCTTCAGAAAGTACTGGAGATCCAATTGGATTTATCTCCAGCTTCCCACTCAGCTGCTTCACATTGGCTTTTATGTATCTCATGTCCTCCTTCCTCTTCTGATTTAGCTTGTGAAGCTTCACTTCAGTTTTCTTGCAGGAGGAGAAGATTGCAGCCAAGTACTTGAGGATCCCACTGGCGGATCCTTTCTGAGGGGCTTCCCTGGAGAGAGGAGTAGCCCTAGCAGCTTCTTCTTGCCTTGCCGGCGCCTCGGGGCTTGAGGCCGGCGATGGAGCAGCCTGGACACTCACGGACTGAGGCTTCTGAGGCCTCAGTGGAGTGTGCTCCACATCCTTCACAAACTCGATTCCTGTGACCTTCTCAATCATGAACATCAAGTAAGGGGCATAGCCACATGATCGGTTGGGGGTACTCGAGATATTGACCATATCATTCCAGATATAGTCTGCAACATCGAATTGCCTTTTCTTGCTGATGACCCTCATCAGGGTCCGGAGGTAGCCTTGCACACTCCCTGCATCCCCATCCTTGGGAGCGATCGTCTTCCTGAGGACTCTGTTGAGGACCACAAAGAAAGGCTTCATGTTCTTTGTGGAGGGAGGGACATACTTGGAGGTGGGCTCATACATGAACTTCATTCCATCCCTCTCAATGACCCCAATGTTGTGGATAATGAGTTGGTCTTGTCCTTCAGAGTCAAGGTGCAGCAGGCGGGCAAACTCTTCCTGGGTAATGGAATACTTGGATCCATGAGTCATCCAAGTCACACTTTCTTCGTCTTCACTTGAGAAGTGGCACGTTGCATAGAATTGTGCAATCACTTCATCATTCCAATTATATCTGAAGGCAAACAAATCCTTCAGCCCATGTCTCTCTGCAGCTTGTATCACTTCATCAAAAGCTGCACATTTCCTCTTCTCAAGGTGGGCCCAGTCAATCCATTGACTGTGCACCACCGGGGTCTTCATCGGCAAGTAGACCAGCTTGTAGAAGTCAGCATGGAAATTTGACCAGAATCTGCCATCAGCTGCTTGCTTGGGCCTTGCATAGTAGTCCACACTTCTCAGCTTCATGACCACATCGCTTCCCTTGCCATTGAATCTTTCCTCATTGGGGTCCCGGACCCCTTCTCTGGGAGTATGCAGCTTTAGGGGCCCAACAGGCCCTGTGGCAACCCCCTTGCCCTTCCCTTTAGCTTGGCGAGGGCCACTTGACGGAGGAGCAGCCTTCGAGGCGGCCTTCTTTACACACACCTTCCTCCGAACCTGGGGAGGTGAGGGAGCAGGCTCGGAGGGTCTCTCTTGGCGTTTCTTGCCAAGACCCGTCGAGGACCGAGGTGCCACCTCGTGGTCCAACTCGGCCTCGAAATCGGAGATTTCATTGTCGGAGCTCGACATGATCTGAGAATGAGTGATCAAGAGAAAAGACAAGTTATACAAGGTATTGGTGAGGTAAGATGGCAATGGAAGGCAGTAGGGAATTAAAGAATTAGGTTTTGGTTCAGAAACAACGGACTTGTCCGGTGCTCAGGCACGGACTAGTCCGGGCGACCGGACTTGTCCGTACCTGGACCGGACTAGTCCGGTGTTCATCTGCAAAAACCTAACAAACTGGATAAAAATTGATCCCTAATGAAATAACTAGTCTAGCATACACATAGTACATCAACTAGACATGCAACTAGTGAAGAATGCTAGGCCAAACGATAAGCAATGAAGAAATTTGTGATTTCTTAGGGTTTTGAGGAAAATTTACCAACAAATCCAAGGAAGCTTGAAAATGTGGGGGTTGGAGGCCGGACTTGTCCGCTAACTTCAATCCCCGAGTCTTCAAGCTTGATCTCCGCCCAAGATTGAGGCTTTTCGACGGAGGAATCAAGGATTCGCCTTGGGAGCTCGAGCGCAAGAAAGAGAAAGCTTGGGGGAGAGTGTGGGGTGAAGGGATTAGGGTTTGGTGGCGGCTAGGGTTATGGACACGAAAAATCGGACAAGTCCGGACAGGACCGGACTAGTCCGAAGTCCTCCAGAAACCTAAATCGGACTAGTCCGTGGTCTGTCGGACTAGTCCGGCCTAACCGGCACACTGCGGACTAGTCTGCAATGGCGGACTAGTCCGGGTAACCACGCACTTGTCCGTGGTCACAGGAGAGAATTGCATAGCCCATTCATATATATTTGAAGGTCCAATAATTGAGGGTAGAGAGGCAAAACAATTCAAATAATCCTGATGAATTTGATCAGTAAGCAAACAACAATCATACTATGATCAAAAATTCATCAAGATCTAATAATTGACATAGTTTTTCGAGAGAAAAATGGGGAGGAATAATTTTCACAATTCAATCAATATTTTGAAGCAATCATACAGGTATGCAACTTTTCAAGCCACACTCCGAGAATCAAGGATGTTTAGCTCATTTCGGAGTTCGCAAAAACGTTTTTCATCAAGTGGCTTGGTGAATATGTCGGCCAATTGTTTTTGGGTGTTGACATGAGAGATGGATATGTCTCCTTTCATGGAATGGTCTCTCAAGAAATGGTGTCTTATGTCAATGTGTTTAGTTCTAGAGTGCTCAACTGGATTGTGGGCTATTTTAATGGCACTCTCATTGTCGCAAAGAAGAGGAATACGGTTCATATTGTAACCGTAATCCCTTAGAGTTTGTCGCATCCAAAGGAGTTGTGCACAACAACTCCCGGCTGCAACATACTCCGCTTCGGCTGTGGATAATGCAATGGAATTCTGTTTCTTGGATGACCAAGAAACTAAGGATCTTCCTAGGAATTGGCAAGTGCCAGAAGTGCTTTTTCTATCAACTTTGCACCCGGCATAATCTGCATCGGAATACCCAATGAGATTGAATTTTGAGCCTTTTGGGTACCAAAGACCAAGGTTGGGTGTATGAACTAAATATCTTAGGATTCTCTTTACGGCTGTCAAATGACATTCCTTAGGGTTGGCTTGAAATCTTGCACACAAACATACACTCAACATAATATCTGGCCTAGATGCACATAAGTAAAGTAAAGATCCAATCATGGAGCGATATACCTTTTGGTCGACACTCGGTCCATCTTCATTGAGATCCAAGTGACCATTCGTTGCCATGGGAGTCTTAATGGGCTTTGCCTTGTCCATGCCAAACTTCTTGAGGATGTCCTGTGTGTACTTGGTTTGGCTTATGAATGTTCCTTCCCTTTGTTGCCGCACTTGGAATCCCAAGAAGTATTTCAATTCTCCCATCATTGACATTTCAAATCTGTCTGTCATAATTTTACTAAACTCTTCACAGAAAGATTGATTAGTTGATCCAAAAATTATATCATCAACATAGATTTGGCAAATGAAAAGATCATTATTCAGATTTTTCGTGAATAGTGTATAATCTACTTTGCCAATTTGAAAGCCATTATCAATTAAAAAATCTCTAAGACACTCATACCAAGCTCTGGGAGCTTGTTTGAGGCCATAGAGAGCCTTACGCAGTTTATACACGTGGTCGGGGAACTCTTCGTCTTCAAATCCGGGTGGTTGCTCCACGTACACCTCTTCCTTGATCGGTCCGTTGAGGAAGGCGCTTTTTACGTCCATTTGGTACAGCTTGAAATCATGGTGAGTAGCATATGCAAGTAATATTCTAATTGATTCAAGCCTAGCTACTGGGGCAAAAGTTTCATCGAAATCCAAACCTTCGACTTGTGAGTAACCTTTGGCCACAAGTCGTGCCTTGTTTCTTGTCACCACTCCGTGTTCGTCTTGCTTGTTGCGGAAGACCCACTTGGTGCCCACAATATTTGCATTGGGTCTTTCCACAAGTTCCCAAACCTCGTTTCTCTTGAAATTGTTCAACTCTTCTTGCATTGCCACCACCCAGTCAGGATCCTTTAATGCATCCTCAGTCCTGCGGGGTTCCAAAAAGGAGACAAACGAGTAGTGTTCACAAAAATTTGCTATACGAGATCTAGTGGTTACTCCTTTTTGGATGTCGCCGATGATGTTGTCGATTGGATGATCCCTTTGAATGCATTGGTGTACTCTTGGGTGTGGCACTTGGGGGGTCGTATGTTGGTGTTCATCTTCTTCTCCCCCTAAGTTGTTGTCCTCGTTGATTTGTTGATCATGTTCATATTCTTGTGATTGGTCTTGTATCGAGGCTCCCCCTTGATTGTTGATCTCCTCTTGTGGTTCACTTTCCTCTTGTATTTGTGCCGATGACTCTTGTGGTCGTACTTCGCCTAGAGCCATCCTCTTTATTGCTTGATAGGGGGCTTCCTCTTTACCTAATTCACATTGATCAACTTGCTCCTTTTGGGAGCCATTAGTTTCATCGAACACTACGTCACGTGCCACTTCAACAAGTCCGGAGGCCTTGTTGAAAACACGATAGGCGTAAGTGTTCGAATCATAACCAAGCAAGAAACCTTCATCGGACTTTGAAGCGAACTTTGAAGTCCTGGGCTTCTTGTTCAAAATATAGCAAGGAGAACCGAAAACTCGAAAATATGAAATGTTCGGTTTGTTACCGGTGAGTAGCTCATAGGGGGTCTTCTTTAGTAGTCGATGAAGATAGAGTCGATTTGTGGCATGGCAGGCGGTGTTGATTGTTTCCGCCCAAAATCTATCCGAAGTCTTGTATTCATCGAGCATTGTTCTTGCCATCTCTATGAGCGTTCGGTTCTTCCTTTCGGCAACTCCGTTTTGTTGTGGAGAGTATGGCGCTGAGAATTCGTGCTTGATTCCTTCCTCATCAAGGTACTCCTCCACTTGTATGTTCTTGAACTCCGTGCCATTGTCGCTCCGAATACTCTTGATTGATAGTGAGAACTCGTTTTGCGCTCGCTTGAAGAATTTTTTGAGTGTTCCTTGTGTTTCTGACTTGTCATGCAAAAAGAACACCCAAGTGAAGCGGGAAAAATCATCAATAATGACTAAACCGTATTTGTTACCGCCTATGCTTATGTAAGCAATTAGACCGAAGAGGTCCATATGAAGTAGTTCGAGCGGTCTTGTCGTGGTCATGATGTTCTTTGCGGGATGTTGTGCTCCAACTTGCTTTCCGGTACCGAGGACCCTTCCTTGACTGTTATCCCCAAAGTAGATGCCTTCGTTTGGGTCCTGGTTCACTTCATACTCCACAAACATCCTCCTTTCTCCGGTCATGTGGTTGGTGCATCCACTGTCTAGCACCCATTTGGATCCACCGGAGGAGTAGGCCTGCAAAAACAAATTACGCCTTGGTTTTAGGTACCCAAGCTTGCTTGGGTCCTTGGAGGTTAGTAACAATACATTTGGGCACCCACACATGGGATTTTGTGTTCCCATGGCGTGGCCCAGCATAATAAGCATACACTTTACCAACATTATTTTTCATTAAAACATAGGAGGCATCAAATGTTTTAAACAGAAGTTGCTGTTGATTATGGGTCGGACTAGTCTGTGTGACCGGACTTGTCCGGATGACCGGACTTGTCCGGACCACAACCGGACTAGTCCGATTTTCATGAGAGTTCAGATTTTTAGTTTTCGAGTTACCAGGTTGTGAGGGTCCTCCCTTCACAAAGGTGATCCTTCCCTTGTTATTCTTATGATTTCCAGCTCTTTGCTTTCCATCACAAGAGTAACCAATGCCATACTTGACATTTGGAGGTCTTTGGACCAAATATGCACTACGTGCATAGTTGATCCTCTCCTTGTCAAATATTACACATTGGGTAGGATTTTTGTCCTTCGTGGAGGTAGGATTTTCCTTCAACCTGGTGTTAGTTTTATCACATTTGCAAACATGAGCGATATTAGTTAAAGTGGGTTGAGAAGGTAGGGTTGAAGAGGAGGAAGGTTCACTAAGCTTGAGTGACTCAACCTGCACTTCAAGGATCTTGTTGACCTTGATTTGGTCATCAAGTTGATTCTTGATTGCAACATTTGAGTTGGTTAACTCCAAGCAAGTTTTCTTGCTTGAAGCTAGCTCAAGCTCTAGTGAGTGATTTTTCTCCTTTTCAAGAACTAGAAGATTGTCAAGTTCGACATGCTTCTCCTTTTGGGAGATAATCATGTCTTCTTGACGATCAATTAGCTCTTCCTTCTCAATAAGTTGGTTAAGCAAGAATTTCATTTTTGCAGCAGTTTTTCTATCTAAACCAATTAGCATATCTTCATCATCACTGTCTAGATCATCATCACTTGAGTAAGAATGCAAGGAAGGGGTTTTGATGTTTACCTTGCGTTTACCTTCCTTAGCCATGAGGCAAGTTCCATTTGCCTTCTTTGCACAGAGCGTGGGGAAGAGTGTGGGTTTCTTGGGCATGCTTTCAATGGCTATGCTAGCCATTTCTTCTTCATCGGACGATGAGGACTCATCGTTTGAGTCCCACTGCTTTCCGATGTGTGCTTGTTCAGCTTGTTTCTTCTTCTTGAAGAACTTTTTCGGTTGAGGCTTGGACTCTTTACTCTTATTCTTGTTGTCCTCATATGGGCAATCAACTATGAAGTGATTGTACTCACCACAATTATAGCATGCCCGCCTCATCTTCGGCTTTGTCTTCTCCTTGTATTTTCCTTCACTCGATTTTGTTCCTTGTCTTTTCTTCATAATTCTTTTGAACTTCTTCATGAACAAAATCATATCTTCTTCGTCCAGCTCGCTGCTTTCATCATCACTGTCCTCCTCAAACTGAGCTTCTCTTGCTTCTTTGGATAGAGGTTTGAGTGTGGATTTTAAGGCAACTCCCTTCTTCTTGGCCGATGTGAGGTCAGCTATTTCTTTGACGTGCTTGGCTTGCTTCTCCATCATCTCAAAGTTGATGATTTTGCCAAGCAGTTCATCCGGAGTCATTTTCTTGTACCCGGGACTTTCTCGGATCATAGAGCAGAGTGTGACGTTGCGAGGCATAAAGGCTCTAAGGATGAGCTTTACAACTTCGTGGTCATTCCACTTTTTGCTACCATACGATCGAACCTTGTTCACAAGAGTCTTCAGTCTGTTGTACATGTCCTGGGGAGATTCATCTTCCTCAATCGCGAACCTTCCTAGTTCGCCTTCAATCATTTCAATCTTTGCCTCCCGCACATGCCGGTCACCTTCATGTGCTGTCTGTAGTGTGTCCCAGATTTCTTTGGCAATTTCCAATCCGTCCACCTTTGTGAATTCATCTCTACTTAGAGATGAGGTGATAACGGCTGCGGCTTGGGCATTCCTGTGGATGGCTTGCTCTTGACTTGGCGTGAGTTCTTCATCGTCATCAGGGATGTTTATTCCTGTGCACACAATATGCCATAAACTTGGGTTAAGGGAAATCAAGTGCATCTTCATGTTTTGCCTCCACATGGAGTAATCACTCCCATCGAAGTGTGGGGCCTTTCCGAGAGGGATGGATAGATAATGACTGCTGTTAGAATTTAAACGGTCATAATTAAAAGGATATTGGGAGTAGTCGGTGTGACTACTCCCCTTCTTCTTTTCTTCAACTTTAGCTTTCCCTTTGGAAAGTGCTTTCTTTCGGAGCAGTGCTTTCAGCTCCAATGTCTCATCATCATCATCATCGAAGTCTTGAATGGCTTCGAGATACTTTTCAAGCTTTTGGTGCTTGTCATTGTTCATCTCTTCCTGGTTGTTGATTTTCTGGACTTCCTTCATGTCCGACATGATCTCTTCGAGTGGTTGCACTCTTTCTTGAAGAACCTGCTCTGATACCAATTGAATGTAGGCCTAGAGGGGGGTGAATAGGCCTTCTTGAATTTTCTTGGTTCCTGTAGGACTTCAACAAAAAGGTCAAATCCAGATATATCGGACTAGTCCGGTAAAGTGCGGACTAGTCCGGATTTCACGGGCTAGGTTGATCAAGTTAGGTCAATTTGATTGTTTCGTTGTCGTTTGCAGCGGAAATATAAACTTTAATGACAGTTCAATAGTTGTATGTTAAGTTTTATTGCAAGTATGATTCTTGTTCAACTATTTAACTTGAATTCAACAAAATGAATCAAACCCTAGATAATGTTGATCAACTAGAGTGATGAACACAAACGAACAAGACACAAGATTTATCCCGTGGTTCGGTTACCACGAAGGCAGCCTACATCCACGTTGAGGAGCCCACAAAAGGACCGGGTCTTCACCAACCCTTCCCTCGTCGGATCGCCACTAAGGCCAATCCTCTTCCACTAATCACACAGGGGTAAATCACCAAGTTGAAGGGGCGATCTCACAAGTTGAGAGCTCCCTTGATTACAAGTTTCAAAACCACCAATAACACACTTCGAAATATACAAATTGAGATGCAAGAGTGTGTTAGAGATTCAAACCAAGAGCTCAATCGTGTGCCAAGTGCCTCTCCAATGATCTAGAAGTGATCTTCAATGGATTGATTGATTTTTCACTCAACTTCGTGGAGAGAGATGGTTTTTGAGTCTCTTGGGAGGTGTGACGGCGCTAGGGTTCGAGAGACATTAAAAGTGGGCCGTGCACCTCTATTTATATGGGGTTTCTAGAAATTACCGTTAGGGTTCAGAAAGATCGGACTAGTCCGTGGTGGAGACCGGACTAGTCCGGTATGCTGTGTGAAGCAAACCCTAAGTGTCCAGGAAGATCGGACTAGTCCGATTGAAAAACGGACTTGTCCGATTTCGCTGCTGGAAATCTTCGGACTTGTCCGGTTGCCATCGGACTTGTCCGGACCTGTGAAACCCTAAGTGTTTAGAACGACAAGTCCGCACTTGGAGGACTTGTCCGATTTAGATCAGAGTATATATCGGACTAGTCCGTGTAGTCACCGGACTTGTCCGAAGTGGATCAGAAAGGGTATCGGACTAGTCCGGTGGTGACCGGACTTGTCTGATCTAGTGACTTGTGCATTGTGTTGAGGACTAGTCCGCACTGGGGAGGACTAGTCCGAAGTGGAACAGAAAGATATCGGACTAGTCCGGTGGAGATCGAACTTGTCCGATCTTGTGCAGAATGTGATATCGGACTAGTCCGGTTGATAGCGGACTAGTCCGGTCCTGTATAGCTTTGTGCATTGTGTGTGTGTGATTAAATGAGATTGAGCTCTTGGGTGTGTTTCCTTAACACACTCCATACATACTAATCTACTAATTTCTTCTTCTTGAGCTCAAATTCATTCTCCTTCTTAATTTCCCTCTTTTTGGCATTTTACTCATTTTTCATCATTTTCCTGCATTCATCTCAACAAAAGGATTAGGATCCCAATTGCTTGTCATAAATCATCCAAAACCCACAAGGGAGTCCTAGATGCACTTTCAGCTATGCTAGCCATCTCTTCTTCTTTGGACAATGAGGACTCATCATTTGAGTCCCACTCTTTCCCAATGTGCGCTTGTTCGGCTTGTTTCTTCTTCTTGAAGAATTTCTTGGGTTGAGGCTTGGCTTCTTTGATCTTCTTCTTGTTCTCCTCATATGGGCAATCAACTATAAAGTGGTTATACTCACCACAATTATAGCATGACCGCCTCAACTTTGGCTTCGTTCTTTCCTTGTACTTTCCTTCGCTTGACTTTGTACCTTGTCTCTTTTTCATTGTTCTCTTGAATTTCTTCATGAACAATATCATGTCTTCTTCATCTAATTCACTGCTCTCGTCGTCACTATCTTCATCTAGTTGTGCTTCTCTAGCTTCTTTGGATAGGGGCTTGAGGGTGGACTTCAAAGCAACCGCTTTCTTCTTTGCCGAGGTGAGGTCGGCAATCTCCTTTACATGTTTTGCTTGTTTTTCCATCATCTCGAAATCGATGATCTTTCCAAGCAGTTCATCCGGAGTCATCCTAAAGTATCTGGGGCTCTCTCTGATCATGGAGCATAGTGTGACGTTGCGAGGCATAAAAGCTCTAAGGATGAGCTTTACCACCTCGTGGTCATTCCACTTCTTACTTTTGTATGATCTGACCTTGTTGACGAGTGTCTTTAATCGATTGTACACGTCTTGGGGTGCCTCGTCTTCTTCAATTGCAAGTCTTCTTAACTCCCCTTCAATCATTTTGATTTTTGCTTCATGCACATGTCGGTCACCTTCATGTGCAGTTTGTAGTGTGTCCCATATCTCCTTAGAAATTTCGAGTACATCCACCTTGGTGAACTTGTCCCGACTGAGAGAAGAGGTAATTACGGCCGCGGCTTGAGCATTTCGATGAATTGCCCGCTCTTGGCTGGGGGTGAGCTCTTCGTCGTTGTCCGGGATATCTATCCCTATGCACACAATATGCCATAAACTTTGATTGAGGGAAACTAGATGCATTTTCATATTTTGCCTCCACATTGAGTAATCACTTCCATCGAAGTGTGGGGCTTTTCCAAGTGGGATAGATAAATAATGATTATTATTGGAATTGAGACGATCATAGTTAAAAGGATATCGTGAGTAGTCGGTGTGACTACTCCCCTTCTTCTTTTCTTCAGTCTTCACTTTCCCTTTGGAAAGTGTCTTCTTTCTTAGGAGCGCTTTTAGTTCGAGCATCTTCTCATCGTCGTCCTCGAAGTCTTGAATGGCTTTGAGGAGCTTCTCCACCTTGAGGTTATTTTCATCATCAACTTTTTTCTTGGTTGTTGCTCTTGTGGGTGTCCTTCATGTCCGACATGATCTTCTTTGAGCAATTAGTCTCTTTCTTGAGGAACCAAGCTCTGATACCAATTTAATTTGGCCTAGGGTGGGGGGTGAATAGGCCTTTTTGATAATTGTTGGAACCTGCAACACTTAACAACCAGTTCAAAACCAGAGATATCGGACTAGTCTGGTAAAGTGCGGACTAGTCTGGTGTTTACGGACTAGGTTGATTAAGTTCAGTCGATTAGATTGATTCTTCTGTGTATGCAGCGGAAATATACAATCAAATGAAGGTTTTCAAGATTATGCACCAGGTTATATCACAATTCAATCTTATGTTTAATGATTCAACATGAAGTAAGCAATGATTATTGAAACCCTAGATTATAGTGAAGAATAAGAATGATGAACACAAAAACAAGACATAAGGATTTATCCCGTGGTTCGGTTCCCACGGAGGCAACCTACATCCACGTTGAGGAGTCCACAAAAGGATCAGGTCTTCTCCAACCCTACCCTCATCGAATCGTCACGAAGGCCAATCCTCTTCCACTTATCACAAAGGGGTGAATAACCGAATTCAAAGGGGCCTTCTTACACGTTGAGAGCTCCCTTGGATTACGAAACGAAATACCACCAAGAACAAACTCCAAAGATTACAATAAAATCACAGGAGTGTGTTAGAGAATCAAACCAAGAGCTCAATGCGGTGTTGAACGTGTCTCTCCAATGAACTAGAGTGAATCCTCAAAGGATTGATCTTTGTTGCACTTAATTTCGTGGAGAGATGTGGTTTTTCAGGCTCTTGGGAAGTGTGACGGCGCTAGGGTTCGAGAGTCTTTAAAATATGGTCGTACACCTCCATTTATATGGGTTTCTAAAACTGACCGTTAGGGTTCAAAAAGATCGAACTAGTCTGTGGTGGTCACCGGACTAGTCTGGTGTGCTGCATGTAGCAAACCCTAAGTGTCCCGAAATATCGGACTAGTCTGGCTAGGAATGGACTTGTTCGATTTCGCTTCTGGAAATCTTCGGACTAGTCCGATATACATCGGACTTGTCCGGATAGTGAAACCCTAAGTTTATTGGGTGACAAGTCCGCACTTGGAGGACTTGTCTCATTTAGTTCAGAGTGTTTTTCAGACTAGTCCGTGCAAATATCGGACTTGTCCGATTTGGACCAGATAGAGTATCGGACTAGTCTGGTTGCGATCGGACTTGTTCGATTTTGTGTGACTTGTGAAGTGTTTTGATGACTAGTCCGCACTGGGGAGGACTAGTCCGATTCTAGTTAGAGAGATATCGGACTAGTCCGATGGATATCGGACTTGTCCGATTTTGTGCAGAGAGGTTCTCGGACTAGTCCGGTGTCAGTCGGACTAGTCCGGTCCTATGTAACATTGTGCAATGTGTGTGTTTAATTGTGATTGAGCTCTTGGGATGTGTTTTCTTAACACACTCCATACAAAATGATCTACTATTCTTCTTCCTTGAGCTCATTTCCACTTTGCTCCTCATTCTTCCTTCTTTTTGGCACTTTGCTTATTTTGCTATTAAAAGCTTGTGCTCATCTCAACAAAGAGGTTAGCATCCCAATTGCTTGTCATAAATCATCAAAAACCCACAAGGGAATCCTAGATGCACTTGCACTGATTTAAATCCGGTGGGCCTAGGCGCCAAATTTAAAAGCTAAAAATTCCAAATGTATGCATAACCATTTCCAAACTTGAAAAAACAATATCTCTCTGTAGACCACTCCAAAAAATTTCAAAAAGATTTTGTTTGAAATCCCTTGAGCTCTAGTTTCTGTTAGTACCAATAAGGTTCTGTGAAACTTACTTTTAAATTCTGTAGAAAACAATCTTTCCAAATACAAATACAATTTTTCCAGGTGAACTTTCCACTAGAAAAATCCCTAAAATTCACATAAAATACATGGTCCTATTCTTGATCTCCAGGAAAAGTTTGGCAGCCATTGCACCTGTATAACCCTCTGTATAATTCAATTACTTTTTCCAGTCATTGAATTTTTACAGATGTTCAGTTATTTTATTATGTCCCAAATTTGGACTGAACCTTCCTTTAGTCATACGTTAGATCTTTTAAAAATCTGGGATTTAATTAACTTAGTATCCTAGTCCTAATTCAGTTGCCAACTGAATATTAATTGAAAAGCTAAAAATTCAATTATAAAATAATTCCAGAAATTCTTGCCAACTTTGAAATTCAATAACTCCTTCACCAAGGCTTAGACATTTATGAAACCAATTTTGCTAGACTAGGACAACCTCCTCTATCATGATCATCAACTGGCAGCTATGTTCAAGCTATAGTTTCTTCTCTAAAATTTTTGGGAGTTTATTGCTTACCATAATTTTAGAGACAACAAACTACTTTATTCATCTCCTGTTCTTTGCTAGATCTTCTATCATATTCCTTAGTGATCACCATAGATTATATTATGGTCTTGGTAGTAATTATTTTTCAAAGTCATTCATTTACATATTATATGCATATCGTGTAGTGACCGAAGTCGATGAGGAATCCGAGGCCTTGGAGGTACACCTGCTGGATACTAACATAAACTCGGACCTGCATCCAAGCAAGCCCCGGTTTGCATTTAAGTTGTTTATAAAGTTTTGCTTTATCACAATGTTGACTAGCATATGAATTGTGCATTACGTTCAGGATGCTTGAATACTCCAGATGCATGACCCACAATCCCATTGGTTAATTGGGTAGGTTGATAGCGCGACGTGTAGAATGGCTATAGTAATGTTGTAGGTGAACCGGTAGAAGTCGAGTAGTTGGAATCTGCTCGCGAGATAGAAAATTGAAACTTATCTACACTGGGTTAACATTTATAGAGAATGACTATTAAATCTAAACTTGAGACCGGTCAGAGATGTATAGGAAGCGGCAAGGCGTGGTCTTGGTCGCATAGCTCTGACTGGTCAGTTAAGGCACGTCTGTATGCGGCCCCTTGGAACAAGCTTGACTTGTACCAGTGACATAATGGATATATGGACTCCAGTAAACTGACGTAACTCGATAACTGGGATGTCGAGGCCCATTAACTCACCATCGATAGGGGTGGGTTGAGGACAGTAAGGTGTAAATTGGTCGGCGGACACAAGAGGTGTTCCGTGTAGAGACCATCTGTTCGCGGAGGTGAGACGGGTTCGGCGTTCGGGTTTCTTGTGAAAGGTGGCCATAAACGACTAGTACTGAAGTGTTACGTAGGTACTGTTGTACTCGCTGACACTTCGATCGTGCGTATGTGTCATGTTGTCTGGGTGTGTCCTGATTGCAATCACCGTCCCTCGCAGCAATAGAGTACCACTTGTTCACTGTGCCGTGACGTAGTAAATACTAAAGAAGCCAGAAGAATAGGTTGTATTGAAATATAATTGCCTTGCAACATTGTGTGACTTAGAGATAGCAAAAAATAAAGTTTACAGTTTCCCCATACTTTAGTTGTAATAGCATTATGTGCTCTGGGCATGTCATATCATCGGCAAAGCGTTTCTTCTTTGATTCTGGAGTCTATGATGTGCCGTGCTTGGAGAATGTCATTTTCTACTTAAAATATAATTATAAGGATCCACTTCTAGGCGAGTCATTTATACTTCACCTTACCTATGCTTAGTATCCATCCTTGCATATGTCTAGTGAGACAGGTTAGTCTTGCTGAGCCTTATGCTCATGTTTGCAGTTAACGAGTTTTTGCAGGTTATACGATTGATGACGGGTTTGATGAAGAGGTTGCACCCTCTACAGGGTGTACAGCTGAGTGGGAACCCTGCACGCCGCCATGATTTGGGTGTTGCTAGTGCGAAGTATCAAGGGCATGGATGACTTTGCTTTTGCATAGCTGAGAGCGTAGCTATGACATATACGTTTCTTTCCTTCCGCTAGTATTGTAAAACTTCCGCTGTATGATAAATAAAAGACTTCGTCTTGTATTTTATTCTCGTTCTGTTCTTCTATACTGTTGGGTGTCGCATTGCACGACACCACCCAATGAGATCCTCAAATGTTGGGATTCCGGTCCCCACATAGGCTATCACAAGAGAACCCTGTTAGCAACAAGAGCGAAGAAGGAGAGTTTACTCACTTATCCATGCTAGTTGCTGTCGTTGGCATGCTGGGACGTCGAGGGCAGGCTCCTTGCGAGGCACCGGAGTTGGATGCTCTGGCGTCGTCCACCATCATCGTAGAGACGTCGACGACATGCCTCTTGGGAGGTGCATGGCTGGATACTCTGGCGTCGTCCACTATAGTCGTAGAGACGTCGACGGCAAACCCCTTGAGAGGTGGCAGAGCTGGATGCTCTGGTGTCATCCACCATCGTCGTAGAGATGTCTACAGCAGGCCCCTTGGGAGGTCCCGGAGCTGGTTGCTCCGGCGTTGTCCACCATTGTTGTAGTGACGTCGACGGCAGGTCCCTTGGGAGGTGCTGGAGTTGGATGCTCCAGCGTCGTCCACCATCGTCGTAGAGTCGTCCAAGGCAGGCCCCTCGGTAGGTGCCAGAGCTGGATGCTTCAGCATCGTCCACCATCGTCGTAGAGACGTCGATGACAGGTCTTTGGTGTACAGGCTATCACAATAGAACCCTGTTAGCAACAAGATCGGGGCAGGAGAGTTTACTCACTTATCCACGCTCATTGCTGTCGTCGGCATGTTGGGACGTCGATGGCAGGACCCTTGCGAGGTGCTAAGGCTGGATGCTCCGACGTCGTCCACCATCATCATAGAGACATTGACGGCAGGCCCCTTGGGAGGTGCCAGGGCTGGATGCTCCGGTGTCGTCCACCATCATCGTAGAGACGTCGACGGCAGACCCCTTGGGAGGTGCTAGAGTTGGATGCTCCGGCATCATCAACCATCATCGTAGTGACGTCGACAACAGGCCCCTTGTAGGTGCCGGAGCTGGTTCCTACGGCATCATCCACCATCATCGTAGAGTCGTCGACGGCAGGCCCCTCGGGAGGTGCCAGAGCTGGATGCTCTGGCGTAGTATACCATCATCGTATAGATGGCGATGGCAGGTGCCTGGTGTACAGGCTATCACAAGAGAACCCTGTTAGCAACAAGAGTGGGGCAGGAGAGTTTACTCACTTCTCCACACTTGTTGCTATCGTCGAAATGTTGGGACGTTGATGGCAGGCCCCTTGTGAGGTGCCAGAGTTGGATGCTCTGATGTCGTCCACCATCATCGTAGATTCGTAGATGGTGGGCCCCCTGGGAGATGCCAAAGCTGGACGCTCCAGCATTGCCCACCATCGTCGTACATGCATCGGCGGTAGGCCCCCTGAGGGGTGCCGGAGCTGGTTGCTCTGGCATTGCTCATCATAGTAACCTGCTTTGTTTGTCCTACACACATAATAGGGGAGAAAATTTTCCTCTCGTTGGTGATCATTTCCTATCTTTTTTAGATTTGTCATGTCTTACTGTCCTGGGCCGGTACATGGGGTTTGGGTAATTCAGTGTGTTAGCGCCTGGGACCCGGCTGCCACCTTATTCGGGGTGTGAGCG
This sequence comes from Tuctoria greenei, assembly GCA_036927565.1. Classification (NCBI taxonomy): domain Eukaryota; kingdom Viridiplantae; phylum Streptophyta; class Magnoliopsida; order Poales; family Poaceae; genus Tuctoria; species Tuctoria greenei. The sequence continues at coordinate 66,673,207 of JAYESD010000004.1, read as the reverse complement.
TCCTGGCCCTCAGTACTTAGCCGTAGCACTGGAAGGCAAAGCGCGCATGCTTAAGGTATAGGACCAGGCTAAGCAGGCTACACGCTTTGGACCTCCATCTCAGCGTAGACCTTTCATGGGAGACCATTTTGAATCACAGGACCCCAAGTAAGGGGGCAGCCACGATGTCCCAGGACACTTTGCAATTACCTCAAACAAGTCCGCCTTTAGTAGGATTGCATAACTCTACTATGGATGATAGAAAAACATTTCACCAGGTATACGAAGATAATATATAAAGAATGAGACTCATTCTGATTGATGAAAAAATTAACAGGTAATTAAGCGAACATTTAGAGAAAGCACAGGGTAGGACAATGATTTTTTAAAATTGGCATTCATAGGTGGAGACTGGCTTGACAATAAGGCAACGACCCACTCCGGTTGGCAAGGGAGGCAGAGTGTTCATGCTTAGGGTATGGGACCAAGCTAAACAGCTAAACATTCTGGCCATGTCCCCCTCCTCCCCCCCCCCAGAGCTTGGCAGTCCTACGTGCAATTCCTTGACACCATGACACCCTACACTGTCCTACTATTTATGCTTAGGGATGGAACTTACGGAGGTGCTCTATGTTCCAAGGGTTGGGGAGGGGCTCTCCTTCTTCTGTGGCCAGGCAGACACACCCGGGGAGGGATACTTGCGTTACTCGGAAGGGGCCCTCCTAGCTGGGGGAGAGTTTGTGTGACCCTTCTCAATAAAGTATGCACCGAAGCACCTGGTCACCTGAATGGAGCTCTCTACTCCGCATGAACCGCTCTTGGTAGCGCCTCAACGCCTGTTGGTAGTGTGCGTTTCGGATAGTGGCGTGCCACCTTGCTTCCTAAACGAGGTCGACATCTTATCATCAGAACTTGTCCCGTGGGGCCTCATCAAATGCTCAGACTCGTAGTGAGCCCACTGCGATCTCTGGGAGCTGGACCGCCTCAGCCCCATACACCAGGAAGAAAGGTGTTTCTCCAGTGGTGCGGATGGGTGATGTCCAGTGTAACACCCTCATTTTCGTGCATCATGCCCTACATCCATCATTAAATATGGTTAACATTAAGTCATATAAAAATGAGCAAGTTTAAAATGGATTAGAAGCAAAACAACACTTAAAAGTAGTAGAAGTACGGACTTGTCTGGTTGGTACCCCGAACTAATCTGGTTTTTCCCTTTGAAGCCCCCAGATTTGTCCGTTTTTGCTGCGGGCTAGTCCGATCAAGTCTCTGTTCCATTCCGAACTTGTCTGTGGTTGAGTGTGGACTAGTCCGATATTTGGTCCGGTTTTCGAATAAGTTGTCAAATCCTCAAACTTGTCCGATCTATGCCGGACTTGTCCATTTCCCTCTTTGGACAAGATCGGACTTGTCCGGACCTCCTACCAGACTTATCCATTTTAGTCTCTGTCCAACATCAGACTAGTCAGGACCCCATCAGCGGACTTGTCCGATGTGACCGACTCAGGTTCAATCCTTTCCTCCACGATGTGTATTTGGGTATTTACCTTAATTGGGCCCAAGGACATCATGCTTGACCCCTGTGGAGCCCATGTGGGACCCTTACACGGCATCCACCCACCCTAGAGTCGAATTCCATCAAACCCTACCACCTCCACCTCTATATAAGCAACCCAACACCTCAATTTTCCATCTCTTTGCCACAATTGAAAGCCCCCAAATCCTAGTTCGTGGGAGCTGCCACCAAGGAGGAGGAAGAGATCCAGAGCAAGAAGAAGAGGAGGAAACAAAAGAGGATCAAGTGATCGAGATCTCCATCAAGTTTTCATTCTTCATTGCCAACTCTCCATCAACTCTTCATCATCAACCCTAGATCGTCAAGATTCATGCTTCATCTTCAATTCTTGATCCTTGGAGTTTTAGACACGTGGTACACCCTTTGCTTTCTCTTTTCCACGTAAATTCAACCCCAATTCTCAAATTCTCGTAGATCGAGAAAATCCTAACTCGCTGGTTCTGCGTAGGGCGGACTAGTCCGGCCCTCGTATCGGACTTGTTTGACCTCTGAATCTGAAAGTTGCTAAATTAATTCCAAATGCTCAGATCAATTCCAAACTTGTTTGAAACTATTGTAACTAGTTAGTAAACATTAATAGCAACCTATTATTTGATTTAATTGTGTGTTTTGCATGTTTGTCGCTCGGAAAAGAAGGAATTGCCGTAAAGAGTGCTTTTGAGGACCTGCAGAACCAGAACTTTGAAGCCTTCGACCCAAATCAACCACAGGAGCAAGGCAAGTGCCCCTGATCATATTGAACCCGTTTTAAAGGTTTTGTTTGTAAAATTGCATGCTCGTGTCGAAAATGATGGGAAAACCCAATTGTAGGAGTTTACTAGTTTTGTATGACCACCATGGTCGCTTGAACACTATGTAGACAGTCGGAAAGGGTATTTTGCACTTTTTGCTTCGCAATACTAAATTGGGTTTGGTGTAAGACCTATGTGTGCTGAATACATTGGATTGTAGTGAATACAATTGCTTTGATGATAGAAGTTTTGAATATTACCAAAACACCTTTTTATTAAGGTCCAACTAGCTTTGGTCAGCTCTGGTGAAGTTTTGTCATTAGCTCCGGCATGTTTTCGATAGCTCCGACATGTTTTTGTTAGCTTCGGCTCAATGTCCGGGATGCTCTGTCAAGGTCCGGAACTTGACTGCAATGCTTCTGTTTCTCATTTGCAATGTTTTGTACTTGCTTTACATATCTGGAAAGATTGCTTACTATTCATTTTATAAGTCTTTGGTACGTTTTTGGTTGACATGAATGATATCGTGTTACTGTGGTTTTGCAACATGCTTATGTGAGGTTCTCACGTAAGGTGTTGTGTTCGGAACTAACTTGAGTCAAGTCGAGGACTTGGGCTTGTATGGATTGGTTGTTTATTCATGTGTAGGTGTTGCTTGAGTTCAAGACATGGCTGGTGATGGGATCCATTGGACTAGTCTTAGGGAGGAGATGAGGTTCCAACAACCAAATTCAGGAGGAATTGTGGTTGAGCTGATCAGGAGGTTGCGCATCATGATTGAATCAAGAACAATGCATGTGAAGGTATCATGGACGTCATTGGAAGATGATTGCACATGTGCAAGGAGTGCATGGACTTGGCTACATGGTTCCGAGATGTGATGGAGAGATGTGGACGTAAAGAATTTGTCGGAAAGGTCCAATCGACTAGGTTATGGACTCAGGCTGCGGCTGAGTCGGGTTTGACTCAAATATGGAAAGATTTGAGTTGGTTATGATAGGATTTCGTGTGGGTCACGAATTTGAGTTATTTAGGTATGTGGGATACATTCCTAAGGTGTTTGGAAGTCATAAGATTGCTTCTATCTGCGTATAGATGAATCCTAAGCAGTTATGGAAAGTTACGATTCTGAACAAAGTAGGATTAAGTTCCTGATTTGAGTTGAGTTGGCTTTCGAGCTGGTTATATAAGCAAGGTATCCCAGAGCTCGTGGTGCACGACTTTGGGGCTGTTTCCTCTTCTGTTATATTGAATAAAATTCATAGTTTGAAGGAACTTTCATGCCTTGTTCGTCCGACTTGTTCCAGACAAGTTTTACTCGTCGAGTTTCTGAACAGCACTACCTTTGGTTGGTGGTTTTATCATAACTCGAGTTTTACAGATCCAATTGACGTGATTCTTTTTGGGTTGTCTTCAAAACTTTATTATCTATCATCTGCCAAAATTTCACGGTCATTGGATTTGTTGTCTATGATCTACATGAGTTTCTTTGTAGTGTTCCAGAACTGTTTTTTTCTCGGGTAGGGCAGATTGACCTTTGTTTGATCTTTCGATCATAACTTGAGTTTTCTCGACGGATTTGAGTGATTATTGTTGTGTTGTCTTCGTGACTTGATTCTATCTGATATATATCACTTTTGTCATTGTGAAACATCTTTAGATTAGTCTCACACACGATTTCTTTAACAGATCGTTTTTCTGCCGAAGGGGTTGGGGTTAAATTGTTTCTGCTGCGTAAGATTATTAAATCTACCATTCACCCTCCCCTCTGGTAGCTTTTCACGTGCTCTTCGATCCTACAATAGGTATCAGGTCCACGGTGCTCTAATCTTTATGATTTGCGCGTGTTTTTGACTAATCATCATGGAGAAGTACTCTGTCAAACCTTGTGTGGTCGCTGGTATTGATTTTCAGGTTTGGAAGGCACATATAGAGGATTTCATCCAGGCACAAGGCTTTGCAATATGGGAGAAGGTATACAAGCCTTACGAAGTGCCTTCAAACAATCAAGTTACAGCTACAAATCTGAGAGATGTCGACAACAACAACAAGGCTCGGAACTTGATCATACAAGGATTAACACAAAGCGACTTCGACCGTGTTGCACACCTCCGATCTGCATACAATGTGTGGAAAGCACTTTGTGACTACCATGAAGGATCCAACACGATCAAGGAGGTATGGAAAGACATGTTCAAGAAAGAATACATGCACTTCGAGATGCAACTCGGTGAGTCCATCGATGATCTCTTTGCTCGCTTTAACAAAATTCTCAGTAACTTGCGTAGTGTCAACGTTAAATTTTCTGATGCTAAAAATGCTAGGAAACTTCTTAGTGTATTAGACATGTCAATCTAGGAGATGAAAGTTACATCTATTCGTGAATCTACTGTCATGAGTACACTTACTTTAGATGTGCTTCACTGTAAACTCAAAACTCATGAAATTGACATAATCTCACATAAGAATCCCAACAAGTCTATTGCTTTTGTTTCTCAACGTGACATGCCTAGTTCCGGTCAAACATCATCTTGTGGTACACTTGCTTTGCTGTCCTCTCTAACCCTTGAACAGATTGAGGAGTTTCAAGAGGAGGAGCTAGAACTTCTCTCTACGAAGTTCTCAAAAGCATTGCAAAATGTGAGAACTAGAATGAGAGGAAGCTCCGGACCTCAACGATGCTTCGAATGTGGTAAGACATGACACTTTCGTATAGATTGTCCTAACCTTTCAGGTCCTACCTCCCGGGAAGAAAAACAATCAAGGACAAAGCACTCCTCAGCAAACGATAAGAAGAAGAAGAAGGGTTTTACAGGACGTCAATTGGTGAGCAGTTTTATCTCAGCACTCCAAGAACTTGGCTCAAGCAACGTGGACATTCGAAGTGATGACGAAGAAGATGATTTGGCAAACTTGTGCTTCATGGCGGGCAAGTCAAGATCAAGTATGGAGGAGGTAGAACACAACAGCGACAATGAAGAGGTATGTCCTACTTGCGAAGAAATGTGTGATGCTATTTCTCGTGCCACTGTTATTGTTAAGAAAAAGGACAAAAAGCTTAGGGACAATGCTGTTAAAATTGAGTCACTAGAATCTGAAATTAATCATTTGAAATCCTTGATTTCTAGTGATGATTCTTGTTCCTCATGTGACTTAATATATGAACAATTGTCCTCCCTAAGAAGTGCTCATACCTCCGCACTTGATAAACTTGAACTTGAAATTGAAAAGAACAAAAAGCTTGCTGCACTTAATATTGGAAACTTAAAGATGCTTCTTGTTCTACAATTGATTTGCATTGTTCTAGTTGTGATGATCTTGATAAGAAACTGCAAGATGCTATGAATGAAATCTCTATATTGAACAATGCTTTACGTTTTCATGAAGTTAAATATTGCTCCAATTGCAAACTAAAAGGAAAAACTTCATGTGCAAACTGCCTAGACTTGCCTAAGAGACTTGATGACATGAATAGGATACTAGATCGGTTTTGTAATGGGAATAAGAACCTAAACTTGCTGCTGAATTCATCCAAGTCTTGCAATAATAAAATTGGTTTAGGTTTTGATTCTCATGCTCATGCTAAGGCACATCCACCTAAAATTGTAAAGTCATTAGGAAGTGGTTTGATTCAAAGAGTTCCTAAACAGAAATAAGTGGTTTTCAAATCTGCAGGAGTATTGTCTCATTCGGTTTCAAATAAAAATGTTGTTTGCTCATCTAGACATGAACACAAAGTTAAATTTCATTGTACCTACTGTGGTAGAGATGGTCATGTCATAGATTTTTGTTATAGACTAGCTAAACAACAGAAAAGGGAAAGAATGGTTGCTAGATCTCATAACTTTCATGCAAAATTTGTTGCACATATTGAACCGAATGTACAACCTGCTGTTTTGAGTAAAAAACATTCAAAGTTTACCTCCGTACCTTCCGTTTTTGCCTCCGGAGCTACTGATTTTTGTGCTAAACAAGTAACACCTTATCGGTCAGTAGTTAAGAATAAAAAATCTCAAACTTTGACTCATAAACCTGCTGTTTTGTCTCAGCTTTCGCGTGTTTTTCCTGCTACACGTCGCGTGACTCAGTACTAGATTCCTAAGTGCCTTTTGACTAACCCCAGTATTGATTCATCAATGTATTGTGCTTCTATGTAGGTTACACATTTGAGGAAGGAGAACATTTGGATTGTAAATTCAGGTTGCTCACGCCACATGACCGGTAACAAAGATTGGTTCTCCTCCCTCTCTTTTGTGTCATGTGTAGAGAATGTTACTTTTTTCGATAATTCTTCAACTCCTATAATTGCTAAGGGTTCGGTTAGAGTAAATGATCACTACACTTTGAAGGATGTGGCACTTGTCAAAAAATTGAAATACAACTTGCTTTCTGTTTCACAATTGCTAGATGGATATCTGGAAATAATTTTCAATAAAAACTGCTGCAAGTTCACATACTTGATGCAATTATTTTCGGGTTGTCTTCACAACTTGATTATGTATCATCTGTCAAAATTTCACGGTCATTGGATTTGTGGTCTATGATCTACGCGAGTTTTTTTGCAGCGTTCCAGAACTGTTTTTTTTTCTCGAGTAGGACAAATTGACCTTTGTTTGATCTTTCGATCATAACTTGAGTTTTTCTCGACGGATTTGAGTGATTCTTATTGTGTTGTCTTCGTGACTTGATTCTCTATGATATCTATCACTTTTGTCACGGTGAAACACGTTTATATTAGTCTCACACAAGATTTCTTTAACAGATCGTTTTTCTGCCGAAGGGGTTGGGGTTAAATTGTTTCCGCTGCGTAAGATTTTTAAATCTACCATTCACCCCCCCCCCCTCTGGTAGCTTTTCACGTGCTCTTCAATCCTACATTTGGGAAATAATCAAATAGCCTAATTGTGAACTATTGAATATGTGAATGGTGAGAATTGGTAATAATAACCCTTTAGCAACATGGTGCCTAGGGATCTAAGCAAGTTGGTACCGTGGAATGGGTTGGACTGTTTTTGGTGGTTTTGCTTGCTTTAGATCTAAGGACCGGATCATGGAGCGACCATCTAGGATTTATAGTGCCACCACAAGGCAAAATATGAGTTTGACTTGGCTGGCTAATTAGTGAATTGCTAGTAATGTTTGGACCATTAACAATGCTCGCGGAATGGGTAGTCAGATTGGGTTTGTAGAGATTGGTGGGACTACCCTAGGATCCGAATGGCTCAAGAGGGGGCCCTTGGTTGGATGTGCTCAGTTGGAGACATCACCACCGGTGAAACCTCAGTGGGGTCTAAATAGGCCAGTAATCACTTTGTAAAGGCTATTTTGTGATCTCTTGGCCACACACCTAAGGAAGTGTGAGACGGCGTAACTGAGATTTCTTAGTCATCGAAAGGTGACAAAATCATGGACTCGTGGGTAAAGTGGTACAACCTTTGCAGAGTCTTAAAAAGTATCATGATAGTCGCGCTACCCTATTTGCTTAGCTTGCTTAGTTCGTTTAGCTCATATTTAGTTATTCCCGCTGCAGTTATAGTTCATCAATGATCATTAGAGTTTTAATATGAGGATTTATTGAATATTGTAATAAAAGTACTTCTTAATTAACTTGTGTTGTGGTAATTTTGTGTATATCCTTTTGTGAATGCACTCATGTATGTGTGTTGAACGTCTTGGGCACACATATGCGTTCACTTGGTTCATTTTTCTGAACCGGGTGCCACAGATTGGTATCAGAGCTACAAGATGACCGTAGGACGCAACCTAGATAGAATGGACACTTTAGAACACATAGGAGCACTCAGGGAGCGTTGTGTTTTTGGTTGGTGTGATGATTGCTTGATTGTTTGCTTGTATATTTGTGTGTTTGGATGTGCATCATGGAACACTTTTATATATATCCACGTCCTCATCCAATAATGCATTATTTAGGATCGTATACCTTGATGCATGCATATAGGTTGGGATTCCTTCTATCTTCCTTCATTCTTTTTCAACCTCTACTTCAATGGAAGATGGTCACCACTAGGAGAATCACTATCCCGGACGAAGCTACATGGGAGCGTGAAGATGTTATCAAGAGTTTTCTCATCTCTTCTCTAATCCATCCGAATCTCGAGGGCGAGATTCATTTTAAGGGGGTAGAATTATAAAACCTTGATTTTCGATTTTTACCAAATAAAAATTTAAATAAGAAATTTAAATTAATAATAGAGAAGAAATTGTTTTTATAAAAGAAAAATATGAAATATAAGCATGTCACCTTGCGTTTGCATTCATCCTCCGGTATCGAAATTCATTCACTAAGATATATACATAAAAAACAATTAAATTAGCATAACGAATAAGGAAAAAAATAAATAAAAATAAATAACAATTAATAAGAAAAAAAATAATGAACACATAACATGAAAAGAAAAAAAGAAAACAAACAAAAGAAAATAGTTACAAAGATTAAAAGAATAAGCAATAAGTAAATAAAACTAATAAATAAAGAAAATAAGAAACAAAGAAATATGTATAGAAAATATAATTAAATAAAGAAGAAATAGCAAATGAAAAAAAAAGTCAACGTGGCCAGAGCTGGCTGCACAAACACATCCTACGCATCCCTGGCCACACGGCAAGAAAAAAAAAGGAAAGAAAAAAGGGAAAAAAAACAAAGGCAGGGCTCCGTACAGCGTTGCACACTTGCAAGAAAAAAAACAAACAAACAAAAACAAATCCAGCCATCCGCTAAGGAGTCGAGTCCAACTCCACCTAGGCTCCCTGGCCCACGCATGCCCCAACCCTACGCAGCCACGCCCCCCGCATATAAAATGCGCCGAGCCAGTAGCAGCCTAGTAAAATTTTTGCTAGCGCTCCAGAGACAAGCGCCGCCTGGCAAAAAAAAAAAAAACCCTAGCCGCTAGAGGGAAAAGGGAGGTGAGAAGAGGGAAGAAAAGAGGAAGAGAAGGAAGGAATCGCCATCCGTCGGAGATCGTCGAGTCGTCATCGTCGTGCCGCCGGAGGATCGGGGTGCCATCTACTTCGTCTATGTTATGCCACCGTTTTACGACAGTCCAGACTAGATGCACACACAGTAAGCAACTACTTTGATTCTAATACTTGAATTTAAATCACGTGTACGATGTGTTTTATTTGAGCAGTCGTTAATCATTGTCAGATCATCTTAAATCACTTGGACTCACAAGTATATTAAATCATGCAACATCAGTAGGTTATGCTAGTTTTACTTAATCTTATATTTTCAATATTATTTAATCTGTTTTTCACATTTAATAAATAAGATTAAAGCCTAGTTAATTCATAAAGTGTCAAAACAAATCAAGAAATCCCAGAAAATTTAGAATAAATTCTAGCAAGTTATTAATAATATTTTCAACATATTTAATGTTCTGAATTAATTATTTTTGCCTCTGAATTAATTTGATTAATTGCAAACTTGCTCAAATAAATAGGAAATCATTATCAAAAATTAAAGTCATAGAAATTTATATAAAATTAATATGAACATATTTTATGCATGTATCCATATTTTGAATATTGATTAGTGGTTGCAATGCATTTATTATGTATGTTTGCTTGTGTATGTGGTTGATTGCAGGTAGACCGGTACGCTCAAGAGGTTACGATCGAGAAGCGAGTATGTGTAGATTTTCGTGTGCAAGAAGTTGAAATGGTTGACTATCGAATTGCAGGATATAAAGGCAAGTTTCCTTGAAGCATATTGATCCTATTTTAAAATAAATGTTTTGTTTGCAAAATCGCATGCTTGTGTCAATTTGTTGAGAATCCTATGATAGGAAGTTGATGTGACGTACTGTTCCGAAAAATGAACCAAGCTAACGCATATGTGTGCCCAGGATGTTCAACACACATACACGAGTACATTCACAAAAGAGTATGCAGAAAATTACCACAGAACAAGATTAATTAACCAAATCTTATTACACAAACCATATTATCCTCGAATACAACCTCTAATGAAATATTATGACATGTTCAACTAATGCAGCGGAAATAAAATAATTAAGCAACTAAGCAAACTAAGCATAAGGGATAGCGCATCTCCAATAACACCACAGGCAAAACTGACGGTAGACACGGCCTAGAACTCGGCATTCTCACCATTAAACTCCCAATCTTGACCTGCAACTGTTGGGGGGGGGGGGGGGGGGGAGATTGCAAGAGTGAGTACATGTCATACTCAGCAAGTGTGGAAAGTATGACATGTGGCTGATTCAAATGACGACAATAATAATGGCAAAGTGCTGAAGAGTACACTAAAACATTTGAAAAGTAATATATTATATTTATATGAATAAAACCCATCATAATCATAAGTAATATCATAATACCAATCTGAATTCACTACCATCATCAATAAGTCCAGATTTCACCATTTTCCAATAACCATATCCAATACCAAAAATTAATCCATAACCATAATACCAACCATAACCATCCCAAATACCAGTTTCCCTCTAATCATGGAAGTTGTCCAGGTGCTCATAACCTGGAGCACGGATATCATGATAATTTATTAGACTCTGCAGAGTTTGTACTACTTTACCCACGTGTTCGTGATTTCATCACCTTTCGATGACTAGAACCTCTATTATGCCGTCTCACACTTCTATCGGTGTGTGGCCAAGAGATCACAAAATAGCCTTTACAAAGGGATTACTAGCCTATTTAGACTCCAATGAGGTTTCACCAGTGTCGATGTCTCTCACAGAGCACATCTTCAACCAAGGGCCCCCTCTTGAGCCATTCAGATCCCAGGGTAGTCCCACCAATTATCAACAAACCCAATCCGACTACCCCTTCCTCGAGCATCCACAATGGTCCAAACAGCACTATCAAAGCCCTAATTAATCAGCTACGCCGCACCCATACTTGGCCTCGTGGTGGCACTGTAGTCCTGGCTTATTCTCGCACGAACCGGTCCTTAGATCTAAAGCAAGCAAACCACCATAACATCCAACCCATCCACATACCAGGCTTGCTTAGATCACCCATTACCATATCATATTAACCAGTACACGTTAAACATAATATTATCCATGCATAATTAAATTGAGTGGTAGAATTGTTTCCCATCCCAGTTGATTAAGCGAAGCAAATGGTAAAAACCCTTCCCGACTCTCTACCATATATTCCAGGTGACAAGGGTGGTCAAACAAAGCTAGTAAACTTCCTATCACACGACTCCCATCAAATTGACACAAACATGCACTTTTGCAAAGAAAACATTTATTTTAAAACGGGATCAATATGCTTTAAGGACACTTGCCTTGCTCTTGCTGTTGATTAGGGTCAAAGCCTTCAAACTCTTGGTGTTGTAGATCCTCCGCGGCACTCTCTAGCGCAAATCCATCTAATCCACACAATAAACATACAAGACAAGAAACACAATCAAAGAGTGCACAAATATTACTCAATATGACATGACATGCATGATTAATGCAAATGTAAGGTAGAACTTGTTACTAGATTGCTTTTAATGATCAATAACTAGTTCTAATAGCTTTTAACACGTTTATACAGGTTTGGAGTTGATTAGATCAAATTTTTGAATTAATTCAACACAGTTTGGCCAGGAAGACCAGACTAGTCCGCTAGGGACCAGACAAGTCCACATTCTACGAGATCAGCAGATTAGGCTTTTCTAGATCGACGTAAATTTGGAGATTAGGTGTTGAATTCACGTAAGGAGAAGAGAATAGAAGGTATACCAGGTGTTTAGGACTCCAATGAATAAAGAAACATGGAGGTAGCACTCTGATCTTGGTGATCTAGGGTTGGGGATGAACTTGGAGATGAATTGGTGATGAAGAACAAAAACTTGGTGGAGATCTTGATCCTCTTTCGTTTCCTCCTCTTCTTCTTCTTGCTTGGGATCTTCTCCTCCCTCCTTGATGGTGGCTCTCCACGAACTAGGGTTTGGGTGGGGTGGAAAAGTGGCAAATAGATGTCAAGCCAAGGGGTGGGGTTGTTTATATAAAGGTGAAGGCTAGGGTTAGATGGATTTCGAGTTTGAGATGAGTAGAGGCCGGTTTAGAGTCCCTCATGGGCTCTAAAAGAGTTAGGCACGACGTCCCTAGGCCCACTTAACGTGAAACCCAATAAACAAGTCGTAAAACAAAAGATCAACTCAGAGTCACGAAATATCGGACAAGTCAGAAAAGGACCGGACTAGTCCGAAGTTGTCCAGAGAGAAAATCAGACAAGTTTGGCCTAAAATCGGACAAGTCTGATTTTAGTCAGATAGGAAATCGGACAAGTCCGCTGGAACACCGGACTAGTCCGGAAAAGTCCAAGGACTTAGCAATTTTTCAAGGATTCCTAGAATATCAGACTAGTTCGCACAAAATCGGACAAGTCCGAAGATTTCCAGAGGCAAAATCGGACTAGTCCACAGCAAAAACGGACAAGTCCATTTCTAGTCAGAGAGAAATCGCACTAGTCCTCAGTAAAATCGGACTAGTCCGCATTTTCCTACATTTTCAGTTCGGTTTTGTTCTAAATCAATTTTAAATGCTCCAAATAAATTTTAAACTCATTCCTCTTTATGTGGGTTAATGTTAAACATGTATATGAGTGTATGCAAGGCATGATGCATGAAAATTAGGGTGTTACAAACCTACCCCCCTTAAAATGAATCTTACCCTCGAGATTCGACGCGGAAGAGAAAAGATAGGGAAATTCCTTCTTGAGATCATCCTCCAATTCCCACGTTTCTTCTTTTTCTGTGTGGTGCTTCCATTGAACTTTACACCATCGAATCACCTTGTTCCTTGTGACTCTCTCCTTGGTTTCCAAGATCTTAACCGGTTGCTCGGCATAAGTCAAATCTTCCTCTAGTTCCAATTCTTCCATTGGCACTTGTTCTTCCGGTACTCGCAAGCACTTCTTGAGTTGGGAAACATGAAAGACATCATGGACATCCGAAAGATGAGCTGGCATCTCCAACTTATACGCTACTTCTCCTCTTTTGTCCAAAATCTTGAATGGTCCAATATAACGAGGTGCTAGCTTGCCTCTTATGTTAAACCTCTTATGACCTCTCATCGGTGACACCTTGAGGTAGACAAAATCTCCTATTTCAAAGGCTAATTTTCTTATCCTATTGTCCGCATAGCCTTTTTGCCTTGATTAGGCAACCCTCAAGTTTTCACGAATTATTTGGACTTGCTTTTCGGCTTCTTGCAACACATTTGGACCAAATACTTGAGTTTCTCCTGCCTCATTCCAGAATAAAGGTGTCCTACACTTCCTTCCATAAAGCGCTTCATATGGTGACATCTTCAAACTTGCTTGGTATCTATTGTTGTATGAAAATTCTGCGTATGGCAAGCTTTTTTCCTAGCTTTTCCCATGTTTCAAAGCACAAGCTCTTAACATGTCCTCCAAAATCTGATAGGTCCTCTCGGTTTGTCCATCCGTTTGACGGTGATATGCTGAACTAAAATTCAACCTCGTTCCCAAAGCTTCATGCAATTTTTGCCAAAATCTGGAGGTAAATTGAGAACCTCTATCCGAGACTATCTTCTTAGGGACTCCATGTCGACACACAATATGATCCATGTATATTTCGGCCAATCGTGCAGCTGTATATTTGGTCTTCACAGGGACAAAATGAGCTGACTTGGTTAAGCGATCCACAATTATCAAAATTGATTCATACCCGGACTGAGTACATGGTAACCCAACTATGAAGTTCATACCGATTTCTTCCCACTTCCATTTTGGGATCTTCAATGGTTGCAATAATCCCGCCGGCCTTTGATGTTCCGCCTTGACTCGTTGACACACATCACACAATGCCACATATTCAGCTATGTCCTTTTTCATGCTATCCCACCAATAGCAAGCCTTCAAGTCTTTGTACATCTTCGTACAACCGGGGTGAATCGAGTATGGCGAGTCATGTGCCTCTTTTAATATCGTCTCCCGGATATGCTTTACATTAGGCACAACGATTCTCTCTCCAAGCCATAAGGTACCATGTTTGTCTTCATCAAATCTGAATTCTCTCCCTTCTTTGGTCGTTTCCTTGATTTCCTTGATCTCTTCATCCGCGGCATGTGCTTCTCGAATTTCTTGCTCCAGGGTTGGGTTTAACTCCATCACCTCCATCTCATTTACAAATCCGAGGTTCAACCTTTCAAAGACCTTACATAACTCGAATGGTAACTCTCGAACTGTGAGTTGATGACTTACTCCTTTTCTACTCAAAGCATCGGCCACTACATTGGCTTTCCCGAATGATAGTTGATTCCCAAATCATAATCTTTGATGAGCTCCAACCATCTTCGTTGCCTCAAGTTAAGATCCGCTTGTGTGAAAATATACTTCAAACTCTTATGATCCGTATAAATTTCACACCTATGTCCAAGAATGTAGTGTCTCCAAATTTTTAGTGCATGTACCACGGCTGCGAGTTCTAAATCATGTGTTGGGTAATTCTGCTCATGTTTCTTCAATGGTCTTGATGCATAGGCGACCACTTGACCTTATTGCATCAATACACATCCAAGTCCTTATCTCGATGCATCACAATAAATATCAAAACTCCTGCTCACATCCGGCAGTACAAAAACTGGGGTTGTTGTTAACCTCTTTTTCAACTCGTTGAAACTGTTTTGACAAGCTTGAGTCCATTGGAAAGCCTTTCCCTTCATTATCAACTCCGTCATTGGTTTGGCTATCTTGGAAAAGTCCTTGATGAATCTACGGTAATATCCAGCCATTCCAAGAAAACTCCTTATTTCCTTGACTTTTTGCGGCGGTTCCCATTTCAACACGTCTCTCACTTTTTCTTGGTCAACCAATACTCCTCCACCTGAAATTATATGACCCCAAAACGACACCTCTTTCAACCAAAACTGACACTTGTTGAACTTGGCATACAATTGTTGCTCCCTCAATTTCTGCAACGTAAGCCTCAAGTGCTCCTCATGTTCCTTCTCATCCTTCGAGTAGATCATAATGTCATCAATAAATACCACAGCGAATCTATCCAAGTACTCCATGAAGACCTTATTCATGAGGTACATAAAGTAGGCAGGTGCATTTGTCAATCCAAAAGACATCACAGTGTACTCATAAGATCCATATCGTGTTCTAAAAGCTGTTTTGGGTATGTCCGATGGTCTGATCTTCATTTGAAAGTATCCCGACCTCAAATCAATCTTAGAGAAGACACAAGCACCCTTCATCTGATCAAACAATCTTCTATTCGTGGCAAGGTGTACTTGTTCTTGATTGTTACCTTGTTGAGAGCTCGGTAATCCACACACATCCTTTGGGTTCCATCCTTCTTGTCCACAAACAACACGGGCGCTCCCCAAGGTGAAGAACTAGGGTGAATAAAACCTTTCTCTAGTTGCTCTTGAATTTGTTTCTTGAGCTGCGCTAGTTCCATAGGAGGCATCCTATATGGCCTCTTAGCTATAGGTGTAGTTCCAGGTATTAAATCAATAACAAACTCAATGTCTCGATCAGGTGGCATACCTGACAACTTATTCGGAAAAACATCCAAAAATTCACACACCAACGGAATCTCCTCAATTGCGGCGCAATCCATATGATTCAACTCCAATTGCATTGGTGCGGTTTGAGATGCTTCAAATTCTATGGTGATCCCTTCTTCATTGGTCAACTTCACCGTCTTCGTGGCACACTCGATAACTCCATTGTGCTTCCTCAACCAGTCCATACCAAGTATAATGTCCAATCCTTGAGAATCCAAAACAATGAGGTTGGCGGAGAAGTCTACCCCCCTTATTCTAAGGCTTACTTTTGGACATACTATATTTGTCCTCATCTCTCCTCCAGGAGACTTAACCAATAGAGTAAACTTCGTATCAGAGATAGGCAAACTATACTTGGCAACATACTTCGATGCAATGAATGAATGCGATGCTCTAGAATCAAATAACATAGTCGCGGGGTTGGTGTTGGCGAGAAACATACCAATGACCACGTCATCTGCTTGTTGAGCATCCTCCGTAGATACATGGTTCACGTTGCCACGAGCAAAATTCTGCTGTCCACAGTTCCCTTGTGGTGCTCCTCCATTGGGTACTGGGTTTTGCCTCGACGCATTGCTTCCTTGACCAAGGCCTGACTTAGGACATTGATGCGCAAAGTGTCCAGCTTCTCCACAAGTATAGCACTTCCTAACTCCACCAGAATTATTGGGACGTGCTTGGTTTTGAACACTTGCAGCAGGAAAGTTAGCACGAGGTGCAAAAGGCATTGGAGGCCTAGGTGCTTGCATGACAGGGCGCTGTTGCACAAACTGAGTTTGGCGTGGTGCATAACCAGGGCGTTGAGCAGAATAGAAGAGCTGTAATAAGGTGCATTGGGCGGCGCAAAGCGAGGGAGCACATTACTTCCTTGTTGCTGTCCTTGATATGGCGCCTTTCTCTTATTGTCTTGCTCCATCTCACGAATCTTGTTCTCAACCACAATTGCTTTGTCCATAAGCTTCTGAAAATTTGCATAGTCACAATTGAGTAGTTGCATTTGGATTTCATTGTTCAAGCCCCTCATGAACAAGTATTGTTTCCAGCTGTCCCGACTAACATCCTCAGGCGCATATCTTGAGAGTTGAGTGAACTTATTGAGATATTCACTCACGTTTGATCTCTCTTGCCTCAAGTTCTCAAATTCTTGCCTCTTCAAGATCATCACTCCCTCCGACACAAAATGGGAACGTAAATTCTCCTTGAATTCAGCCCAAGTAATTCTCTCTTGGTTCTCATGAGCATTGCAATAAGAATCCCACCAATCCGCAGCTGCTCCAACTAGTTGATGAGAAGCAAACAAGACCTTCTCCTGGTCACTGCATTGGATAATAGCTAGCTTCTTGTCCATGGACTTGAGCCAATCATCTGCATCCATAGGGTTAGCGGCTTGAGCAAAGGTCGGTGGCCTAGTCCTCATAAACTCTCCCAATCGATTATGAGGAGGCGGGGGTGGTGGTGGAGGCATGTGGGGCT
Source organism: Tuctoria greenei (assembly GCA_036927565.1). NCBI lineage: Eukaryota > Viridiplantae > Streptophyta > Magnoliopsida > Poales > Poaceae > Tuctoria > Tuctoria greenei. Next base: position 66,655,907 of record JAYESD010000004.1, on the reverse strand, counting down.
GATTATTGATGTTGCCAGCCTGCAGCTGTCCCATAGTCTGTATCATGGTCTGCATGAGCTGGTTTTGCATAGCCAATAGCTGCTCAATGTTGATAGCTCCCTGAGTAGATCCTTGTCCAATGTTATTCTGAGGCACTTCATTGTTCTCATCCTCATAATTAGCATCCCTCTGGTTGCGAGTCGTCACCATCTGGAGAAAAGCAATAGGTAAGAATTAGAAAACGTCCCCAACTATATGCATCAAGGGATATGAAACTAAACAGCTAGCTACACTAGCCTAGGTGGACATGGCAATGCTAAGGCAGCCCAAAATCCTCTATTAAGCACACAAGCAAGCAATATATAGCAAACAACACACCAACCAAAATACATCGATTCCTGCGTGCTCCTATGTGCTCTAAAGTGTCCATTCTATCTAGGCTACATCCTACGGTCAACCTGTGGCTCTGATACCAATCTGTGATGCCCGGCTTCGAAAAATGAACCAAGCGAACGCATATGTGTGCCCAGGATGTTCAACACACATACACGAGTGCATTCACAAAAGAGTATGCAGAAAATTACCACAGAACAAGATTAATTAGCCAAATTTTATTACACAAACCATATTATCCTCGAATACAACCTCTAGTGAAATTTTATGACAAGTTCAACTAATGCAGCAGAAATAAACTAATTAAGCAACTAAGCAAACTAAGCATAAGGGATAGCGCAGCTCCAATAACACCACAAGCAAAGCCGATGGTAGACACAGCCTAGAACTCCGCATTCTCACCATTAAACTCCCAATCTTGACCTGCAACTGTTGGGGGGGGGATTGCAAGAGTGAGTACATGTCATACTCAGCAAGTGTGGAAAGTATGACATGTGGCTGATTCAAACGATGACAATAATAATGGCGAAGTGCTGAAGAGTACACTAAAACATTTGAAAAGCAATATATTATATTTATATGAATCAAACCCATCATAATCATAAGTAATATCATAATACCAATCTGAATTCACTACCATCATCAATAATTCCAGATTTCACCATTTGCCAATAACCATATTCAATACCAAAAATTAATCCATAACCATAATACCGACCATAACTATCCCAAATACCAATTTCCCTCTAATCATGGAAGTTGTCCAGGTGCTCGTAACCGGGAGCACGGCTATCATGATAGTTTATTAGACTCTGCAGAGTTTGTACCACTTTACCCATGTGTTCGTGATTTCATCACCTTTCGATGACTAGAACCTCTATTATGTCGTCTCACACTTCTGTTGGTGTGTGGCCAAGAGATCACAAAATAGCCTTTACAAAGGAATTACTAGCCTATTTAGACCCCACTGAGGTTTCACCGGTGGCGATGTCTCCCACAGAGCTCATCTTCAACCAAGGGCCCACTCTTGAGCCATTCGGATCCTAGGATAGTCCCACCAATCATCAACAAACCCAATCCGACTACCCCTTCCTCGAGCATCCACAATGGTCCAATCAGCACTAGCAAAGCCCTAATTAATCAGCTAAGCTGCACTCATACTTGGCCTCGTGGTGGCACTGTAGTCCTGGCTTATTCTCGCACGAACCGGTCCTTAGATCTAAAGCAAGCAAACCACCATAACATCCACCCCATCCACATACCAGGCTTGCTTAGATCACCCATTACCATATCATATTAACCAGTTCACGTTAACCATAATCTTATCCATGCATAATTAAATTGAGTGGTATAGTTGTTTCCCATCCCAGTTGATTAAGCAAAGCAAAAGGTAAAAAGCCCTTCCCGACTCTCTACCATATATTCCAGGTGACAAGGGTGGTCAAACAAAGATAGTAAACTTCCTATCATAGGATTCCCATCAAATTGACACAAGCATGCACTTTTGTAAACAAAACATTTATTTTAAAACAGGATCAATATGCTTCAAGGACACTTGCCTGCTCTTGCTGTTGATTAGGGTCAAAGCCTTCGTTTTCTTGGTGTTGTAGATCCTCCGCGGCACTCTCTAGCGCAAATCCGTCTAATCCACACAATAAACATACAAGACAAGAAACACAATCAAAGAGTGCACAAATATTACTCAATATGACATGACATGCATGATTAATGCAAATGCAAGGTAGAACTTGTTACTAGATTGCTTTTAATGATCAATAACTAGTTCTAATAGCTTTTAACAAGTTTATACAGGTTTGGAGTTGATTAGATCAAAATTTTTAATTAATTCAACACAATTTGGCTAGGAAGACCGGACTAGTCAGCTAGGGACCGGACAAGTCCGCACCCTGCAAGATCAGCAGATTAGGGTTTTCTAGATCGACGTAAATTTGGAGATTAGGTGTTGAATTCACGTAAGGAAAAGAGAATAGAAGGTATACCAGATGTTTAGGACTCCAATGAATCAAGAAAATTGGAGGTAGCACTTGGATCTTGGTGATCTAGGGTTGGGGATGAACTTGGAGATGAATTGGTGATGAAGAACGAAAACTTGGTGGAGATCTTGATCCTCTTTTGTTTCCTCCTCCTCTTCTTCTTGCTTGGCATCTTCTCCTCCCTCCTTGATGGTGGCTCTCCACGGACTAGGGTTTGGGTGGGGTGGAAAAGTGGCAAATAGATGTCAAGCCAAGGGGTGGGGTTGTTTATATAAAGGTGAAGGCTAGGGTTAGATGGATTTCGAGTTTGAGATGAGTAGAGGCCGGTTTAGAGTCCCTCATGGGCTCTAAAAGAGTTAGGCACGACATCCCTAGGCCCACTTAACGTGAAACCCAATAAACAAGTCGTAAAACAAAAGATCAACTCGGAGTCACGAAATATCGGACAAGTCCGAAAAGGACCGGACTAGTCCGAAGTTGTCCAGAAAATCGGACAAGTCTGGCCTAAAATCGGACAAGTCTGATTTTAGTCAGGGAGGAAATCAGACAAGTCCGCTGGAACACCTGACTAGTTCATAAAAGTCCAAGGACTTAGCAATTTTTCAAGGATTCCTAGAATATCGGACTAGTCCGCACAAAATTGGACAAGTCTGAAGATTTCCAGAGGCAAAATCGGACTAGTCCGCAGCAAAAATGGACAAGTCTGTTTTTAGTCAGAGAGAAATCGGACTAGTCCTCAGTAAAATCGGACTAGTCCGCACTTTCCTGCATTTTAAGTGCGGTTTTGTTCCAAATCAATTTTAAATGCTCCAAATAAATTTTGAACTCATTTCTCTTTATGTGGGTTAATGTTAAACATGTATATGAGTGTATGCAAGGCATGATGCATGAAAAGTAGGGTGTTACAGTTGACTAGCTTTGTTTAACCACCCTTGTAACCTGGAATACCTGGTACAGAGTCAGGAAGGGTTTTCACCTTTTGCACCACTTAATTAATTCGGATGGGAAACCACTATATTATTTAATTATGCATTAATGATATATTGATTAACATGAACTGGTTAAAATGATGGGTGATCTAAGCAAGCCTGGTATGTGGACGGGTTGGATGTCATGGTGGTTGCTTGCTTTAGACTTAAGGACCGGTTCATGCGAGAATAGGCCAGGACTACAGTGCCACCACGAGGCCAAGTATGGGTGCGGTGTAGCTGATTAACTAGGGTATTGCTGGTATTGCACGGATCATTTGGCGCACTGGGGAAGGGGAGTCGGATTGGGTTTGGATTTGTGGCAGGGACTCCCTGGGATCCGAATGGCACAAGAGGGGTCCCTTGATTGAAGACGTTCTTTGTAGGAGACGTCGCCACCGGTGAAACCTTAGTGGGTCCGTACATGCTAGTAGTCCCATTGTAAAGGCTATTTTGTGATCTCTTGGCCATACATCAAAGGAATGTAATTGGTATAAGGGAGGTCCTTTAGTCGCCAACAGGTGATGAAATCACAAACACGTGGGTAAAGTGGTACAAACTCTTCAGAGTATTAAAATTATCATGATAGCCGTGCTCCTGGTTAAGAGCACCTGATGACCTACATGATTAGAGGGAATTTGGGATTTAGGATGTTTATGGTTTATGACATTGATTATAGGTATTCACAATGGTGAATTATGGACTAGTATTATGATGGTTACATGGTTTATGATGGGGTTATTTTTCTTGCATATAATATATTGCTTTTCAAATGTTTTAATGTACTTTTCAGCACTTAGCCATTATTATTGTCGTCATTTGAATTATCCACATGTCATACATTCCACACTCGCTGAGTACGACATGTACTCACTCTTGCAATCCCCCCACCAACAATTTCAGGTGATGGTTGGGAGTGTCTTGAGGATAATGCGGAGTTCTAGGCCGTGTCTACCGTCAGCTTTGCATGTGGTGTTGCATGGAGTTGTGCTATCCCTTTTGCTTAGTTTGTTTAGTTACTTAATTAGAGTATTTCCGCTGCATTAGTTGAACTTGTCCTTTATAATCCTTTGAGCTTGTATTCGAGGATATTTTGGATTATGTAATAAAAGTACTCATTTAATAATTTGTTCTGTGGTAATTTTCTGTATATCCTTTTGTGAATGCACTCGTGTATGTGTGTTGAACGTCTTGGGCACACATATGCGTTTGCTTGGTTCATTTTTCGGAACCGGGTGTCACATCCACCCACCTTAGACTCGAATTCCATCCAACCATACCACCTCCACCTCTATATAAGCAACCCAACACCTCAATTTTCCATCTCTTTGATACAATTGAAAGCCCCCAAACCCTAGTTCGTGGGAGCCGCCACCAAGGAGGAGGAGGAGATCCAGAGCAAGAAGATGAGGAGGAAATGAAAGATGATCAAGTGATCAAGATCTCCATCAAGTTTTCGTTCTTCATTGCCAACTCTCCATCAACTCTTTATCATCAACCCTAGATCGTCAAGATTCAAGTTTCATCTTCAATTCTTGATCCTTGGAGTTTTAGACACGTGGTACACCTTCTGCTTTCTCTTCCCCCTGTGAATTCAACCCCAATTCTCCAAATTCTCGTAGATCAAGAAAACCCTAACTCACTGGTTTTGCGCAAGTCGGACTAGTCTGGCCTTGGTACCGGGCTTGTCCGGCCTATGAATTTGAATTGTGCTGAATTAATTCCAAATTGACTCGGATCAATTCAAAACTTGTTCAAACTTGTTGGAAACTATTGTAACTAGTTAGTAAACATTAATAGCAACCCTTAACAAGTTTTTCCTCACAATTGCATTAATCATGCATATCATGGCATATTGAGTACTATATGAGCATTATTTGATTGAATTTTGTGTTTTGTATGTTTGTTGCTCGGAATAGAAGGAATTGCTGTAGAGAGTGCTTTTGAGGACCTGCAGAACCAGAACTTCGAAGCCTTCTACCCAAATAAAGCTCAGGAGCAAGGCAAGTGCCCTTAACCATATTGAACCTGTTTTAAAGGTTTTGTTTGCATAATTGCGTGCTGGTGTAAAAAATGATGGGAAAACCCAATTGTAGGAGTTCACTAGTTTTGTATGACCACCCTTGTCGCTTCAACACTATGTGGAGAGTCGAGAAGGGTATTTTGCACTTTTTTTGCTTTGCAATACTAAATTGGGTTTGGGAAACGATCAAATGGCTTAATCGTGAACTATTGAACATGTGAATGATGAGAATTGGTAATGATGACCATTTAGCAAAATGGTGCCTAGGGATCTAAGTAAGTCTGTATTGTGGAATGGGTTGGACTGTTTTTGGTGGTTTTGCTTGCTTTAGATCTAAGGACCGATTCATGGAGCGACTATCCAAGATTTACAGTGCCACCACAGTGCCAAGTATGGGTGCAACTTAGCTGACTAATTAGTGAATTGCCAGTACTGTTTGGATAATTAAGAATGCTCGGGGAAGGGGTAGTCGGATTGGGTTTGTAGAGATTGGTGGGACTACCCTGGTATCTGAATGGCTCAAGAGGGGGCCCTTGGTTGGATGTGCTCAGTTGGAGAAATCACAATCGATGAAACCTCAATGGGGTCTAAATAGGCTAGTAATCATTTTGTAAAGGCTATTTTGTGATCTCTTTGCCACACACCTAGGGAAGTGTGAGATAGGCGTAACTGAGATTCCTTAGTCATCGAAAGGTGATGAAATCACGAACACATAGGTAAAGTGGTACAACCTCTGCAGAGTCCTAAAAACTATCATGATAGCCGCGCTACCCTATTTTCTTAGCTTGCTTATTTCATTTAGCTCATTTTGTTATTTCCGCTGCAGTTATAGTTCATCAATGATCATTAAAGTTGTAATATGAGGATTTCGTGAATATTGTAATAAAAGTACTTCTTAATTAACTTGTACTGTGGTAATTTTCTATATATCCTTTTATGAATGCACTCGTGTATGTGTGTTGAACGTCTTGGGCACACATAAGCGTTCACTTGGTTCATTTTCGGAACCGGGTGTCACATCCTGCTTGCCCGTAGTGCACAGGGGAGTTCGTCAACCCACTTGGCACCATGCTTGTCCAGGTTCTTATATGTGCATGTCTTGAGGCCCCTGGGGATCTCAGCGTTGGCCCTTTTCGACTTGGCCATTGCTCTTTGGATGAGCCACGGATGCATAACAAACATGGACGTTGAGGTCTTCATAGTAGTCCTAGAAAGCTGCACTGGTGAACTGGGTATCGTTGTCGGTGAGGATCTTGTACCCTCTGACTACCCTACAGACAATCGACTTGGCTAACTTGACTGCAGACTCCTTGTTGATGTTGATCACTAGGGCTGCCTCCGGCCACTTGGTGCACTTGTCTACAGCGATGTAGAGGAACCGGTACTGTTGAAGCGAACGAATGACTCTTCCAACAGTTCTTGTATCGGTTTGGGCGCGCGAAGATCTTAGACAAGATGATGACACGAAGGATTTACGTGGTTCGAGCCGCCTAAGCATAATACCCTACTCCACAGGGTGTGTGCTATTGTATTGATGATTTCAGTAGTGCTCGCGTGCGTATGATCTTGCCCCTTTTGTACCGAGCAGCACATCCTTTTATAGACCAAGGGGTGGCTGTTACATGGGTTGCCTGGCCCGACATGTGGCCCCAACGGTTATTCTTGCCTAATACACAATTAAGTATGTTTAAGCACCCTAATAACACGATAATGCCCCTTAATGGTGGCGTTACCAGCATTAAGGGTATTCTGATCGTGTGTGGGGACCGGAATCCCGACCTCCAAGGATCTCATTGGGTGGTGTCGTGGGATGCGACACCCAACAGTATAGAAGAATAGAACGAGAACAACTTTACAATACCAAGTCTTTATTGACAAGCACATCGGAAGTTTAAAAGTACTAATGGAAGGAAAGAGAACTATACATCATAGCTACACTCACAACACTAGCTATGCAAAAGCAAAGTCATCCATGCCGTGGATACTTTGCACTAGCAACACACAATTCACGGCGGCGTGCAGGGTTCCCACTCGGCTGTAAACCCTGGAGGGGGTGCAGCCTCGTCATTAAACCCGTCATCAGTGGTATAATCTGCAAAAACTCGTTAACTGCAAACGTGAGCATAAGGCTCAACAAGACTAACCCGTCTCACTAGACATATGCAAGGATGAGCACTAAACATAGGTAAGTAAATCATAAGGACCCACCTACAAGTGGATCCTTATAGTCATGTTTTATTTTGCACCTGACATTCCTCAGGCACGGCACATCATAGACTCCACAATCAAACAAGAAACGCTTTGCCGATGATATGACGTGCACAAGGCACATAATGCTATTACAGTTAAAGTATAGGGAAACTGTAAACTTTTATATGTACTATATCTAAGCCAAACAAGGTTGTTCAAGCAATTTATAAACTAATATATCATGTTCTCCTGACTTCTTTAGTATTTACTACGTCACAGCGCAGTGAACAAGTGGTACTCAATTACCGCGAGGGACGGTGATTGCAATAAGGACATACCCGAAACAACACGACACATACGCACTTTCGAAAATGCCAGCGAGTACTTTCAGCAGTACCTACATAACAATTCAGTACTAGTTGTACATGGCCACCTTTCACTAAACACTCGAATGACGAACCGGTCGATCCGTCACGAGCAGGAGGTCACTGCGTGGGGCGTACTCTGACGTGCCCACCAGCTGATTTGCACCTTGCTGCCCTCAACCCACGCCTATAAAATGGAACGGAATGCCTCGACAAACCAGTATCAAGCTACATCAGTTTACTGGAGCCCATTCTTCCAGTATGTCGTCGGTACAATTCAAGCTTGTCCAGTAGGACCGCACACGAAATGGTACTCAATCAACACAAACAGGGCTACGCACGTGAGACCATGTCTCACTGCATCCTATCCACTGCTCGGTCTCAATTTCATATTCATAAACCATTTTCTTATTTGAGAATATCCCGTGTGATAAATTCCTATCTCGCGAGTAGATTCCGACTACTCGACTTCTACCGAATTCCTATGAGCATAAGCATAGCAGTGTCTACTCAACGGGCCGTAGACCTACCCAAGATTCCATAGGATTTGTGGGCCATGCAAGTGGATGTCAAACACCTTAAACGTAATGCACAATCATCTGAAGACATAAGGTGAAATAAAACTGCAAAACATTGTAAGGAACTTAAATGCAAATTGAGGCTTGCCTGAATGCGAGTTTGAGTCTATGTTAGTTTCTGGCAGCTGGACCTCCAAGGCTTCCGGTTGCTCCTCGACTTCAGCTACTACACGATATGCATATACTAGGTATAAATGATTTTGTGAATAATTAATATGCTTAAGGTGGGGTGTGTATATTAAGATAAATTAAGACAATTATATTAATTGACTTTGGAATTTTTATGGTGGATACTAGAGATTATGTAGAAGACTCTTGCAAAGATAAGGAGATGATAAAGGATGTTTGTTATTCTTAACAATTATGTTAAGCAATAAGCTTCTCTAAATTTTGGTTGACATTTTTGGAGATGTATTATGGCTACCAAGGGTAGTATCATGTAGAGGGGGTCTCACTGGTTCTAGGAAAATTTGTTTCACAATTTTCTGAGCTTCATACAGGAGGAAATAAATTTTTAAAGTTTGGGTAAATTTCTGGAAATTGATTTTCCATTTTTCTCAATTTATAGCTACATAGAGATTTGGAACATGGATCAACCCCGTATTTTACGTCCAAAGATCTTGAAACTTATACTGGAGATCAAATGTCTTAATTATAAGGTTCTGACCAAAATTGGGAATTTTCCAATTAACAGAACTGTAGAAATGAATTCTTTGAGCATTTTGCTTATTTGAATTATGGAGAAATTTCTATGGCTTTTCATACAAATCCAAGTGCATCACTAGATAGCACTCTTCATGCTGGTTCTAACAAAATTTATTTGGGAATATTGGATAATTCTACTGGAAGTTATGGATTTTCTAAGTTGGGATTGAATCTGGATTTATTTTCCTATTGGAAATTTCAAATAAAAGGGGCTGGTCCCACTTCATTTGAATTCGAACAATCGGAATGGAGTCACACCGGGAGCCACGGGGTTAACCCGTGCAGCCACACCGGATCCTTATCCGCAACTGATCCCACGCGAGAGGGTGTGATTGACCGGTGGGACCCGCGTCTTCGTCTAACTCCCGACGCGGCGGCCCTCCTCGCCGGAACTGCGGCGGTGCCTCTCCGAAAATAGGTGCATCGATTTCCTCTTGGCCTCGCCGTGACCACTCAACCCTAAAATGGACTTCGCAAGTTGATGGTGGTGTCCAATCATGTCGGCGATGGCCGGAGACGGCGGCGCGACGGCGACGGCGGAGCTAGGGTTTTGGCCTTTGTCGGAAATGCTCGGAAATGGCTCAATAGACTCGGGAAAAGCTCTGGAAGGTTCCTGGGAGAACCAGGAGTATGATTTGGGGGTCAGATTAGGGAGACATCACCGGCAAAGTTGAATTCGATGGCGAGGTACGGGTTTTTAACCGGCAGTCGTGAAAACTTAAAATACGACCTCATCTATTGATGTCTTTCTCTCAATTTTTGTGAGGTGGTGCGATTGGAGATCTAGGAGATAATACCTTACAGGATTGAAAATTAATCATACGTAGAAACGGAATTTAACCGGTAATCTATTGATATCGGTATGAATTGTTTTGGGGAAAACATGAGATAAAGGAGCTAGGAAGCATGACAGTGGCTGAAACTTCACAAGAAGCATCTAAGTACCTTTGCGCACCTTATTGCTTCAAAGAGGAAGATGGAATCGTGCTTGATGTGGCCTGCCCTCGTGGAACAAGAAGCTTCCCCTAGCGACTTCACCCGCGAGCGTCGAGGAAACTTCGAAATACCGCACATATAAGCAGAGAATCAAACAAAGGATTGGACATGAAGGAAGAGCAACTTGTTAATCCACCTTTTGCTGTTGGAAGCACTGCGATTCCTTGCATCATTTGGCTAGTGCATCGAGAATGGCGGCGGCGGTGCGGTGCAGTGGCGGAAGAACGAAAACAGAGGCGAGTGCTCGGGGTGGTGTTCACTTCGACCGGGGGAGGGTATTTATAGGCCGGGGAGGAGTAAGAGGCACGCCATGAAGCAGGCAGGCGAGCAGCTTCGTGGTGCCTTGCATGCAGTGCGGTGTCGAGCAGAGGAACGCCGGAAAAACGGCGTGCAGAGCAGCTTCTAGTGTGTCCCACTGACTAGTGGGTCCCACGACCCTTATCCCTGCCCCTTCTCTGCAGACTTCAATTCTCCTACCAAATGGTGTCCAGAATTTATAGATTTTTGTGGGGAGGCTCAAATAAATATCTAGAATTTGATTCTGCAATTGGATTTTGAATTTGAGAAAGTTTCAATTGGATATCAAATTCAAATTTGAATTTGGATGGAATTCAATGGTGCCACTAATTTAAATAGCAATTGAGTTCCAAAAATTGTGAAACCATGGGGATAAGTCAAGCAAGTTCTGATGACCATGATGGTGTGTTCAATTCTTGATGTTCAAATAAGTTCAACAGCATTCAAAATTTGAATTCAAAACAGGGTTTGAATTTGCTAAGTGTCTCAATTAAAACTTTGCAGGAAGTCTATTTGGAATATTAGACAACCATAGAAAAATTTATGGCCTCTGAATTGAAAATTTTTGACAGGACCAAATATACAGTAGTATATATTCAATTTATGTTAATTTGAATATCTATTTGGTACTGCATATTAAATTGGCCTAGCAATCTTTCTTCAAATAATTCCCAAATTTAAAGAGAGGTCAAAAGAAATAAATCTAAGTTTATTGGCGAACTTCATTCCTCATGTTAATAAATTTAAACATGAGTAGAAGAAAAGATTTGATGAGATCAAGTTTATAAGCATGGCTATAATTGGTCTCCATTAGGGTTAACAACCAATTTACAACTGAACCTCATATGAAAGAAAAGGTGGGATTTTACATTCCTCCCCCCTTAAAATAATCTCGTCCCTAGATTACAAAAGGAAGGATAAAAAGAAAAGACCTAATGAACATATGATGTCAAGAAGTTCGGATAATTGGTTTTAAGATATTCCTCGCTTTCCCACGTTGCTTCATCAGCGGTGTGGTTTCCCCACAAGACCTTGTAGAAACGCAAGGTGCGGGTTCTTGTGGTACGAGTCTTCTCATCAATTATCTGGGTTGGATGTTCGGAGTATGTAAGATCTGGTTGGAGGGCTTCCAAATCCTCCATACGGACTTTTGCTGGGGCCCTGAGACATTTTCTCAATTGTGAAATGTGAAACACATTGTGGACCCCTGAAAGCAATGCTGGCAGCTCTAACCGGTAGGCTACAGGTCCGCATTGCTCACTTATTACGAATGGTCCGATGAAACACAGAGCTAGTTTCCCTTTTACTATGAAACGATGAATCCCTTTCATTGGAGATACGCGAAGATAAACGTGATCCCTGATATCAAAATGAAGTGGTCGACGTCGTTTGTCCGCATAGCTTTTCTGGCGAGACTGAGCAGCCTTAAGGTTGGCTTGAATAACTCGTACTCGAGCTTCGGCTTCCTTTACCAAGTCTATACCATATGTTACTCATTCACCGGATTCACACCAGTTCAACGGTGTGCGGCACTTCTGGCCATAAAGAGCTTCATATGGTGCCATTTGAATGCTAGTATGATAACCATTGTTGTATGAGAACTCCGCCAATGGTAGATGATCATCCCAATTCTTACCATGGTGAATGGCACAGACGCGGAGCATATCCTGTTGTACTTGGTTTACTCGTTCCGTTTGACCGTCAATCTGTGGGTGGTAAGCTGAGCTTCTAATCAATTTGGTACCCAGAGATGCGTGGAGCTGCTCCCAAAATCGAGCAACAAACAAAGTTCCACAATCTGATATGATAGTGCGGGGTACTCCGTGTAAGCATAAGATCCTGGCAATATATAGCTTTGCATATTGGCGTGCCATGTACTTGACATTGACTGGAATAAAGGGAGCCGACTTGGTGAGTCGGTCGACTATCACCCAAATCGATTCATGTTTGTGAAAAGTGAGAGGTAACCCAACAATGAAATCCATGCTGATGTCCTCCCATTTTCAGGCAGGTATGCTTAACAGTTGTAATTGTCCGGCTGCTTTCAGATGGTCGGCTTTCACTCGTCGACATGTATCAGATTCAGATACATACTTCGCTATTTCCCTCTTCATCCGAGTCCACCAAAATTTCTTCTTCAAGTCTTGGTACAATTTGTTACTTCCCGGATGAATAGAATATTTGGACAAATGAGCCTCATCCAAAATTTTCTTTCAAAGTTCCACATTGCGGGTACCACGATGCGGTCTTTGAAACAAATGGTACCTTCATCGTCACCTCGGAAACACTTTTTCCCCCTTTTTCATTCGTTGACGAATATGGGATATGCCCTTGTCCTCCTTCTGAGCCTCCATAATTTCCTCCCTTATGGTGGGAATGAGGGCTAGGTTGTAGAGCGCCCCATACGGAACCAAGTAGAGACTCAGTTCTTCTTCCTCTATCAAGGTGATAGAAAGGTTATTGATATGGGACTTGCGACTTCGTGCATCTGTGACTACATTTGCCTTTCCGGAATGCTAGTGGATCTCAATCTCGTAGTCTTTGATTAACTCCAACCATCTTTGTTGTCGCATATTCAATTCTTTCTGGGTGAAGATGTACTTCAAGCTTTTGTGATCGGTGTAGAGATGTACTAGGTTGCCCCATAGATAGTGTCTCCACATCTTTAAAGCTAGTACCATGGCAGCGAGTTCAAGATCATGAGTCGGATAATGTTGCTCATGTTTCCGAAGCTGCCGGGATCCATAAGCGATCACTCTTCTTTCTTGCATTAATATGCGACCCAGACCAATTCCAGATGCATCACAATAAACATCAAAGGATCTTGTTGTGTCGGGTTGGGCTAACACTGGTGCTGTTGTGAGGTGTTTTACCAATGCTTGGAAACCCTCCTCGCATTCATTTGTCCAGGTATACCTCTTTTTTTTCTTCAGAAGTTCTGTCATTGGTTTAGCTATCTTGGAAAAGCTTGGGATGAACCTCCGGCAATATCTAGCTAAACCCAGGAAACTTCGAACTTCATGCACAGACTTGGGAGACTCCCATTTGAGTACTTGCTTAATCTTGCTTGGATCAACTACAATCCCTTCGGCAGAGATGATGTGCCCCAGAAATGGCACTTGGTTAATCCAGAACTCACATTTGCTGAACTTTGCATACAATTTGTGGTCCCGCAATCGCTGAAGCACGATGTGCAAATGGTGTGCATGTTCTTCTTCGGACTTTGAGTATACAAGGATGTCATCGATGAAGACCACGACAAACATTTCCAAATCCTGCATGAATACCGAATTCATGAGATACATTAAATGGGCCGGTGTGTTGGTTAATCCGAAGGACATGACAAGGTACTCATATAATCCATACCTCGTCAATAATGCTGTCTTAGTTATATCCTCGGGTCAAATCTTGATCTAATGATAACCAGAGCGAAGATCCATCTTTGAAAATACCCGAGCACCTACCAACTGATCGAACAGAATATCGATACGGGGTAGTGGATACTTGTTCTTGATTGTGACAGCATTGAGTGGACGTTAGTCCACACATAGTCTCAATGTTTTATCCGTCTTTTCCACGAACAGTGCAGAACAGCCCCAAGGTGACAAACTTGGACGAATAAAACCCTTGTCCAACAGTTCATCCAGCTGCTCCTTCAGTTCTGCCAGTTCTTTAGGTGCCATCTTATACGTTCTTCTCGAGATTGGCACTGTTCCCGATACGAGTTCAATCTTAAACTCGACATCTCTTTCTGGTGGCATACCAGGAAGATCTTCGAGAAAAACGTCCAGATATTCACATACTACCGGAATATCTTCGAGTTTACAGGCTTCAGTGTTATTAGCAGTTGGAGGCACATGGATATTACTCTCAAGAGTGAGAATTTTGGGAGAGTGGACCGAAGAATTTAGATATATTCTCGAAGGAATGATGTCAATAACAGCACCGTTGTATTGCAACCATGCCATTCCTAAAATGACATCTAATTTCTGATGCTCCAATATAATGAGAGAGATAGGGTATATGTTCCCACCCAGACTAAGAGGTACCCTATGGACCATCTTATCTGCTACTACTTTGCCTTCCGGAGAACAAATAATATATGGGGTTTTTGTGAAAATGATATGCAACTGGTATTGATTGACATAAGACTTGCTAATAAAATTATGGGAAGCACCGGAGTCAAAAAGGATGACTACGGGATGACCAATGAGAGAGAACATACCCGTGAGTACGGGTGCGCCTTCCGGAACGTCCTCGATGGCGAGGTGGTGGACATTACCAGTTCTGCTGGCTGGCTTCTTGGGTTGGTTGCGAGGCTGGTTTGCCCCTGGTACGATGACTATCCTCCGCTCTGTGGGCAGTCCTTGGAGAAGTGTCCCTTACGTCCACACGTATAACACGTGTACGGGGTCTGACCGGCACAGAATGGAGGACGGAATCCTGATGCACGTGGTGGAGGTAGAGGTGCACGCGGAATCATCCCCTGTTGCTGTTGTGGCGGAAGTCGGCGTTGTTGAATGGGCGACCACGAAACATTGGTGGTCGTGATGGCGGCTGCCACCTCTGGCCGGATGGTGATCGATATACCATGCGGTATTTCTGAGGAGTACCTCCTCTGCTGCCCTGCGGAGCACTCCTTTTCTTCTTGTCTAAGAACAGCTCCCTAGAAGCGTCTTCCTGCACGATCGCGGCATTGACCATGTTGTTGAAGCTGCCGCTATTGAACAAGGCAAGCTTGTCCTTCATCTTGTGTTCAAACCCCGATAGAAGCATTCCCGCTTCCGATCTTCAGTATTCACTTGGTCCTGAGCATATTGGGCCAAGTGGTTGAATATCTTGGAGTACTCGTAAGAACTCCTTCCTCCTTGTTTCAGCTCCAAGAACTCTTGAAGCTTCCTTCTCATCACACCGGAAGGTATGTGATAGGCGCGAAACGCCTCCCGGAACTCCTCCCAGCTCGCGGCATAGCCGACTAGTCGTGCGGCAAGGTAATTTGCCCACCACGCACCAGCAGACCCTTGTAGTCGTTGGGCCGTGAACAGGGTCTTCCGATGTTCAGTCACTCGTAGCGAACCGAACTTCCCTTCAATGGAGCGGAGCTAGTTGTCCGCCTCCAATGGTTCATCGGCCTCCATGAAGACCGGCGGGTGCGTTGACATGAAATCCGAGTACGAACTCAGAGAAGGTTGTCGTGGACCCGCATCTGGTGGCCCTCCTTGACGGGACGAATGTTGGACCAGAGTCTGTAGTAACTCCGTTTGCTCGTCGCGCGAGCCAAGCACTGCGGCGAGAACCTCCGCTAGACTCCTTGGAAGTTCCGGAGGTGATGGTGGAGGAACTTGTTGCTGCGGCGTTGTAGCTGACTGCTGGGTTGGAGATTCGTCCTCACGACCACGACTGGATCCCCCCATTTCAGGTACCGAGCGAGTACGCACCATTCTGCATGCAAATGACTTAAAATCAGCACATGTTTTTTTCCTTTATCCAGTTTATCATTCAGTAGCATGACTTTTTGATAAGGAAATAAGTGCATCACATTCACATATATTGATAAATTACAAACTTTATACAATATATATTATCTCATGACCAAGTTTACGGTAGTGTACTTCAAAAAGATGGACTCCCACTATGGAAATACATCTCTACCATACTTGGTTCCCATGAGATGTCATACACATCTTATCAGCTTAGACATACCCACTACTATTCTTAATATGAGACAAACATGGTCACAAAAGAAACACAAGAGCAACTATTAAACTATATGTTGCCTCGTGACCGCAGATGTGCTGCCACATCCCACTCCAATACGTCCTACTCGACATACTCGAGTTCCTCGGGATCTTCTTCTTCTTCTTCATCATTCGAAGTTGGTGCCATAGGTGCGGTTGCGGGAGCAAGAGTTGCTACCCCACCCACCATAGATGAAGTCGCGGCAACTAAAGATTTCACATCAGCCTGTAGAAGAAACATCCTCATGTCTTCCAGTTCCTTCTGTGCATTTTTGCATCTGGCCTTCCAATCCTGAGTTTCCCCTCTGGATTGATCCCTTTCTTGAGTCACCTCACTCAGCTGTTCATCCAACAGTTGCACCTCGAGTTGGCTCGCTTCCAACGCGCTTTCTGCGTGTTGTGTTTTCATGCGACCTTCCAATCGAGCTTGAACAGCCTGGTGCCATTGCTTCTCCCTTAAGTTTAAACGGCGGTTTAGGGTAGCAACTGTGGACCTAAGTGAGTCGTTGGCACCTTCAAAGTGATCCCCTCGAATCAAGGCCTGCTTCAGGTCACTCATCATTTTTCCCAGGCTAACATGCTGATCAAGGCTCTCCTGACACGCTGATGCCGTATATGATGTAAAATCATCTTGGGTACTTCTTCAGTATGCCCATATGCTGCAACCATCCGACTTGCCCACTCATCACCGGATCTACCGTCGACTGGAAAGAGCTCGAATGGAGTGCAAGCCATAGAATGGTAATGAAGTTTGCAAAACCTCATGATTGCCACACTTGCGGCATAACATCATGTGTCTTCCAATTGAATTCCTTGCACTTCGATGGAAAAGGGAGCCCATCCAATATTTAATGGAGCAGCAGGCACATCCACATAAATGGTGCACCTCGTTACCCCTCCGTCATCGATCTCCTTGCCCCAATAGTCCGGTATTTCACGATATCCGAACCGTTGAAGCATTGCAATCAACAAATCCAGAAAACCCTTCAGAAGTGTACACTTCGTGAACACCCATCCGTTTGGTAAGTATACTATAGAATCCGCCATCTGTGAAAAAGATACTGGAACAATGAGAAGGTTTCCAACACTCAACAGTTTAAGAAAATTGAAAACTGGAGTTGTAATCACAGTCTGTTCCAGCTGACCTCCCTGTATAAACTCAAAATTTTCATACAGGAAACTTCAGAACCAGGTGTGGGATTGAATACAAAAGTTGTAGTACACTTTATAACCTTTCCATATTGTACTCATACAGCTCCAGGTGAGCTATGGAATAGAATCTATGCAGGTTTAAAGTAGACCCAAATTTTCTGGAAATTTTGACAGAACCTCTCCTGTATATGTGGTGATTTCCACAATTTATACAGGTATATCATGACAATATTTTGAGGTAATTACTAAATAAACATTGTATAAAACAAGTTAACAATTCAGTGATAAAATATTTTGTCCATGAAACATTTGTTACATAGGTATAGTGTGCTAATTCTAAACTAGGTGCTAACTGTTCCAGTTCTGATCTGCCAGAACCAAGTTTGCAACCATAGGAATTCAACACGGCTATACCAAGATTTAGGCCACGAGTACAACACGAAGTTGATAGAGGACTTTCTATTCTTTCCATAAATGTATATATATGACCATTTCACTATTCTGTATCAAAAGCTAAAGCTATCTAAACTTAACAGATGAACTGACTGTTGTTCAATCGCAGCCCTGCAGTTCACTGTTTTGAGCTCGAAATTTGAATTGCCTCCAGTTTGAATCAAGAGGAACTTTAAATAACAAAACTGTAGATCTGCTTCTCCCATTTTCAGATATACATCATAATAAGGCAGAAAATTTTTCTACGGTGAGTTATTATAAAAATACAGAGACTGGTACAACGATAGTGTTATCTGGAGCAGTTTAAGCATACCCCAGATTTCAATAGATTATCAAGCTTTTCTGCCTTGATGGTCAACAGAAAAGCTGTAGAGGACTTTGAGAGATTCCCATACATATAGCATACCCCTAAGTTTATTTCTAACTAACCAAGATTACAACCTGGCGAAGATGAGCAAACGTTGGCCAGAAATCAAGAATCTTGGTGCTAACCCATGTTGAATCGAATTTTTATCTTTGCAGAGTCCAAACCTACCAGTACCTGATAGTTGGACTTTCCAAACTATAATGCATCCAAATTTTGTCGTTGTTGGGGATGGTAAAGTATCAAAGTTGATACCGACGGTACTATGTGCCTTACCAAAGAAAATTCTAACCGGTTATTTTCGGATACGTTTATAGGTGGTCCTAGTATCGTTCACTTGCAAACGTGTGCTACACGGGTTGCTACCGTAGTCAATGCTGCAAAAGACAAACAATCCCCTTTCACACCTTCACACCTCAAGGGCGGCACGGGGAAACACGACAGGCAGTCACAATAATACATATGAAAATAAATGGATACGACTCTGGTGTGAGTCGCCCTCGAGTGAGGTCATGTCTCGAGGTACATGGCTGTAAATACGTTTGTACAGCAAAGACTCCCATACGAACCGGCTTATACACGCTCGGACATATGTGATTCGCATGCTCCCTTAGAATATGAATGATTCTAGAGAGGCATACTATCGGGTTATACACCACCCGACGGGGGCTCCCACTAACTTTGAAGCACGCTGGGGTACCGCGTGTCATAGGTTCCCAGAAACATAGAAAGCTTCAGAGACTCCTATTAACATTTCCCTGCTAATCCACGAAAAACTTCCATGCTACCTCTCGCATGGTGAGCTTACCGCAAATGATCCGCTTACGGTGGCGTACCATACCTCTTACCTGACGTTCGGTGCGTCGTTACAGAATTAATAACATATAAGTTAGTTTACCACCTGTATATCTTATTCTAATAATACTCCTTATAAGGGCATATAGCTAATTCCTCACTCAAACCTAATTTTTGAAAATATGTTCTTTTCATGTACTCTATTCCCAATGATGCTCTGATACCATGTCTGTGGGGACCGGAATCCCGACCTCCAAGGATCCCATTGGGTGGTGTCGTGCGATGCGACACCCAACAATATACAAGAATAGAACGAGAACAAATTTACAATACCAAGTCTTTATTGACAAGCACAGCGGAAGTTTAAAAGTACTAACGGAAGGAAAGAGAATTATACATCATAACTACGCACTCAGCACTAGCTATGCAAAAGCAAAGTCATCCATGCCCTGGATACTTTGCACTAGCAACACAAAATTCACGGTGGCGTGCAGGTTTCCCACTTAGCTGTAAACCCTGGAGGGGGTGCAGCCTCGTCATTAAACCCGTCATCGGTCGTATAATCTGCAAAAACTCGTTAACTGCAAACGTGAGCATAAGGCTCAGCAAGACTAACCCGTCTCACTAGACATATGCAAGGATGAGTACTAAACATAGGTAAGTAAAGCATAAGGACTCGCCTACAAGTAGATCCTTATAGTCATGTTTTATTTTGCACCTGACATTCCTTAGGCACGGCACATCATAGACTCCACAATCAAACAAGAACGCTTTGCCGATGATATAATGTGCACAAGGCACATAATGCTATTACAGATAAAGTATAGCGAAACTGTAAACTTTTAATTGTACTATCTCTAAGCCAAACAAGGTTGTTCAAGCAATTTATAAACCAATATATCATATTCTCCTGACTTCTTTAGTATTTACTATGTCACGGCGCGGTAAACAAGTGGTACTCTATTACCGTATGGGACGGTGATTGCAATCAGGACATACCCAGAACAACATGATACATACACACTTTCAGAAATGCCAGCGAGTACTTTCGGCAGTACCTACATAACAATTCAGTAAACACTCGAATAACGAATTGGTCGATCCGTCACGAGCAGGAGGTCACTACGTGGGGCGTACTCTGACGTGCCCACCAGCTGTTTTACACCTTGCTGCTCTCAATCCACACCTATAAAACGGAACGGAATGCCTCGACAAACCAGTATCAAGATACGTCAGTTTACTGGAGCCCATTCCTCCAGTATGTCGCCGGTATAATTCAAGCTTTTCCAGTAGGACCGCACATGAAACAGTCCTCAATCGACACAACCAGGGCTACTCACGCGAGACCACGTCTCACTGCATCCTATCCACTGCACGGTGTTAATTTCATATTCATAAACCATTTTCTTATTCTAGAATCTCCCGTTGATAAAATTCCTATCTCGCGAGTAGATTCCAACTACTCGACTTCTACCGAATTCCTATGAGCATAAGCATAGCAGTGTCTACACAACGGGCCGTTGACCTACCCAAGATTCCATAGGATTTGTGGGCCATGCAAGTGGATGTCAAACACCTTAAACGTAATGCACGATCATCTGAAGACATAAGGTGAAAAAAAACTACAAAACACTGTAAGGAACTTAAATGCAAACCGGGGCTTGCCTAAATGCTGTCTTAGTTTCTGGCAGATGGACCTCCAAGGCTTTCGGCTGCTCCTCGACATCAGCTACTACACGATATGCATATACTAGGTATAAATGATTTTATGAATAATTAATATGCTTAAGGTGGGGTGTGTATATTAAGATAAAATAAGACAAATATCTTAATTAACATTGGAATTTTTATGGTGGATACTAGAGATTATGGAGAAGACTCTTGCAAAGAACAGGAGAAGATAAAGGATGTTTGTTATTCTTAACAATTATGTTAAGCAATAAGCTTCTCTAAATTTTGGTTGACATTTTTGGAGATGTATTATGGCTATCAAGGGTTGTATCATGTAGAGGGGGTCTCACTGGTTTTAGGAAAATTTGTTTCACAATTTTCTGAGCTTCCTAAAGGAAGAAACTGATTTTTAAAGTTTGGGTAAATTTTTGGAAATTGATTTTTCCATTTTTATCGATTTATATCTACATAGAGATTTGGAACATGGATCAACCCAGTATTTTAAGTTTAAACAGCTTGAAACTTTTACTGGAATTCAAATGTATTAATTATATGGTTTTGACCAAAATTGGGAATTTTCCAATTAACAGAACTGTAGGAATGAATTCTTTGAGCATTTTGTTTATTTGAACTATGGAGTCCTTTCTATGGATTTTCATACAAATCCAAGTGCATCACTGGACATTACTCTTCATGCTGGTTCTAAAAAAATTTATTTGGGAATTTTTGGATAATTCTAATGGAAGTTATGGATTTTCTAAGTTGGGATTGAATCTGGATTTATTTTCCTATTGGAAATTTCAAATAAAAGGGGCTTGTCCCACTTCATTTGAATTTGACCAATCGGAATGGAGCCACACCGGGAGCCATGGAGTTAACCCGCACAGCCACACCGGATCCTTATCAGCAACTGATGCCACGCGAGAGGGTGTCACTGACCAGTGGGACCCGCATCTTCGTCTACCTCCCGACGCGGCGGCGCTCCTCGCCGGAACTGCGGCGGTGCCTCACTGGACTTAGGTGCATCGACGTCTTCTCGGCCTCACCGTGACCGCTCAACCCTAAAATTGACCACGCAAATCGATGGTGGTGTCCAATCATGCCGGCGATGGCCAGAGACGGCGGCGCGATGGCGACGGCGGAGCTAGGGTTTCAGCCTTTGTCGAAAATGCTCGGAAATGGCTCAATAGACTCGGGAAAAGCTCGGGAAGGTTCCTGGGAGCACCAGGAGTATGATTTGGGGGTCATATTGGAGAGACATCACCGACAAAGTTGAACTCGACGGCGAGGTACGGGTTTTTAACCGGCGGCCATGAAAACTCAAAATCTGACCTCATCTCTCGATGTCTTTCTCTCAATTTTGGTGAGGTGGTGCGTCTGGAGATCTAGGAGATAATACCTTACTGGATTGAAAATTAATCGTACGTAGAAACAGAATTTAACTGGTAATCTATTGATGTCGGTATGAACTATTTTGGGGAAAACTTGAGATAAAGGAGCTAGGAAGCATGACAGTGGCTGAAACTTCACAAGAAGCATCTAGGTACCTTTGCGCACCTTATTGCTTCAAAGAGGAAGATGGAATCGTGCTTGAAGTGGCCTATCCTCGTGGAACAGAAAGCTTCCCCTAGCGACTTCTCCCGCGAGCGTCGAGGAAACTTCGAAATACCGCACATATAAGCAGAGAATCAAACAAAGGATTGGACAGGAAGGAAGAGCAACTAGTTAAGCCACCTTTTGCTGTTGGAAGCACTGCGATTCCTTGCGTCGTTTGGCCGGCGCGTCGAGAATGGCGGCGGCGGTGTGGTGTAGTGGCGGAAGAACGAAAATAGAGGCGAGTGCTCGGGGTGGTGTTCACTTCGACCGGGGGAGGGTATTTATAGGCCGGGGAGGAGTAAGAGGCATGCCATGAACCAGGCAGGCGAGCAGCTTCGTGGTGCCTTGCATGCGGCGCGGTGTCGAGCAGAGGAACGCTGGAAAAACGGCGTGCAGAGCAGCTTCGAGTGTGTCCCACTGACTGGTGGGTCCCACGACCCTTATCCCTGCCCCTTCTCTGCAGACTTCAATTCTCCTACCAAATGGTGTCCAAATTTTCTAGATTTTTGTGGGGAGGCTCAAATAAATATCTAGAATTTGATTCTGCTATTGGATTTTGAATTGGAGAAAGTTTCAATTGGATTTCAAATTCAAATTTGAATTTGGATGGAATTCAATGGTGCCACTGATTTAAATAGCAATTGAGTTCCAAAAATTGTGAAACCATGGGGATAAGTCAAGCAAGTTCTGCTTACCATGATGGTGTGTTCAATTCTTGATGTTCAAATAAGTTGAACAGCATTCAAAATTTGAATTCAAAACAGGGTTTGAATTTGCTAAGCGTCTCAATTAAAATAGCAAACAAAGTTCAAAATTTATTAAACTTTGCAGGAAGTCTATTTGGAATATTAGACAACCATAGAAATATTTATGGCCTCTGAATTGAAAATTTTTGATAGGACCAAATATACAGTAGTATATATTCAATTTATTTTAATTTGAATATCTATTTGGTTCTGCATATTAAATTGGCCTAGCAATCTTTCTTCAAATAATTCCAAAATTCGAAGAGAGGTCAAAAGAAATAAATCTAAGTTTATTGGTGAAGTTCATTACTCATGTTAATAAATTTAAACATGAGTAGAAGAAAAGATTTGAGATCAAGTTTATAAGCGTGGCTATAATTGGTCTCCATTAGGGTTAACAACCAATTTATAACTGAACCTCATATGAAGGAAAATGTGGGATTTTACATCGTGCGCCATTAATATTTCATTAATGGAGCATAATTAGGCCTTGTAATTGTAGCAATAAGAGTCCTTTGAATACTTGTCTCATTGGAGATCCGTCTGTATTCCCGTTGGTGGCGTAGGTCCGGAGGCTTGACATGTGGCAGCTCTGGAGCTTTCCCTTGCGGGAAGGTAGGTCCGAAGCTGCTATACACATGGAGGCACCAGAGCTTCATTCTACGGGGGCTAGGTCCGGGGTCACTGTACATGTGTCAAGTGCGGAGCTACCCTATGTAAAGGGTGAAGCTCCTGTCTTGTGTTACACATGGCAGTGTCAGAGCTCCCCTATGTAGGAGGTGGGTCCAGTGCCGTTTGACACGTGTGGCCCATGGAGGTCATCAACATTGACAGGTGGAACTCCCTTGCACTTCTTGCGGTACCATGGTGTACGCGGTACGCAGGGTACTGACAGTGGCCCCGAGCCCACCTCTGGGTGAAAACCCTTTGGGTTAAGTAGTTCTACCGGAGGTGGGGCCATCCTCGATTCACGCGCTGCGGCTTCAAAGGTCTTTTGATGTATCGTTGGGGCGATGGTTTGGGGTTAAACCGTCGTCGCGTGATTTGTTTTGAATGTGGCATATGAGATCTTTGAGTGTGGATCTCACGCAATTGAAGGTAGCCGGTTCCCAATACAAAAATTGTATCGGTTCCGAGCGCCTTGTCAAATTGGGTTTCCCGCCACCCATCATGACAATTGTTCGCCTTGGGTAATAACCACAACCTCTTCGTCGGGGTGGCCCCGAGCCGATTCGTCACTGACGGGGTAGGTTCTTTGTAATGTGGACTTGTTCTCGTTGCGGTTTCCATCCAAGCGTCATGGAGGCATACGTAAGAAGGAAAGCCCGCACGGTTTGAGGACTCCTTACGCTTTCGATCAAACTCGTAAGAGCCTCCCAAACTTTGCCTAGCTTTCTCCTCTTTCGCTCCACTTTGCCGCGATGGAGTTAGGTCTTTGCAAGAGCCGCATCCAGAGCAAGGACAATCTGATGAAGGTCCAGACCTTCATGGGATGGTCCAGAGATTCCTTCAACCACTTGGTCCGTGCCGGCAAGCTCCCCTTCAAGAAGGAGCGCCGCAGGGAGATGGTGTACTTCTCAGTGTATGCCATGGTGGGACTGATCCCACCTTTCTCGAGCTTCATCTTGATGCTACATGGACTTCTACGGCCTCCAACTGCATCACCTCGGCCCGCACACCCTCCTGCTCATGGCGACTTTGTCCACTTATGCGAGATGTGTGTGGGCGTTCCTCCCTGCGCCGAATTGTTCCGGACCTTCTTCACAGCCCATACCACTGGCAAGGGGACCGAGTTGCTTGGATTCTACTACTTCGTGAAGCGCATGAACTGTCCCTTCAAGTACTTGAAGTCATTCCCCTATGGCAAATGGGACGACTGGAAGAAGGATTGGATCGTCATCGCAGTGGAGGAGCACGACAGGTTGGAGCTGCCTCGAGGACTCCCCAACATCGACACTGATGCCTGGAATGTAGTTCCAAAGCTATCGAATGCATTTAACCCTGTCTTGACCAGGATCCGAGAATGAGTGGAGGGTGGACTGACCCCCCATATGGTCTTCGGAAATTTCTTGGTGAACAGGTGGGCTCTGCTGAGGAGGAGGGAGAAGCTCGCTTGGGCTTTCAACTGTGTGATGGATGACGACCAGATTAAAACCGGTTTGAAATCCAACTTGTATGAAGAAGCTTTGAAGCTCCATCTCAAGAAATTTCAGCACGGGTCTATCGCCGATGATGCTTTAGCTCCGCTGACTGCTTTCCTACCTCTAAACATGATTCCAGAGATCCGTAGGGAGCTCTAGAGGAAGATGCCAGCGCTAGATGACCTTGGCGAGGTGGGCAAGCGTAGGGTCTCCAGAGTTGTAATAGCCGGAGATTCCGAGGAGGTGGTCGCCCCTACGCCGAGTCGAAAAGTTGATGATGTCAGCAATGGCAAGGGCAAGGAGCCAGCCGAATTTTCCAGTTGGAAGAGAAAGCTGAGGCACCCTGATGGGAGCTCTGTTAGGTCTGCTCCATCTACAACTGCCCCTTCTCCCCATCGAGGGAGATCTACTGCGGCGATATCTCCTTCAGTGCAAGCGTCCTCGAGAGGCGCAAGTTCCTTACAGTCGACTCTGGTTCCAGCGCCAGCTATGAGCTCCAGGTCCAGTAGTCCTTCCCAACCAAGGAAGACCTCGGCTGGGGCAACACCAATGATGACGGCAGACTCTGGGCGACATTCCGGAGCTCCCTCCGTGCCAACCACGGCAAGTTCCGACTCTGAGCCTCTGGCGATGAAGTTCCGCGCCGATTGGAGTGGTAGCTTCCTAAGGTAAGCTTTGCTTTTTCACCTTAATTTGCCACTCTTATTTTTGTCATGTTTTGAATCTTCCAATTTTTTTTACTGCAGGGCATCAAAGACGAGGTCTAAAGCTCCGGCCTCTGTTGCAACGACAGAAACGGTGCAGACGGAAACACCAGCTTCAACCCCCGTGCCTCCTCAAGTTGTTGTTGTGGTCACGGCAGCTCCGACGCCAGCTGTCGTGGATCTAGATTCAGAGTCATCGCCAGAGACTCCTGTGGTAGTGCCAGACCACGGGGAAGACATGCATGAAGACGCTCCAGTAGTGGCGTCACTAGCGACTGAAGCTCCGACACAGGACGCGGAGATGGTGGAAGCTCCGGCAATGGGGCCGGAGGTAATTGAGGCTCCGGTCGCTATGCCAAAAGTTGCTGCTAAGCCGGTAGTTCAACCGGTGGTGCCAGAAGCTCCGGCCCTTGAGCCGGAAATCGTGGATGCCCCGGCAACCAAGTCAGTGGTACTTGAAGTTGTGGCCCTTGAGCCGGAGGTTTTTGAAGCTCCGACAGTTGAGCTGGAGGTAGCTGAAGTACCGGTGCCTAAGATGGTGATGGAAATGGCTTCGGGTGAAGCTCCAAAGACCACCCCAGAAGTAACTGCTCCGGAGGTGCCCATGCCCGAGTTAGAACACCGTGAAGAGGCGGAGGCGGGCTCTTCACCCGCAGAGCCAGCAATTGAAGTTCCTGCGTCAGGACCTTTGGCTTCGGCTTCGGAGGTAGAATTTTGTAGGATCGAAGAGCACGTGAAAAGCTACCAGAGAGGGTGGTGAATGGTAGATTTTACAAATCTTGCGCAGCAGAAACAATTAAATCCCAACCCCTTTGGTAGAAAATCAAACATTTGATAAACCATGTGTACACATGAGCTTAAACGTGTTCAATCATGACAAAAATGTAGATATCAGAGAAAATCAAGTCACGATGATAACACAATAAGAATCACATAAATCCGTCGAGAGAAACTCATGTTACGATCGAAAGATCGAACAAGGGTCAATCTGTTCTACAGAGTAAAAACGGTTCTAGAACACTGCAAAGAAACTCGTGTAGATCAGAAACCACAAATCCAATTACCGTGAAATTTTGAAAGATGATAGAAAATTAAGTTGTGAAGACAACCAAAAAAGAATCACATCAATCAGATCTGTAAAACTCGTGTTATGATAAAACAACCAAAGAAAGGTAGTGATGTGCAGAAACTCGACGAGAAAGACTTGAAGAAAACAAGTCGGGCGAACAAGGCACAAAAGTTCTTTTCAACTACGAATGTTATTCAGTAGAACAAAAGAGGAACAGCCCCAAAGTCGTCTCACTACGAGTTCTAGCCTCCCTTGCTTATATAACCAGCCAGAAGGCCAAACCAACTCAAATGAGGACTCTAATCCCACTCAAATCACGAATCGAAACTTTCCATAACTACTCAAAATCTTTCTATTCGCAGATAGAAACAATCTTGAGACATCTTAACAAACCAGGAACACATCCCGTATTCCTAAACAGCTTGACTTTCGTGCAGCACACGAAAACTACCATAACCAACTCAGTACTTTCCATATTGAGCCACAACCGACTCAACCAGCAGCCGAAGTCATCATGCGATATGATCTGATCCTTCAGATCTTCCTTCCATAACCTGTCTTCAGAATCATGTTGCCATGTCATGCATGGCATGCATACATGCAAACACCTTCCTTCAATGTCCAGTAACCTTCATATGCACTACCCTTGATTCAATCATCCTACGAGACCCCCTGACCCATTCAACCACAATTCCTCCTGAACTTGGTTGTAGGAACCTCATCTCCTCCCTGAGACTAGTCCAAAGGATCCTGTCACCAGCCATGACTTGAACTCGAGAAACACCTGCACATGAACAAACAACCAATTCATTCGATCCTCAGTCCGCGACTTGACTCAAATTACTTCCAAACACAACACCTTACGTGAGCACCTCACATAAGCATGTTGCAAATCATAGCAAAACGATATCAGCCATATCAACCAAAACGCACCAAAAACTTAGCAAATGAATACTAAGCAATCTTTCAAAGAATATAAGGCAAGTTCGAAACATTGCAAGTTAAAAGCAGAACCATCACAAACTAGCTCCGGAGCTTGCCAAAACTAACCGGACCTTGAGTCAGACCTTATCAAAGCTAGCAAGATCTAGTGCCGGAACTTACCAAAGCTAGCAGGACCTAGCACTGGAGCCAACCAAAGCTAGTCAGACATAGCGCTGGAGCTTACCAAAGCTAGTCGGACCTAGAGACGGAGCTAACCAAAGCTAGTACAACCTAGCGTCGGAGCTTACCAAAGCTAGTATAACCTAACACCAGAGCTAGAAAAACATGTTAGAGCTAACCAACCAAAGTCGGACCTAGAAAAACATCCTGGAGCATAACAAAGACACGCCGGATCTATCAAAGACATGTCGGAGCTAAAGACAAAGCTCACCGGAGCTACCCAAAAACTTGTTGGACCTTGACAAAGCAAGTCGGACCTATTGTCGGACCTTGCAGAAGCTCGGAGCTAGAGTCGGACCTTTCTAAAAAGGGTGTTTTGGCAAAATTTTAGAACTTATATTATCAAAGCCAATATATTCAGTACAAGCCAATATATTCAGCACACATAGGTTTCGCAATCTCCCCCTTGATGAATGCATTGGCAACACCACTTAAAATTCGAACATTGACTTATTCACATTAAAAATTTTGAAAACAAGTTCTTCCCATTTGGTAACACCACATAAAAAAATTTCTTATGAGAAAATCATGCCAAAAACACTTGTAAATATGTGCAATGTGTCATCAATTTCTCCCCCTTGCATACTTCTCTTAAAAAAATCACATATTTTATCTCCCCCTTTGACCATGTATTCATCAAGGTTCAATAGAATGATTTTAATTGTTATGAGCATATTATAACATATACATATAAAATAAAGCTCATCCAAGTCATACCTTCTAGTAACTTACAATATAACATCAATGAAATACATAAAGTAGTTTAAGCCATGCTAGAGATCAAGTGTAATTTTTAATTTAAACAAGTCATGATCTCACAAACTTAACTATTTCAAGACCTGAAAGCATGACACTTGTTGCTGCATTTTATTATTTTTCAAAGCACAAATTTAGATCATATGATATTTGCAAGAGATTATATGCGCATCTACCTTATTCTAACCAACCTAGCCAAGCCTATGTCATTTGACAATCAAAAGCTTAAGGACATGGTTTTAGTCATACAAAACGTCTTCCAAGTTCATATCAATGTGCAATGATAAGACATATCAAAAGAAGAACTGTGATGCATGCATATTCTCTTAATCTTTTCTCAATTTTTCATTTGATCATAGAAAAACTTTCAGCATGTAAAAGGAATCACAAAGATGAAATACTATACTCATATTATTTTAAGTTCAAATTCACACATAGACTTCCCACGTTTGAAAACTCCCCCTCAATGTAAGCCATGAGGATGCATAACCCTATTTCACTACGAAAGAAACAAAAATGAGTGAAATCCAAAGGTTTTGTAATAATGTCAGCAGATTGTTGCTCGATATCAAGATGGTGAAGCACAATGTTTCCTTTTTCAACATTATCACGGAGAAAGTGGTACCTAATATCAATGTGCTTAGTTCTAGTATGTTACACGCGATTTCTAGCAATGTAAATGGCACTAGTGTTATCAGAAAATAGTGGAACACTATCTAGATCAACCCCATAGTCCTTAAGTGTTGGAACAATCCAAAGAATTTGTGAGCAAGCACTAGCAGTAGCTACATATTCAGATTCGGCTATGGATTGTGCGACTGAGTTTTGTTTTCTAGAGAACCAAGCAACAAGTGAATTACCAAGAAAATGAAAAGCACCAGAAGTACTTTTCCTGTCAATTCTACAATTCCCGAAATCAGCATCCGAAAAAGCTTTGAAAGTAACGGTTGAGGAAGAAGGAAGAAAAATGCCTAATTCTTATGTTCCATGTAAGTAACAGAGAATCCTTTTGATGGCTTGACGATGCGAAGCATGTGGTGAGGCTTGAAACCGTGCACAAAGACATACAATGAATTGTATGTCTGGTCTTGATGCTGTGAGGTACAAAAGTGATCCAATCATACTTCTATATTCTTTTTGATCCACGGGTTCACCATCTTTATCAAGTTCAAGTGTTGTTGTTGTTCCATTGGTGTCCGAAGAGGCTTGCTTTTCTCCATATTGAAGCGCCTTAGGAGGTCTTTTGTATACTTCGTTTGATGCACAAATGTACCCTCCTTGGGTTGCTTGATTTGCAGCCCCCAAAAGTACGTGAGTTCTCCCATCATACTCGTCTCAAATTCTGAACTCATCATAGCTGAAAACTTGGACACAAGATCGTGAGAAGCACAACCAAAGATAATATCATCCACATACACTTGAACGAATAGTGAGTCATTGCCATGCTTAAGCACAAAAAGAGTTTTATCATCCTTGCCCATGGTAAACCCCTTTTCAAGTAAGAATGTTTTGAACCTATATTACCATGCTCTAGGAGCTTGTTTTAGACCATACAGGGCTTTAGTTATTTTGAAAACATGATTAGGAAAATCTGGATTTTCAAAACTAGGTGGTTGCTTGACATAAACCTCCTCATCTATGCAGCCATTAAGAAAAACACTTTTTACATCCATTTGATATAACTTGAAACTTTTAGATGCAGCAAAGGCTAATAAAATTCTTATGGCTTATAATCTAGCAACAGGAGCAAAAGTTTCATCAAAATCTAGACATTCAATTTGTGTGAAACCTTGAGCAACCAATCTAGCCTTATTCCTAATCACAACCCCATCCTCACTTTGTTTATTTTTAAACACCCATTTAGTTCAAATTAAAATGTGATCTTTGGGTGGAGGTACATGTTTCCAAACATTATTTCTTTCAAAATTTTCTAACTCTTCTTGCATGGCAATAATCCAAGATTCATTAGTGAGTGCGTGTGATATATCTTTGGGTTCAAAAGAAGCAACAAAAGCAAAATGAGCATGAGAATTGGAATCGAAAAACCTGGATCTTGTAACTCGTTCATGCAAGCTTCAAATTATTTGTTGCAGGGGATGATTCTTGTAAATCTGTAAGGGAACAGATGTCTCACAAGCTTCTTCTTCGTCGGGTTCATTGCGGATCGATGAGCTTGTGGCTTGTGGACAATTAGGACCAGCAGAGATGGTAGTCGGAGCTTGTTAAGGGTTCGGAGCTGGACACGTGCCAGCTTTGGAACTATCAGGCAATATCACCGACTCTTCTTTTTCTTCAAAAATACTCTCCCCCTGAGGATATGGGTCTGGTCCTGCAACATCGGAGCTAGTACTTGGGCTAGCTTCATCAAAAGAAACTTCACAGGTCTCCACAATTTTGTTAGTTCCAAGTAAAAATACACGATAGCCTCTAGTATGAGATGAATAACCAAGAAACATACCATCAATGGATCTAGGTTAAAATTTTAATGATTACCATGTTTCTTAACAAAGCATTTGCAACCAAAGACCCGAAAGTGTGTAACACTAGGCCTATGTCCAAACCGGAGCTCATATGGTGTTTTACCTAGCTTAGTGCGCAAGAAAACACGATTTGAGACATAACAAGCGGTTGCCATCGCATCAGCCAAAATTTCCTAGGAGTTTGATATTAATCAAGCACACTCCTAGCCATTTCAACTAAGGTTCTGTTTTTTCTTTCTACAACACCATTTTGTTGAGGTACATATGGTGAAGAAAATTGATGATCTATTCCATTTTCAGCACAAAAGTGATCAAAAAATTGATTTTTAAATTCGGTTCCATTATCACCTCTAATTGCTTTCAAAGATCCTGGGTGATCAATTGGTAATCTAAGAAATAAAGTTCTAAAGTGACTAAAAGCTTCATTCTTATATGCCATAAAATAAACCCATGAGTATCTAGAATAATCATCAACAATCACAAGAACATACCATATACCTCCGAAGGATTCAACACGTGAAGGTCCTACGGTGTCAAGGTGCAAAAGTTGACCCGGTTCAGTTGTCATTATCATTGTGAGAGGAGTATGTGAACCTGCAACCATCTTAGCATGTCTACAAGAGAAGCACACAATTTCTTTGTCCCCTTTAAGCTTAGGCAGCCCACGTATGAGATCAAGAGCACTAACACGCGTTATATGATCAAAGCCTACGTGACCAAGTCTACGATGCCAAAAATATAAGTCCTTTGAATCATTAGAAACTAGACAGCTATGCTTATAGGAAGATATATCAAAATCAGCTTTTAAAACTCCTCCAAACCGTGACATGTTAAAAATAAGCTCACTATTTGAATTTACAACATTGCAGCGATTTTTAGTGAAAAAAATTTCCATATTTTCATCTAGCAGTTGTAAAACAGAAAGCAAGTTGTATTTCAAATTTTTGACAAGTGCCACATCCTTAAAAGTGTAGTGATAATTTACTCTAACCGAACCCTTAGCAGTTATAGGAGTTGAAGAATTATCGGCAAAAGTAACATTCTCTACACGTGACACAAAAGAGAGGGAGGAGAACCATTCTTTGTTACTGTCATGTGGCGTGAGCAACCTGAATCCACAATCCAAATGTTCTCCTTCCTCAAGCGTGTAACCTACATAGAAGAGCAATACATTGATGACTCAATACTTGGGTTAGTCAAAAGGCATTTAGGAATCCAGTATTGAGTCACACGATGTGCAGCATGAAAAACACCTGAAATATGAGATAAAACAGCAGTTTTATGAGTCAGAGTTTGAGAAATTTTTTTCTTAACAACTAACCTATAAGGTGTTACTTGTGTAGCACAAAAATCAGTAGCTCCGGAGGCAAAAACGGAAGCTCCGGAGGTAAACTTTGAATGTTTTTTACTCATAACAACAGGTTGCATGTTCCTGACGTCCAGTAACCTTCATATGCACTACCCCTGATTCAATCATCCTACGAGACCTCCTGACCCGTTAAACCACAATTCCTCCTAAACTAGGTTGTTGGAACCTCATCTCCTCCCTGAGACTAGTCCAAAGGATCCCGTCACCAGCCATGACTTGAACTCAAGCAACACCTACACATGAACAAACAACAAATTCGCATGAGCCCAAGTCCGCGACTCGACTCCAATTAGTTCCGAACACAACACCTTACGTGAGCACCTCACATGAGCATGTTGCAAAGCATAGCAAAATGATATCAGCCATATCAACCAAAATGCGCCAAAAACATAGCAAATGAATACTAAGCAATCTTTCCAAGAATATAAAGCAAGTTCGAAACATTGCAAGTTAAAAGCAGAACCATCGCAAAATAGCTCTGGACCTTACCAAAACTAACCGGACCTTGAGCCGGAGCTTACCAAGGCTAGCATGATTTGGCGCCCAAAGCTAGCAGGACCTAGCACCGGTGCTATCCGAAGATAGTCGTACATAGCATTGGAGCTTACCAAAGCTAGTCAGACCTAGAGCCGGAGATAACCAAAGCTAGTAAAACCTAGAACTGGAGCTTACCAAAGCTAGTATAACCTAGCGCCGAAGCTAGAAAAACATGTCGGAGCTAACCAATAGAAGTCGGACCTAGCAAAACATATCGGAGCTTAACCAAGACATGTCGAAGCTAAAGACAAAGCTCACCGGAGCTACCCAAAAACATGTTGGACCTTTACAAAGCAAGTTGGACCTATTGTCGGACCTTGCAGAAGCTCGGGGCTAGAGTCGGACCTTTCCAAAAAGGGTGTTTTGGCAGAATTGTGGAACTTAAATTATCAAAGCCAATGTATTCAGTACAAGCTAATGTATTCAACACAAATAGGTTTTACAAAGCTCCCCCAGTGGGTTCTTCCTCTGCTGCTGCCGAAGAGCTCCCGGTGGGCGTCCCCAATGCCATAGAAACTCAGGGAACCACGCTTGTGGCATGGGACCCTATTTTTGTTCTTGAAGACCACTTGGAGCCAGCGGAGGTGACCCCGGCAGGTTCGAAGCCTATTCCCTTGGCACTATCCATAGACAATGCCTGCTCAAGCCTCCGACAAGTTCAGCTTGCCTTCGATCACGAAAGTAAGGCCCTTGAAGAGGAGCGCCACACCTTGGGGCATTGGCGCAATAGGCTCCACCTCGAGACCAAGCTTGCACAGACGAGGCTTGCTGATCAGAAAGAGTGGGTGAAGAGGGAAACGTCCCGGATGGAATACTCAGGCAAACTACTGGAGGAGAAGGAAGCCGCCATCAGGGCGCTCGACGCTAATTCTCAGGAGATCCTCGATCATGCCAAGGAAAGGAGTGATGTTGCTGATGAGCGTCACGAAAACCTCAATGAACTAAACGAGGTCCTCCTGAAGTGTCGAGTAGACCTTGATGCAAGAGAAGAGAAGCTCCTGGAATAGCAGGAGGGTGTTTTGAAAAGGGAAGAAGAGCTCGGTCAGAAGCTGACTCTGGCTGAGCAAAATTTGGAAGATCTCTCTAAGAAGTTTGATCTGTGGAGTAAGGAGGAGGAGGAAAAGTACTGGAAACTGGGGCAGAAGATCTCGAAAAGAGAAGCTGATGTTGCCACCAGAGAAGGGAAAGTAAGGGGCAGGGAGAAGGACTTGGCAGAACAGCGGAACCGCATCCACCTCCAGGAGACGGAGCTAGCCGACCATGAAAAGAAAGTAGCTAAGAATGTGCAGCAATATGCCAAAGCAGTTGAGCGCCTCGCTCGAGAGAGTTCGGAGCTAGCAGCCGCCCGGAGGTCACTAGAGGAGCTGCAGAGCTCGAGGGAAACCGAATCCCTGATGGTATCGGATTTCCTGGGATGTGCAGATAGAGCCCTTGTGCCTCTTGGCTTCAGTCCAGTACGCCTGGACGACCCAGCGCAGGAACTAGACCAGACGGTGGTGGCGCTTGGTTCTGTTGGCAGCAAACTCGATGCAACGGGTGATGTCATTGCGGATCAGCTGGAGACAGAGGGGAAATCTCTATCCAAAGACGTCTCTGAGTATGTCTTGGCGTGTTACAAAAGCCAAGATCCTCAATTTTCTCTTGATCTGGTCTTTGAAGGACTCATTGCCGAAGAGGAGGATGCCGCCAAAGCTAGTGTCCAAGAGGCTGCTAAGAAGGTTGCTTCGTTTTTCCGCAGGACCTAGATCCTCTGGTAGCTACGCCCTTTTCCTTTTGTCCTTTGTTGTAACCCTGATTTTGTAATCCAATACTTTGAATGAATGAAACCTCTATTTCTACAATGAATTCCATTTTGTTGTCCTTGTGTTCAATACACTGTACTTTATCTTGTTTGCCCCTGGTAGATGTACACAATTTGATTACGAACATGTACCAAAAGGATTTGACGATGTGTTGATGACTTAAAAACTTTGAACTTATAGCTTTTATGTCTAAAGTTTATTTCTGACTTCTCCAGTGAGCTTTAATAACGTAGACGGCGGGCCCCCTGTGGTTGTCGGAGCTTGATAGGTCTGACAACACCAGCTATCAACGCGTAGAACATCAACGGCGGGCCCCCTGAGGTTGTCGTAGCTTGATAGGTCCGACAACACCAACTATTGATGCGTAGAACGTCGACGGCGGGCCCCTGGGGTTGTCGGAGCTTGATAAGTCAGGCATCGTCCACCATCGCTGTGTTTTCTTGTACATTGAAGACAAGAAAAAGAGTAAAACTCGTCCTCTTGTCTATAAATTATCTGTGACTTATTATTCTTATTGGAGTTTTAGATCCAAAGAAATTCTATATGATAACAAGCAAATTGATGTAATCTCTCCAGATCCACATGCTTTTTTTTAGTAATCACCCTACCCAGGCCTGCCGGGATGTAGGTAGAGTGGCATACTTAGGGTGTAGGACCAGGCTAAGTCGATAGCACACTCTGGACCTATGTTGGCTTGTCGTTTAGGCAAGTAGACTATGCAGCCATGTTAAGATCCAAAGAGACCAACAATATAACTTGTAACTCATATAAATAACTTGGACTAAAACTTAAAAAGAATTGCACAACTTCATTATAGACAAGAAGGATAAAAATAATAATTCAAAATACTAAGCCTTATACAAAATTAAATGCACGTGAAGTCAGTTTTCATACAACAATGTCCTTCATTATAGGTCCTGATTACAGGGGAGACAAGGACACACTTAGGGTACATGACCATGCTAAGTGCGTTATACATCTTGTACTGGCCTAGGGTGGGTAGTTACACTTTTAGTGTTGTGACTGTATCAAGTGTTAATTGGACTCCTCGGACCCTCCCGGAGGGGTCTGGATGCTCTCCCGTAGGACCTACCCGATTCTGCATATTGACTCTATAACATAAATTGTGTGTAATTACAGACTCACCTCCGTTATTCTAAGTATAAAACTTACGGAGCTGATCGATGTTCTAAGGATTAGGATGTGGAGTCCTATCCTCAGTTGCCAAGCGAACGCATTCGTGATGGGATACTTTGATCACTCAGAAGGGGCCTTCCCAGCTGGGGGGGAAGTTTATTCATTCCTTCGCGAGATAGTATTTTCCGCAGCACCAGATTACCTTCCTCGAGCTGTCGATTGCACACATGCCTTTTATGATAGTGCCGAATCGCTTGGCGATAGCGTGCATTCCAGACAGCTACCTGGCACCTTCCCTCGTTGACGAGGTCAAGGTTTTCACACCGGAGCTGATCCTGCGTGGCTTCGTCGATGGTCCGGACCCGGAGCGACCCCATGTTGATCTCCGGAGGAAGGAATGCTTCAGCTCTGTACACCAAGAAGAAGGGTGTCTCTCTAGTTGAACGGTTAGGTGTAGTCCTGCTTGCCCACAGTGCGGACGACAACTCTTCAATCCAGTTGGCTCCATGCTTTTTTAGGCGCTCATATGTGCGTGACTTGAGTCCTTTTAAAATTTCTGCATTTGCTCTCTCGGCTTGATCATTGCTTGCTGGGTGAGCTACTGATGCGTAGCTAACTTGAATGCCGAGGTCTTTGCAATATTGTTGGAAAGCAACACTTGTAAATTGGGTTCCATTGTAAGTTATGACTTTGTTCGGAACTCCAAATATGCATATTATGGACTTTAAGAACTTGAACGCTGATTTCTTGATTGTCACAACTTGAGTAGCTTCCGGCCACATGGTGAACTTGTCAATGCGACATACAGGAACCTGTAACCCCCGACAGCTTTTGAGAAGAGTCCCGAAATGTCCATGCCCCACATAGCGAATGGCCATGTAGGAGGTATCATTTGTAGTGATTGAGCCGGTGTCTGAATTTGTTTTGCATGGAACTGGCACACTTCACATTTTTTTACCAACTCCACTGCGTCCTGGAGTGCTATAGGCCAGTAGAAGCCATGCCGAAAGGCTTTACCAACCAACATGCGGGAAGATGCATGGTTCCCACACTCGTCTCCATGTATCTCCGCGAGGAGCTCGTGACCTTCTTCCCTTGCAATGCATCACATTAGGACGCTATTGGCACCACGCCAGTAGGGATCCCCTTCTATCAGCCTGTATCTTTTAGCCAATCTGACGATCCGATCAGCGGATACACCGTATTAAGGAATGATGTTGTCCTTCAAGTAGCTCCGGATCTATGAGATCCATGCATAGGAACTAACTTGAGCTTCTGAGTCTTGCGTGTTGGATTGCTCGGAGTTTCCGACAGCACCTACGACTCTTGGTGGACGCCATGGTAATAGGGCCACCGGGACTGCCAGCTTCGAGGTGCTGGTCTCGCCCCCTTTGCTCAGTTCGGCAGACTGAGCTGTTGGTCTTGACAACCTCCGGACGAAGATTCCATCAGGAGTCCTAGCTCTGGTGGAACCCTTCGTCAAGATTTCATCGGCTTCAGCATTATAGAGACGCTGAACATGATGGAGATCCAGGACTTCAAAGTCTTTCTGAAGCCTCTGGACTTCAAGGAGATAGGCGGCTAGCTGGGGGTTGTTGTAGCAGCATTCGCAATTGACTTGTTTTATGATGAGCTGCGAATAACCCTTCACCAACAGCTATTTGACACCATAGGATAGTGCCACCTTAAGCCCGTAGATGAGAGCTTCATACTCTGCCATGTTGTTGGTTGCCTTGAACTCAAGGTGAACCATGTATTTGACCTTCTTCCCGGTCGGAGCGAGGAGAAGGATTCCAGCTCCGGCCCCCTGCTGCTGCACGGAACCGTCGAAATAGAGAGTCCAGTGAGGTTCGGTAAAGACCGGGACCTTGGGTTCTGGCTTCTGCTCAATGGGGCCCCCGAGATTAGATGGAGATGGAGTCCACTCCGCCACGACGTCAGTCAAAGCCTGACTCTTGATTGCTTGTCATGGCACAAATTCGAGATCGAACTCAGCCAACTCAGCTACCCACTTTGCGATGTTCCTAGTTGAATTAGGGTTATGCAGTATAGCAAGCAGTGGATAAGAAGTTACCACTGATATCTTGTGGGCTTGGAAGTAGTGATGAAGCTTCCTTGAGGCAATAATAACTGCGTAAAGCATCTTATGCACCTCAATGTATCTGGTCTTTGCATCGTGGAGTACTTCACTAATGAAGTACACTTGGCGTTGGATAGTCTGAACCCTCCAAAAAGGGCTCGAAGCTTCCTCTCCATCGACTCGGACCATCCCAGAGGGGTACGGACCTTCTTGTTGAGCTTCCTGGACCTCCCCGGAGTGGTCTGAAATTTCTTCTTGTTTGACCCAGACCTTATTGGAAGGGTACAAATCGCCTTGGTCAGCCAGGTGAACCCCCTCTGGCGAGAGAGGTAGATGCCCTAGCATTCCGCCTTGAGGTTTTGTGTCTGGGGGCTGTGACCCAGACTCGCCTTTAGGTAGCTCCAGACCATCTTGGAGGGGTCTAAGCTCCTGATCTTGATGTGTCTCCGGTCTTTTCGTGACCAAGACCATGCTTACAACTTCCGTAGTTGCAGAAATGTAAAGCAGTAAAGGCTCACTGGGGTTCGGAACTACCAAGATTGGTAGGGTGGTGAGGAGCTTCTTCAGCTCTTGAAATTTCTTTTCTGCTTCTTCAGACCAATGAAATGGTCCGATCTTCCTCAATAGATTGAAGAAGGGAAGTGCCCGCTCTACCAGCCTTGAAATGAACTGGCTGAGCGCAACTAGACATCCAGTTAGCTTCTGGGCGTCTTTGATGCGGGCTGGAGGCCGCATGTCTTCTATAGCTTTGATCATTGCCGGGTTTGCTTCAATTCCTCAGTGAGTCACCAAGAAACCAAGGAGTTTCCTGGAGCTAACCCCGAAGACACACTTGACCGCATTTAGTTTGGTGAGCGTGATGCGCATCTTGTCGATGACGACTTGTAAATTGTCAAGGAGTGACTCCTTGTTCTTGATCTTCACAACGATGTCATCGACGTACACCTCCACTAAGTCTCTAATAAGCTCTTCAAATCTTTTTTACATAGCTCGCACAAAGGTTGAAGCAGCATTTTTGAGACCAAAGGGCATGGCAATATAAGAATATAATCCATCTATTGTTATGAAGGCAGTATGCTCTTCATCCTCTTGAGACATTTGGATCTGATGATATCTAGAATATGTATCTAAGAAACATAATAGTTCGCACCCGGAGGTAGAGTCCACTATCTAATCTATCCTAGGTTGTGGAAATGGATTTTTTGGACATACCTTATTTAAGGTGATGTAGTCGATATACGTTCAAAGCTTCCCGCCGGCCTTGGGGACAATGACTGGGTTTGCCAGCCATTTTGGATGAAAAACCTCTCGGATAAAACCAGCTTCGAGCAACTTCTTGATCTCCTGTCAGATGAAGTTCTGCGCTCAATTGATTGTTTCCAAGGCTTCCGGTGTACAAGTCGTGCGTCGGGATAAATCTTCAGATTGTGCTCAATCACCTCCCTAGGGATCCTAGGCATTTGTGACGGTTGCCAGGCAAACACGTCAATATTAGCCCGGAGGAAAGTGATGAGCGCGAGTTCCTATTTGTTGTTCAGACCTCCCGATATATGGGTGGTCTCAGCAGCATCAGAACCGATTTGGACGACTTTGACGGGAACGTCAGTGTCGCCGCTCGGTTGCACACGTGGTGTAGAGGTTGAGCCCCGATGACGAGTTCTCGGGGGTTGAGCAATGAGCTCTTTGCTGGAAGTTCCTTCTTGCACCGTCGCAAGCGCATGGATTTCCTCTAGTGCGGTGACTCATGCAGTGCAGTCTCCACGGACATGGAGGATGCCTGAAGGTGTCAGCATCTTCAACACCAGATAGCCGTAGTGAGCTGCGGCCATGAACTTGTACAAAGCAGGCCGTCCCAGGATGGCGTTGAAGGGCAGACTAATGTGAGCGACATCGAAAACCAGCTTCTTAGTCCTGTATTCCTCTTGTGTCCCGAAGGTCACCGGGAGAGTGATGGATACGAGGGGGCTGATGGCCCCGGACCTACCCAGTGAAAGGTCTCAAGGGGCAAAGGTCCGAGAGTTGTAGCTGGATCTTCATGAACACTTCAAAGCTGAAGAGATTGAGCGTTGCGCCTCTGTCTACCAGAACGTGGTAGAGCTGAACATTGTTAATGGTCGGATATACCATCAGTGGAAGTTGGCCAACTCCGACCATGTTCCTGGGGAAGTCTGATGCATACAAAGTGATGGGCATATCCATCCACTTCCGATGTGGTTCCGCCCTGGCAGTAGGAGCTACAGTAGCAATTTCCCAGCACATTTTCGTGAGGACGCGGAGAGAGGTGATTTCCCAGGACCCTCCGTAGATGGTGTTCAGGGTCTTTCGACGCTCATTGTCAGAGATGCCGGAATCATCATCTACTGTGTTCAAGACAACCTTCAGGACCTTCTTGGGATCCTAAAAGCCTAGCTCCGGCTCAGCCGGAGCTTTGTCAACTTTCTGTTTTCCTTCTTGTTGACAGAAATGAGCTTCTTCTTGGCGCTTGTTGTAGCGCTCGACAAGGTTTTTGACATCTCAGCAGTCCTCCAGACTGTGCTTGTTCGTCTTATGGATCGGACACCACATTTTAGAGTTGCTGCCTTCTTTTGATGAAGGACGAGGTCTTTTTTTGAGGCGTGGCCCCCGGCCACCCGGAGCTGCAGCAGCCACAGCAGTAGGTTTGCTGACCGACAGCTTTTTCTTGCCACTGGACTTCTTCTTCTTTTAACCACCTCTGGAGGTAGTGGATTCATCTTTGGAGGACTTTTTCTTAGCCTTCAGACCTGGCTTTGAGTGCATTTAACGACCTTCTGCGGCCCGGGCGCACTTGTCAGCCAGGCTGAACAACTCTGTGACGCTGGTGACTTCTTTAGTCGCCAGCTTCTCCAACATTTTCTTGTCTCGGATGCCCTGTCTGAATGCGACAATAATAGAAGCGTTTGAGATAGAAGAGATGGTATTGCGTACCTGAGAAAACCGATGGATAACAGATCGCAGCAATTGCCCCATTGTTTGTTGTTTGCTTCACAGCAAACAAGTCCAGTTCAGTGCCGGGTCGGGTGTAGGAACTCCCGAAGTTGGTAGTGAACTGTTGGCATAGTTCTGCCCAACTATTAATGGAGTTAGGTGGAAGACTCATGAACCAGGACCTAGCGGTCCCGGTCAGAGCCATTGGGAAGTAATTGCCCATCACAGCCTCATTGTCTCCTACTGCAAGTATAGCAGTGGGGTAGACTTGAAGGAATTTGGCGGGGTTGACAGTCCCGTCGAATTTCTCCGGTAGATGAGGCTGGAACTTCAGTGGTCAACGGACCATGCGTAGGTGCATGGCCAAGGCACAACAACCTCCCCCTACTCCCACTAGAGCAGGATTGTCCCGAGCTTCTCGCCTCTCGCGAGCACGCTCGATGTGGACACGACCGTCTTGCTGTCTGTAGCGGTGATCTAGTTTCGACCACAGATCATGTGTCGAAAGTCTTGACATGGTATGGGTGAGACGCACCCCAAAAGGCAGTGACGTCACCTGTTGAGATATAGAATGCCTTCGGTGTTGTGACACTTGAGGACGAAGTCTTCCAAACAAGGTCCTACGTTGAGCTGGTGCCTACCTCGAAGGGGGAGGACATTGGTTGCTGATGGCATCTACTACGGCTGCAACCAGATGTTGGACATCAGCGCGCCACTGCTCCATCGTACCCTAAGGTTCTCCGAGCGCTGGTGGGCGCTCCAAAAGAGTTCATGCAGCAATGAGCAAGTTCTCAGGATTGTTGTGTGCTGATGCTGTGACTGACACAAGTACCCCATTCTGCTGTCCAGCATTGTTCGCCAGGGCAGATGGTGGTGGTGGTGGTACAATGCCTACTGGGACAACGACACCCAGTTGTTGCTGCATGTTAGAAGGATTCCATCCAATAGGTTGCACAGCGTTGTTGCCGTTGGATGATCCTGCAGTAGAGTTCACCATCTTGTGATATCAGGCGCCCACCTACCTGGCGGACCAAATGTCGAAGTGTACGAATGACACTTCCCCTGGTACTACTAAAATGTAGCCCGTGGAGGTTCTTGTTTCGGTTTGGGTGCGCATAGATCTTAGACAAGATGATCACAACGAGAATTTACGTGGTTCAGGCCGCCTAAGCGTAATACCCTACTCCACGTGGTGTGTGCTGTTGTATTGAGGATTTCAGTAGTATTTGCATGCGTATGAGCTTGCCCCCTTTGTACCGAGCAGCACATCCCTTTTATAGACCAAGGGGTGGTTGTTACATGGGTTTCCTTGCCTGACATGTGGCCCCGGCGGTTATTCTTGCCTAATACACAATTAAGTATGTTTAAGCACCCTAATAATTTGATAACCCCCCTTAATGGTGGCGTTACCAGCATTAAGGATCTTTTGATCATGCGCCATTAATAGTGCATTAATGGAGCATAATCAGGTCATGTAATTGTAGCAATAAGAGTCCTTTGAATACTTGTGTGGGAAGATGTGTGATTCCCGCACTCTCTTTTGTGGATCTCTGTGAGCACATCGCAGCCTTCCTCCCGAGTTATGCACCATAGCAGCACGCCGTTGGCGCCATGCCAGTAGAGGTCACTTTCTACGAGCATGTAGTGTTTCGCCATCCTCACGATCCTCTCTACAGATACTAGCTCCTCCAGGAGGATGTTGTCCTTCAGATAGCCCCGGATCTCCGTGATCCATGCATTGGGACTCTCCCGAGTTTCTGTATCTTGGGCGTCGGTAATCAGGGGTTCCCGATGATGCACAAGAACCTCGGCGGGCCCATGTTTGCAGGTCCGCCATGATCACCAGCTCTGTGGTGCTGGGCTTGCCTTCTTCGTTAGGCCCCATAGGACTAGCAGTTGGCCGCATCAACCTTCTGCCGAAGACCCTTTCGGGGACCGAGGCCCCCATGGACACCATGGTTGACAAAGCGTCGGCGATGGAGTTGTCGCTGCATGGCACATGGAAGAGGTCCAAGGCATCAAAACTAGATTCCAACTTCTTGACGTGCAGTAGGTATGTTGCGAGCTGGGGGTCGTTGCAGCAGCACTCCCCCCGGCCCTGCTTGATGATCAGTTGGTAGTCTCCCTTGACCAGCATCTGCTGGACACTGAGACCCTGCGCAACTTTGAGTCCGAAGATGAGGGCCTCACACTCCACCATGTTGTTGGTCGCCTTGAAGTT
Organism: Tuctoria greenei; assembly: GCA_036927565.1. Lineage (NCBI taxonomy): Eukaryota > Viridiplantae > Streptophyta > Magnoliopsida > Poales > Poaceae > Tuctoria > Tuctoria greenei. The sequence goes on along the minus strand of JAYESD010000004.1, from coordinate 66,612,497 downwards.
GAGGCGCACTGCATACTTGGACTGCACCCCTGTTGGAGAGGTGAGCAGTACACTAACTCTGGCCCCTTGCTTCCGCGAGGCTCCGTCAAAGAAGAGTGTCCAGTGAGGTCTAGTAAGCACCGGTGCTCTGGGCTCTAGCTCGCTGATTTCCTGGCCCCCTAGGTTGCTTGGTGAAGGATTCCACTCAGCAACGAAGTCTACCAGAGCTTAGCTTTTCATTGCATGCCGTGGTATGAAGTTGAGCTCAAACTCTGCCAGTTCAGCTGCCCATTTGGCGAGATCGCCTGTTGCATTAGGGTTGTGCAGCACTGCTCCCAGTGGGAACAAAGTCACCACCGAAACTCTGTATGGTTGAAAGTAATGGCGGAGCTTCCTCGACGAAATTAGTACCGCATAGAGTAGCTTGTGCACTTCAAGGTACCTTGTCTTTGATTCATGTAGGACTTCGCTGATGAAGTAGACACGGCATTGGATGGTTCGGGATCTCCTTAGAGAAAGCAGTGCATCCTCTTCAATCTGCTCCGGGCCCATAGACTCCATGTCTCCTGGGCCTGGTGCATACTTTGGGGGCTAGGACCCAAAAGCTCCTTGATTTTCGGGGCCCCCTATGAGGACCCAATCATCCTCTAGGGGCTGGAACCCAGAGGCTTCTTGCTCTCCGGGGCTCTCTAGGGGGACTCGAACCTCCTCTGGGTCTGGGACCCAAAGGACTCTTGTTCTCCGGGGCCCCCTAGGGGGACTCAGACCTCCTCTGGGGCTGTGACTGAGAGGCTTCTTGCTCTTTGAGGCCCCCTAGGCGGACCCAGACATCCTCTAGGCGCTGGGACCCAGTGGTTTCTTTGTTGTCAGGGCCCCAGCAAGCTTTAAGACCTGGGGCTCAGAATTAGCAGAAGTGGCCCCTTCCGTCCGTCAAGGCTATTGGTGACTGGCCCGCTCTGTAACAAAAACGATACTTACCACCTCCGTTGTGGTGGCGATGTAGAGGTACAAGGGCTCCCTGGGCTCCGGTGCCACCATTATGGGCGGCAACATCAGCTGCTACTTCAGCTCTCGGAACGACTTCTCTGCTTCCTCAGTCCAAACGAATGGTCTGGACTGGCGCAAGAGTTTTAAGAATGGCAGGGCGTGCCCAGTCAGCCTAGAGATAAACCGCCTGAGCACTGCCAAGCATCCTGCAAGCTTCTGCACGTCCTTGATGCGGGTTGGACGCCACATTAGCTCCAGCGCCTTGATCTTCTCTGGGTTGGCCTCAATCCCTCGGTGTGAGACCAAGAAACCGAGGAGCTTCCCAGCTTTGACTCCGAACACGCACTTTTCGGGATTGAGTTTCGTGCGTGTGGTCCGCAGTCTGTCAAAGACTAGGGCAAGGTTTTCTAGCAATGATGTATGTGTCTGGATCTTAACTACAATATCATCGACATATACATCTACTAGGTCCCGGATGAGGTCCCCAAACATTTTGTGCATGGCACACACTAAAGTGGGGAGGGCATTATTAATAACGTAAGGCATGGAGACATAGCAGTAAATGACATCTACAGTTATAAATGTGGTATATTCTTCGTCCTCTCTAGACATTGGGATTTGGTGAAACCCTGAGTAGGCATCTAGAAAGCATAGCATATCGCATCCCGGGGTTGAATCTACGATTTGAACTATTCTAGGGAGAGCGAAGGGATCTTTAGGACATGCGTTGTTGAGATTGATGTAGTTGATGCACATCCGGAGCTTACCGCCGGCCGTGGGGACAACAACAGGATTGGCCAGCCATCTGGGATTGTGGACCACCCGTATGAAGCCAGCATCGAGTAGCTTCTTCATCTCTTTGTGGATGAAGTTCTACCGCTCGATGGGCTGCATACGGGGCCTCCTTTGTTGTGGCTGGGCATCGGGGTAGATATTTAGACGGTGCTCGATCACTTCCCTGGGGATGCCTGGCATTTGCGATGGTTGCCAGGCGAAGATGTCGACGTTAGCTCGCAGGAAAATGTTGAGCGCCGATTCCTTCTCGTCGTCAAGACTCCCTGCGATACGGGTGGTATGAGAAGCATCAGAGCCAATCTGGATTGTCTTGATGGGCACGTCATCATTGTCGGAGGGCTGCACTCATGGTGCAGCAGCGTGACTGCACGCGCATGGGTTTGGCAAAGACATACTCGATCCAGCATCACTCAGGGTAGGTGTTGGGGTTGTTGCCAGCGCTCAGAGCTTCTCCAACGTAGTTACCGCAGCAGCACGATCTCTACAGACCTTGAGGACGCCGGTGGATGTCGGCATCTTGAATATGAGGTAGCCGTAGTGGGTTACAACCATAAAACGGTACAGGGCTGGCCTACCAATGATGGCGTGGTAGGGGAGGCTAACCTTCGCGATGTCGAATAGGATATTTTCCGTATTGAAGTTCTTGGGTGTCCCGAGGGTCACCAGGAGGTGGATGCAGCCGTACGGGATAATACTCTCGGGTCCTACCCCCAAGAAAGGTCTCGATGGGGCGAGCTTGGACACGGGGATCTTCAGCTTATTGAAGGATGCACAGCTAATGAGGTTGAGGTCGGCTCCACCATCTACCAGGACGTGGTAGAACTTCACGTCGGCGATGGTGGGGGCAATGAGGAGGGGCAGAAGCCCGGCTACTGCCATGTTCTCAGGGTAGTCGGAGGCGTCAAAGCAGATTGGAGTCTCCATCCATCTGTGATGCGGTGCCAGGGCATGAGTAGAGGCTGTTGAGGCCATTGCCCAGTGCAGGGTCTTGACCACACTCCTTGATGCGAGTTCTCAAGATCCTCCAAAAATGACGTGGAGTGCCTTTCGATGCTCGCGATTGCTGTTGAGGTCCCAGTTCACCGCCTGGTGAACCGCTTCCATGGCGCGTTTCGGCCTCTAGAACTCCATCTCCACGTCTTTGTTGACGTGCTGGTCAACCTTTTGATGCTACTCGAAGTCTTGATGAACACCATGGTGGTGAAAGCGCTACTGTGGGGACCGGAGTCCACACATCCGAGGATCTCATTGGGTGGTACCGTGCGATGCGGCACCTAACAGCACACACAAAAAGGATACCAAAACATATAAAGTTTTCATTTCATAATAAGAAGAGTTTACAAAAGAGTGTACAATAGGAGTACACACGCAGCGGAGAATACATACTCATAATCTCACCTAAATAAGCAGGAGAGAAGACTTCCATGCCCTAGGACGATTCTCACTAGCAACACGAAGAACATACAGCAGCGGCGTGGCTCACATGAGATTTATCTCGACACCTCGAGTCTCATGTACAACCTGAACAGCAGAAATAAAACTAATACCTGCAATAATCGTTAAAGCGCAAACGTGAGCATAAGGCTCAACAAGACTTAACCGTCTCACTAGACAGATGCAAGGGGACACTAAACATAGGTAAGGAATAGCATAAATGACTCGCCTACAAGTGGATCCTTATAATCAAGTTTTAAGTAGCAAATGACATTCTCTGAGCACGGCGCATCATGGGCTCCACAATCAAACAAGAAACGCTTTACCGATGATATGACATGCCCAAAGCACATAATGCTATTACAGCTAAAGTATGGGGAAACTGTAAACTTTTAATTATACTATCTCTAAATCATACAAGGTTGCAAAGTAATTATAATTCAATACAATATGATTTTCTGGCTTCTTTAGTATTTACTACGTCACCGCTCAGTGAACAAGTGGTACTCTATTACTGCGAGGGACAGTGATTGCAATCAGGACACACCCGGACAACACGACACATACGTCGTTCGGAAGTGTCAGCGAGCACACCTGTACCTACATAACACTTCAGTACTAGGCGTATATGGCCACCTTTCACAAGAAACTCGAATGTTGAGCCCGTCTCACCTCCGCAAACAGAAGGTCTCCGCACGGAACACCTCATGTGTCCGCCGACCGATTTACACCTTACTGTCCTCAACCCACCCCTATCGATGGTGAGTTAATGGGTCTCAACACCCCAGTTATCAAGTTACATCAGTTTATTGGATTCCATATGTCCATTATATTGCCGGTACAATTCAAGCTTGTCCGAAGGGGCTGCATACGGACGGGCCTTAATCGACACAGGCAGGGCTATGCGACCGAGACTCAATTCTCGCCGCTTCCTATCCATTCCCTGCCCGGTCTCAGTTTCATTATATTAAGCCATTTTCTATTCAACCAATCCTGTGAGATACATCTCTCGCGAGTAGATTCCAACTACTCGACTTCTACCGGATTTCCTATGCATTAGCAAAGCAGTTACTACAGGTCAAACTATAACTCGTGCCAAATAAACCCTGGGATTTTTGGTCATGCATGTGGAGTATCATTCACCCTAAACGTAATGCACAATTCATATACTACTCATCATAGTGATAAAGCAAAAGTTTATAAACGACTTAAATGCAAACCGGGGCTTGCCTTAGTTTGCGACTGAACAAATGTCAATTGTTAGGGCTTGATCTTCCTCCGGAGAACCTGCCATGGAACCTCAGTGGAAACACCTTGGCCTTCTCCTCCAAGCGAAGTTTCTTGTCGATCACCTATCAGCACGTTCCTATCGACATGATATGCATATAAGTAATTAAGTAATTAAGTAATTTAAGAAAAGACTCCACGGGGTTGTGTAAACTCTAAGAATGAGGAGTTCGACTAGGAAGGACAGATATGCCTCTGTTGTGTGAATGAACAAAGGATGGAGTCAAGTGGTCATAGTAGTATCGAGATGTGAATTGAAAGGTGCAACGTAAGCACACATTGCAACTTGGCACTCAACACTCGACGCTATGCCACTCAAGGACGATACAGCTGAATGGTGTGAAAGTGTTGGAATGGTAGGGTAAGGATGACCTAAGAGTCAAGGTGGCATAGTAGTGTCGAGATAAGCACTGAAAGGTGCAATGTAATGACACATCGCAATTTAGCACTCGACACTTGGAGCTATGCCACACAAAGAGTGATAAGGTAGAATGGTGAAGAAGTATTACTGGACCGTGTGATGTAAGGAAGACTAAGCGATCAAGATGGAGCATTGAAAGCTTAAGGCATGAGTGAACTGTGCAACAAGAGGTTGTGACTTAGAAGTCGACCAATGAAGTTACACAAACTCATTAAGGAATAAACCTAATTATGTGACAAGTGTGGTCGCAGGGTTCTGATAAGGATGAATCAGGATGAAACCCTAGCGACACTTGGGAGTGAAGTGAGGTCAACATTCTTTGGACTTAAGACGTCATAACGAGCCTTGTTAACCTAACGTGAGTACTGAGACAATGTTCAAATGACCTTTAGATAAAGTAGTTCCTACGGCAAGCTTCTCGAGCATCGTTCAAGTGCTTACGTGACACTATTGCAGTGTCCTTTGCAAGATTGTCTAGATGAGCTCGGTGAACTCCTAGAACTCGAACATGATGCGAGACCTTGTCGTGACGGTCATGCTTTGCCATCACGGGAAGATCGGATTAGCGAGGTCCACATCGACCCGGACTCGTCAATAGGGTGAGCAGAATCCCGAACACCACCTCATGAGTCGGAGAGTTAGGGACTCGACTTAGTCGTCGACAAAAGACTCGACGAATCGACCGTTGATGAAGAGGTACACCTAGGTAAGCAATTCTGCGAACAGAAAGGAAACGTCCTCGACACAACTAAGAAATCCTTATCCAAGGTTCAACTTGGACTAGTTCTCCTCGTCGGTCGCAACGTTCTCGCAGTATTCTACCCTAGGTCATCCGTGGTCACCAATACACTCGGTTTGACCTAGAAGGCATTTCATCGAGCATCTAGGCTACATCTAGGACTCGACGAGTCTCGCCTTGACCAAACCCTAATTTGGCTAAACGACTGTCGACCGTTGTGTCGTGGTTGTGTTTCAGCATCATGTACGTTACAGGCATCCTTCATCTCGATGCCAGGACACGATGATGGCTTGGAACGTCACGATGATGTCATATGGTCAACGACGTCGACGCGACTCATGGTGGAGCATCACGAGCACGCACGGACAGGCCGACGTGACACAAACGACAAAGGAGGTCGACTTGGGGACTCCTATAGGAACGATATTAATGCGTAACATGGACGTACGACTTGACGAGACATGAGTAACCTTAGCGATCACGACGAACGGACGTCGGTGACGTCAAGCAAGGTATTCCAGGGCAAGGCTCACCTTGTAGGCATTTCACCGAACATCTTGGGTGCGTATTTGATTTCCGTCGCTTCATCATCATTCAAAGGGTATCTTGGCACTTGGGCTTGTCGAGTTGCCACATCACCATACCCCTGCATCAAGACCAGCTCTGAACATCAACGAAGTTGGTTCTTTCCTTGTGAACATTTCATCGAATACCTAGGCTGCAGTCATCGATCCAATCACTCTTGCAAAATAAGAGCTAACCTTGGATTAATGGTCGATACCATTATGTCAACGATGTGTTCCTGAATCCTGTGCATCTCATTCAATATTTGCTTTGCTTCCAGGACATAGCCACGGCGCAGAACGCGGACATGGCGTCATGGTGCTCGCGGTCGGCCCGGAAAGGCGCAGCCAGCAAGGACACGGCGGCCGGGTGTCTGCGTGTGTGCTGGTTCTGGACAACAGCAAGGGCGGCTGGGTTGCTCGGCCGGGGAGCGCACATGTGCAGGGGGCGAGCAGGAACGACGGCCAGTCGCCGGCCAGGCGCACGGGCGCTGGGACGTGGGCGCGGAGCGACACCACGGTGGACGAGCGAGCTGGTGCGAGGCCGCGGTGGGATGGCGGCGCGCGGGGTCGGGCGAGCGGCAGCCAGCGTGGGGCGACGTCGCGGCGGTCGGGAGGCAAGCCGACGGGAGCGGCGCGAACAGAATTGGCGAGGAGGAGGCGCGGCGCTGGCGGGAAGACGAGGCGGCGGCCAAACGCGGAGGAGGCGCGCGGACCTGGCGGACGCGCGAGCTGGCGGGGGCGAAGTCGGGCGCTGGCGGCGGGATGGCGATGCCGTGGTACAGGGCGAGCGGTGGCCGGGAGACGAGGCGGCGGTGAGCGCGCCGTCGGGAGTGTCGTGGGCGACGAGGAGGCGGCCGACGTGGGGCGCCACCGACGGGAGGAGTCGGGGGCAAGGGACATGGGTGCCGGCGGTCGGGAGCGGCCAGGGCGCCGGAGGAGAGGCGGGGCGGCGCGCGAGCCGGCGTGGAGCGAGCTGCGGGGTGGTGCGAGGGCGCGCGATGGCCGGGAGAAGGAGGAGGCACGGGGTCGGTTGGGAGTCGGGCGCGCTATGGATAGGAACCGGGAGATGAAGAAACGATTTTGGTTTGTGCCCATGAGAATAGACATGACATGTGGGCCCCATTTTTCCCTTCTCCTTATCCTCTTCATTTTCAGATACAAAATATCTCATCCATTGAGCAGCTTACCAGTGGGGCCCACCCTTTTCCTAGTACTGAGGATAAGTATGACATGTGGGTCCCACTGTCTTCTCCCTTCTCTTTTAAAATTGAAATGGAGCTAGCAGACATACTTCAAAAATATTTAACTTTGGCCCAATGACTAAATAAAATGTGGAGAATTTTATGGTGCAATCAGATTTCAAAACTGAGCAAGTTGAATTTGAACTCAGATTTAAATTTGAATTCAAGTGGTGATACTTGACTCAAGGAAATAAATAGTAGATTAGGTTCAAAAATCCTGAAACTTTGAGGTTAACCTTTTTGAACCATAAGGGACCTCAAGAAAAATTTGGAGTTGATTTGGACAAGGTTGAGCACAAAGTTTAAATTTGAAGTCGACGTTGATTAAACTCTCAGTACGTATCCAATAAATGGGAAATGGGCTTCAAAAATTTTGAAACTTTACCGAGGGTCTAATTGGAATATTAGTAGGTCATGGAAAAATTTACGGCCTGAGATTTGAATATTTTTGGATGTCCCACTTTAGGGTTGGAATAATTCCTTTTTCTTTCTCTCTATTTTGTTTTCTTTTCTCCTTTAATTTTTCATTGAAAATGTGAATACTTGGAAATTAAGGATTCTTCACCTTAAGTTCCATTCCACATCAGCAACCATGTTCTATTTGTAAAGTTTTAACAAGTCCCTATTTTTAGTGAACATAGTTTAACTCATATGGCTCATGTGAGTTTGGATTTCCAAGTCTATTTTCAAAATTTTTAAGTTCGCATTTTTGCGTTTTTGTTCTTCCGAAAAACGGGCTTTTACAATCCTTCCCCCTTAAAGGAATCTCGTCCCGAGATTCTAACAGGTAGAATAACAGAACGATGAGGGAACGATCCGTAAAAGAGGGTCATTGACTAAGGAAAATGGCAATGCCCTTAAAAACTTGGGTTCTACGAAATAGTGATTATCTTCAGGCATCTTAAGAAATTCTAAAGTCTGCTTCAGGAGATTGCAGTCTTTAGGTTGATAACCTTGACAGGATGCTCGACATGACAATATCACATCGTAAAACTTTCATGTCTGTTACTGATCCTTTATTGTTGTACTCTTGCACTGACATGACATCTTGTCCTGTCCTAGTCTTGATTTGAAGAATTTGCACTTGTTCTTTGCTTCTCTAGGTCACCTTGATAGTTTGAAACTTTTCTTGCATTGATTCTTGGTTGCTTGCTTGGTTTTGCATAGGTCCTTTCAACTTAATGTGGTATTTCCCTTGACATGAGTTAAGATGGTTTACGAGGTTAAACAACAATCATTAACCTCGTTTGATGTTTAGTCAACCATAGGATTCCTTAGCCGTAGCATAAGAGTAGCAAGACACTCAACACTCTTATGTAATCAAAATAGCAGGAATATTGAAGATATGCCGACTACAAGGTTTCTGGGTATATCAACGTCTTCAGACAATAGAAGCAGAAGATGAAGACCTTTTTGCGGTGGCACATGAGGATGTAAGGATTCAGTACCCTCATATGTTTCAACACAGCAAAGAACTAAATCATATGGTAACTACAAGGTAATTAGTATAGCAATGTTACCATATAACAACATAAGATCTTAGATGGACCCAAAGAGTTTCACGAGGTTGACAAACGAACGGTATCCTCGCGAGGAAGGAGATTTCATGGATTTTTCAAGGTTGATCATCGAACTGAAGACTACTCGATGATGAACGGTATAGTTGCAACAATTAAGGTACTTGAACTAAAACAAGTCAAGGATGGAAGTTCACGTGTTTGTTTAGTTGCAAGTGAGGTTGAGTGATCGGTTGCCCAGGTATCACTCAATGGAAAGGAGATCAATAATGTAAGAAGTCAAATGAATATGGTGAAATGATCGTAGTCATTAGACACTTTAGAATAGTTTGAATGGGGTACACAATCTTGCTCTAAATTTTAGTATTATCATGCATTCCATTTTGGGTGTTACATTGGTAATGATGCTTCATGATACATCACAGGTTGTATGGTGCAATGAATATGCATATGGTATGGTGCAAATGGTGCATATGTATGGTGCAAATGATGCAGATATATGGTGCAAATGGTGCACATGCATGGTGCAGTAGTTTTATAGTTTGAGCAAGACTAAATGAACCACACCCATAAAACTCAAGTACTGTCTGATGATTTGCAAGGATTGGATACCGTGGTCGTGAAAGACACTCAATGAGTGGCGTTACTTTCATGACTCGACCACAGTTAAGGAATTCATAACAGAACGATTGACAAGGAATGTGAGAAATATACCACGTTACCTCGACCTTTCGAAAGCTTGTTCATGTTCTACTCAACTTGATTGTATCTTCATCAGGAGAAAAACAACTAACTATAGGTCTCTAGTGATGCTTCACTTAACCTTCGCTTCGATCTGGCAAGAGGAACTGATATCCTTAGTGATCACTTTAGTGGAGTTGAAGTCACACTTCTTCTTTGAGTAACTCAATCTGGTGGTGGATGTTGGATCCTCTTGAAGATGTAATCTTACTTGATCGTCTTCTTGTTGACACGACTCGTTGTAACCAAGGTTGATGGTTGAATACCACCATTACTTGAGTTCTCGCCTTCCCCCTTAAAGTTCCAAACCAGGATGTTGAAGCATACTCCAAACAATCCTCCTGGGAAGACGAGATGCAACTCGAGTAATTGCGATCTGTGTTCAACATCACAAGATGTGATGTGGCAAGTCACATAAATCAGACACTAGTATGCCTATCCAAGGGAAAAGGCTTCGAATGAGTTTAAAACTCCATTCGACTTGGTAAATAGTTAAATCCTAACTCTTGGTCGGTTATGACCTTCCTCGAGTTGAAATCGAGAACTGAATGTCTAACAAAAACCAAAAGTTCAAACTGGCCAGACTATAGTGACAAATGACCAGTCTGGACGCAAACTCGATTTTCATCCAGTTAATTGTAAAATCAGATCTTGAGGTGAATAACAAAGTTAAAGTACACTTCAATACCTTTCCAAAAAGTATTGGTTTACCTCTAGATAATCCTTGGTCTGCAAGTTATGCTCTTTTAAAGTCAGCAGAATTTTCTGCACTTTCAGCAGAACCTGCTTAAAAAGTAGCACATTTGATCTTAGGTTTTCACGCTGTTCTGATGGAAATCTGGAAATATTCTTATTTACAAAGTTGTAGCCAGTGTAATAAGATTTCCATAATGTACTTACTTGTCTTCATATCAGCTCTGGTTCAAAAGATATGAATTTTTGAAGTTGGGTAAAATTTCAGCATTCAGAATTGAATTCAGTTCAGATTGACCACTCTGTATTCAAACTCGATTTGGAATAGGTAGATGACCGATTCAGGTCTGGAGCCAATTGCAAAAATTGTAGCTGACTCTCTAACCTCAGCAACGGTTACTCGCGTTACACCATTGGATCAAAGGTCTGCGAGTTATGGATTAAATTCAGAGGTGTACAGATGCTGTCCAGTTTGGGTATGCCTGGACAGTCTCTGCAATTATCCAAATTTCACCCATTTAGAAAAGGATTCTGGTCTGGTGTTGAACAGAAAACATGTAGGGGACTTCCAAATCTTTCTAAAGAGTATTTACTTGCCCTCGTAGCACTTCTGGTTGAGAAGATATGGCATTTGCAAGTTGACAGTTTTTCTGAAAATTTGGACAGCACCTCCTTTGTTTAAGGCTGATTTTGTCCACAATTTTCAAATATACAAACATCAACATTTGCAAAAGTAATACATAGCAAACTTGTTGCATACATTCTCAGGATCCCAGAAATGTAAAATACGAAGCCATTCGACAATTATAAAGCGAGTTATGCGAGAAACAGTAACTGTATACAGGACTGTCCACTCGCTGTCCAGATTTGATCAAGTCTAGAAATCTGAAATTTTGAGTATGTTAGAGATGGATTCTGCTCTGGAGTTCTATAGAAATGTTGTAGAGGACTCTCTAAGTTTTCCATACATGTATAAACATGCATAGGTTGCATTTCTAGTTTAACAGTTATGGCTATTTAAAGTTCAAAATTTTTCTGGCTGTTTCAGATAGCATCGATATACATGTACTATCTTCAACTCTGTTTTTAATTAGTTTTAAACTGAATTTGAGGTATCACTGAATAACAAAGTTGTAGAATAGCTCTTCCACTTTCCAGAAATGTATTATAATGGAATAGAAGAGCTTTCTCCAAAGAAATATGACAAAAATTCAGATGCTGGTCCGTGTAGTTTCAGAACAGCAGCTGCTGTGATAATGGTGCATTTTCATCACCATAAAAGCATCTTTTGGCTTGGAGGTCAATAGGAAACTATTAGAAGACTCCAAAAGCTTTTCAAAAAGTATTCACTTGCCTCCAAAGCCCTCCAGGTTGAAGAGATATGGAATTTCAAAGTCAGGTCAATTCTGTTCGAAAACAGAACTCACCGGCTTCGAAACACAAGAATTTGGGAACAAACTCAAATTTTGAAACTTAGCTCAAAACTCAAATCCGATGGCTAGAACTTGATTCACAACTAATTATTTTCTTTAGAACCAAATGGAATCTTAAAAGAGACTTGACGACCTTCATAGCATATCACTATGGATCTTCAAACTTAACCAAAGTCTTACTCCGGCGAAGTCGAGCTAAACTCTCGCCAGGAGCAAAGGACTTTAGTTCACCTACTCTTGAAAAGCAACATTTTACTTCGTCCACAAGATATCAGCAATTGATACTTGGACTTAATATGAATATGAAGCCATTTCTTTCGTGGGGGATGGTCAAAGTATCAATTGTGATACTAATGGTACTACGTGCCTTACCAAAAGAAAAATCTAACAAGGTACATCCGGATACGTCTATAGGTGGTCCTAATACCGATCACTCGCAAACGTATTCTACACGGGTCGCTACCGGAGTTAGTGTACCTGCAGAAGACAAACAATCCCCTTTCACACCTTCACACCTCAAGGGCGGTACGGGGAAACACGACAGACAGTCACAATAAGATATAATCAAAAGTAAATGCATACGACTCTGGCGTGAGTCGTCCTCGAGCGAGGCCATGTCTCGAGGTACATGGATGTAAATACGTCTGTACAGCAAAGACTCCCGTACGATCCGGCTTATACACGCTCGGGCATACGTGTTTCGCATGATCCCATAGAACATGAATAGTTCTAGAGATACATACTATCGGGTTATACACCACCCGACGGGGGCTCCCACTAATTTTGTGTCACGCTGGGGTACCGCGTGTCATATGTTCTCAGAAACATGGAAAGTTTCAGAGACTCATATTGACTTTCTGTGCTAAGCCACGGAAATTTCACATACCATATCTCGTATGCAGAGTTTACCGAGATTGATCCGCTCTCGGCGGCGTACCTTACCTCTTACCTTGAAGACAGAGCGTCGTTACAGAATAATATAACAAGTTAGTTCACCACCTTTATAACTTATACTAGTAATAGTCCTTAATGGGCATATAGCTAAACCTCACTCGACTACTTTGGAGTTTTCAAAAATAGGCTCTTTTCGAGCGTGCTATTCCCAATGAAGCTCTGATACCATGTCTGTGGGGACCGGAGTCCACACATCCGAGGATCTCATTGGGTGGTACCGTGCGATGCGGCACCTAACAGCACACACAAAAAGGATACCAAAACATATAAAGTTTTCATTTCATAATAAGAAGAGTTTACAAAAGAGTGTACAATAGGAGTACACACGCAGCGGAAAATACATACTCATTATCTCACCTAACTAAGCAGGAGAGAAGACGTCCATGCCCTAGGACGATTCTCACTAGCAACACGAAGAACATACAGCATCGGCGTGGCTCACATGAGATTTATCTCGACACCTCGAGTCTCATGTACAACCTGAACAGCAGAAATAAAACTAATACCTGCAAAAATCGTTAAAGCGCAAACATGAGCATAAGGCTCAGCAAGACTTAACCGTCTCACTAGACAGATGCAAGGGGACACTAAACATAGGTAAGGAATAGCATAAATGACTCGCCTACAAGTGGATCCTTATAATCAAGTTTTAAGTAGCAAATGACATTCTCTGAGCACGGCACATCATGGGCTCCACAATCAAACAAGAAACGCTTTACCGATGATATGCCATGCCCAAAGCACATAATGCTATTACAGCTAAAGTATGGGGAAACTGTAAACTTTTAATTATACTATCTCTAAATCATACAAGGTTGCAAAGTAATTATAATTCAATACAATATGATTTTCTGGCTTCTTTAGTATTTACTACGTCACCGCTCAGTGAACAAGTGGTACTCTATTACTGCGAGGGACAGTGATTGCAATCAGGACACACCCGGACAACACGACACATACGTCGTTCGGAAGTGTCAGCGAGCACACCTGTACCTACATAACACTTCAGTACTAGGCGTATATGGCCACCTTTCACAAGAAACTCGAATGTTGAGCCCGTCTCACCTCCGCAAACAGAAGGTCTCCGCACGGAACACCTCATGTGTCCGCCGACCGATTTACACCTTACTGTCCTCAACCCACCCCTATCGATGGTGAGTTAATGGGTCTCAACACCCCAGTTATCAAGTTACATCAGTTTATTGGATTCCATATGTCCATTATATTGCCGGTACAATTCAAGCTTGTCCGAAGGGGCTGCATACGGACGGGCCTTAATCGACACAGGCAGGGCTATGCGACCGAGACTCAATTCTCGCCGCTTCCTATCCATTCCCTGCTCGGTCTCAGTTTCATTATATTAAGCCATTTTCTATTCAACCAATCCTGTGAGATACATCTCTCGCGAGTAGATTCCATCTACTCGACTTCTACCGGATTTCCTATGCATTAGCAAAGCAGTTACTACAGGTCAAACTGTAACTCGTGCCAAATAAACCCTGGGATTTTTGGTCATGCATGTGGAGTATCATTCACCCTAAACGTAATGCACAATTCATATACTACTCATCATAGTGATAAAGCAAAAGTTTATAAACGACTTAAATGCAAACCGGGGCTTGCCTTAGTTTGCGACTGAACAAATGTCAATTGTTAGGGCTTGATCTTCCTCCGGAGAACCTGCCATGGAACCTCAGTGGAAACACCTTGGCCTTCTCCTCCAAGCGAAGTTTCTTGTCGATCACCTATCAGCAGTTCCTATCGACATGATATGCATATAAGTAATTAAGTAATTAAGTAATTTAAGAAAAGACTCCACGGGGTTGTGTAAACTCTAAGAATGAGGAGTTCAACTAGGAAGGACAGATATGCCTCTGTTGTGTGAATGAACAAAGGATGGAGTCAAGTGGTCATAGTAGTATCGAGATGTGAATTGAAAGGTGCAACGTAAGCACACATTGCAACTTGGCACTCAACACTCGACGCTATGCCACTCAAGGACGATACAGCTGAATGGTGTGAAAGTGTTGGAATGGTAGGGTAAGGATGACCTAAGAGTCAAGGTGGCATAGTAGTGTCGAGATAAGCACTGAAAGGTGCAATGTAATGACACATCACAATTTAGCACTCGACACTTTGAGCTATGCCACACAAAGAGTGATAAGGTAGAATGGTGAAGAAGTATTACTGGACCGTGTGATGTAAGGAAGACTAAGCGATCAAGATGGAGCATTGAAAGCTTAAGGCATGAGTGAACTGTGCAACAAGAGGTTGTGACTTAGAAGTCGACCAATGAAGTTACACAAACTCATTAAGGAATAAACCTAATTATGTGACAAGTGTGGTCGCAGGGTTCTGATAAGGATGAATCAGGATGAAACCCTAGCGACACTTGGGAGTGAAGTGAGGTCAACATTCTTTGGACTTAAGACGTCATAACGAGCCTTATTAACCTAACGTGAGTACTGAGACAATGTTCAAATGACCTTTAGATAAAGTAGTTCCTACGGCAAGCTTCTCGAGCATCGTTCAAGTGCTTACGTGACACTATTGCAGTGTCCTTTGCAAGATTGTCTAGATGAGCTCGGTGAACTCCTAGAACTCGAACATGATGCGAGACCTTGTCGTGACGGTCATGCTTTGCCATCACGGGAAGATCGGATTAGCGAGGTCCACATCGACCCGGACTCGTCAATAGGGTGAGCAGAATCCCGAACACCACCTCATGAGTCGGAGAGTTAGGGACTCGACTTAGTCGTCGACAAAAGACTCGACGAATCGACCGTTGATGAAGAGGTACACCTAGGTAAGCAATTCTGCGAACAGAAAGGAAACGTCCTTGACACAACTAAGAAATCCTTATCCAAGGTTCAACTTGGACTAGTTCTCCTCGTCGGTCGCAACATTCTCACAGTATTCTACCCTAGGTCATCGGTGGTCACCAATACACTCGGTTTGACCTAGAAGGCATTTCATCGAGCATCTAGGCTACATCTAGGACTCGACGAGTCTCGCCTTGACCAAACCCTAATTTGGCTAAACGACTGTCGACCGTTGTGTCGTGGTTGTGTTTCAGCATCATGTACGTTACAGGCATCCTTCATCTTGATGCCAGGACACGATGATGGCTCGGAACGTCACGATGATGTCATATGGTCAACGACGTCGACGCGACTCATGGTGGAGCATCACGAGCACGCACGGACAGGCCGACGTGACACAAACGACAAAGGAGGTCGACTTGGGGACTCCTATAGGAACGATATTAATGCGTAACATGGACGTACGACTTGACGAGACATGAGTAACCTTAGCGATCACGACGAACGGACGTCGGTGACGTCAAGCAAGGTATTCCAGGGCAAGGCTCACCTTGTAGGCATTTCACCGAACATCTTGGGTGCGTATTTGATTTCCGTCGCTTCATCATCATTCAAAGGGTATCTTGGCACTTGGGCTTGTCGAGTTGCCACATCACCATACCCCTGCATCAAGACCAGCTCTGAACATCAACGAAGTTGGTTCTTTCCTTGTGAACATTTCATCGAATACCTAGGCTGCAGTCATCGATCCAATCACTCTTGCAAAATAAGAGCTAACCTTGGATTAATGGTCGATACCATTATGTCAACGACGTGTTCCCGAATCCTGTGCATCTCATTCAATACTTGCTTTGCTTCCAGGACATAGCCATGGCGCAGAACGCGGACATGGCGTCATGGTGCTCGCGGTCGGCCCGGAAAGGCGCAGCCAGCAAGGACACGGCGGCCGGGTGTCTGCGTGTGGTGCTGGTTCTGGACAACAGCAAGGGCGGCTGGGTTGCTCGGCCGGGGAGCGCACATGTGCAGGGGGCGAGCAGGAACGACGGCCAGTCGCCGGCCAGGCGCACGGGCGCTGGGACGCGGGCGCGGAGCGACGCCACGGTGGACGAGCGAGCTGGTGCGAGGCCGCGGTGGGATGGCGGCGCGTGGGGTCGGGCGAGCGGCAGCCAGCGTGGGGCGACGTCGCGGCGGTTGGGAGGCAAGCCGACGGGAGCGGCGCGAACAGAATTGGCAAGGAGGAGGCGCGGCGCTGGCGGGAAGACGAGGCGGCGGCCAAACGCGGAGGAGGCGCGCGGACCTGGCGGACGCGCGAGCTGGCGGGGGCGAAGTCGGGCGCTGGCGGCGGGATGGCGATGCCGTGGTACAGGGCGAGCGGTGGCCGGGAGACGAGGCGGCGGTGAGCGCGCCGTCGGGAGTGTCGTGGGCGACGAGGAGGCGGCCGACGTGGGGCGTGACCGACGGGAGGAGTCGGGGGCAAGGGACATGGGTGCCGGCGGTCGGGAGCGGCCAGGGCGCCGGAGGAGAGGCGGGGCGGCGCGCGAGCCGGCGTGGAGCGAGCTGCGGGGTGGTGCGCGGGCGCGCGATGGCCGGGAGAAGGAGGAGGCACGGGGTCGGTTGGGAGTCGGGCGCGCTATGGATAGGAACCGGGAGATGAAGAAACGAATTTGGTTTGTGCCCATGAGGATAGACATGACATGTGGGCCCCATTTTTCCCTTCTCCTTATCCTCTTCATTTTCAGATGCAAAATATCTCATCCATTGAGCAGCTTACCAGTGGGGCCCACCCTTTTCCTAGTACTGAGGATAAGTATGACATGTGGGTCCCACTGTCTTCTCCCTTCTCTTTTAAAATTGAAATGGAGCTAGCAGACATACTTCAAAAATATTTAACTTTGGCCCAATGACTAAATAAAATGTGGAGAATTTTATGGTGCAATCAGATTTCAAAACTGAGCAAGTTGAATTTGAACTCAGATTTAAATTTGAATTCAAGTGGTGATACTTGACTCAAGGAAATAAATAGTAGATTATGTTCAAAAATCCTGAAACTTTGAGGTTAACCTTTTTGAACCATAAGGGACCTCAGGAAAAATTTGGAGTTGATTTGGACAAGGTTGAGCACAAAGTTTAAATTTGAAGTCGACGTTGATTAAACTCTCAGTACGTATCCAATAAATGGGAAATGGGCTTCAAAAATTTTGAAACTTTACCGAGGGTCTAATTGGAATATTAGTAGGTCATGGAAAAATTTACGGCCTGAGATTTGAATATTTTTGGATGTCCCACTTTAGGGTTGGAATAATTCCTTTTTCTTTCTCTCTATTTTGTTTTCTTTTCTCCTTTAATTTTTCATTGAAAATGTGAATACTTGGAAATTAAGGATTCTTCACCTTAAGTTCCATTCCACATCAGCAACAATGTTCTATTTGTAAAGTTTTAACAAGTCCCTATTTTTAGTGAACATAGTTTAACTCATATGGCTCATGTGAGTTTGGATTTCCAAGTCTATTTTCAAAATTTTTAAGTTCGCATTTTTGCGTTTTTGTTCTTCCGAAAAACGGGCTTTTACAGCTACCACTTTTTTGAGCGAAAAAGCCCCTACCTGACGCGCCAAATATCGAAGTGTTAATGCGACACTTCCCCCGGATCTGCTAAGGAGAAGCACGCGGAGGTTCTTGTTCGGCAGGGCTTAGGCCTCAATCAATTTTTCAAGCAGAAGAGAATATGACACGGTGGTTTTTACGTGGTTTGGGCCGCAGGGAGCGTAACACCCTACTCCACAGTGGATGGTATTGCTAGTATGTGTGTATGCGTGTGTGTACCGAGGATTGAATGTCTGGTCCTTTGTAACCGTGGCGGTCGGGGCCTTTTATAGCTAAGGTTGAACTCCTTACAAGTGGGGTCTGTGGGCATGACAAGTGGTCCTGGGGCGATATTATCCTAAAGATCTAAGGCTTCTCGCATAAGTTTGCTTTGACCGTGGACTTGAAGACTCGTCTTGCCACCTGAACCGTTAGTAGTCCATGCACCATTGCTGACAATGGCAGGGGATGTCCCGTCCAACTGTCTCTGTCGCCGTAAGCTACCTACTTGGCGGAGTGGGATAGGCCTGCAGCATCTTCACTGCGATGCGATTGGTCGTAGCAGTACCAGACACTAGGCGTGCACCGCGCCATGCGTCTGGGGAAGCCACGTACCTTCAATCCTTGACAGGGACAAGGTGCACCACCCTCTTAAGTCCCGCGTCCCTTCATCCAGGGCAAGTGGTTGGACTACGTGACAGCTCGGGAGCTCCCCTCTACGAAGGAGGTCAGGTCCCCCCTTGCGGACCACATGGCAACTCGGGATCTCACCTCTGTGGAGGAGGTCAGGTCCCGTCCTGCGGCCCACATGGCAGCTCAGAAGCTCACATCTGCGAAGGAGGTTAGGTCCCACCTTGCGAGACACGTGGCAGCACTAGAGCCTGCCTATACGGGAGGTGGACCATCGGATGCCTCGGGCCACATGGCAGCTCCGGAGTCCTGTCTCATGGGGGAGAGGGATCCTTCCCGGCTGGACACGTGGCTGCTTGGGAGTTCGTCTTCGAGGGGAAGCAGACGGAGGGGCCGACGACAAGTGGCGCGTCGTGGCTATCGAGAGTGTTGTGCTGCATCGAGGATAAGGAATGGAAAAGAGGTAGGCACTAGGAGAGACTCCCTTGCGGACGTGGAGTGGACGGCTACCGTGCGTGGCGCACACACCAGAGAAGGAAGAAAATTCTTTCGATGTGTTGCGCTGATATGTGGGGCCCACACTATCCCCCTCCTTATCCCTATTTTGCTGATTTAAATCATTACCAAACAAGCTCCAAATTTAGTAAAAGTTGGCAGCTAGCCTAAAACAAATGTGTAGGATTTGATTCTGAAGTCAAATCCTTGTTTTGATCAAGTTTCATTTGAAATTCAATTTTGAATTTAAATTCAAAGGCATTTCAATCTACGTAGTGTATTAAGTAGTAATCGTGCTTCCAAATTTCTTAAATTTTGCAGGGGGCTATTTGATATATGGGGCATCTATTGGGCAGCTCAAATCTTCATGTGAACCTAATTTGAACAGTAGCTTGATTTGATTTTTGAATGTCCCATTTTAGGGTTCGAATAATTCCTTTTTCTTTCTCTCTATTTTGTTTTTTTTTCTCCTTTAATTTTCATTGAAAATCGGAATACTTGGAAATTATAGATTTTACACCTTATGTTCTAATATACATTAGCAACCATGTTCTATATGTAAAATTTTAACAAGTTCCTATTTTTACTGAACATTGGTTAACTCATATGGTTCATGTGAGTTTGAATTTCCATGTCCATTTTCAAAATTTTTAAGTTCGCATTTTTGCGTTTTTGTTCTACCAAAAAGACTCCCGCACGAACCGTCATATCCACGCTCAGGCATACGTGTTTCGCATGCTCCCATAGAACATGAATAGTTCTAGAGATGCACACTATCGAGTTATCTACCACCCGACAGGGTCTCCCACTAATTTTGTGTCACGCTAGGGTACCGCGTGTCATATGTTCCTAGAAACATGAATAGTTTCAGAGACTCATATTGACTTTTTGTGCTAAGCCACGGAAATATCACGTACCACACCTCGTATGTAGAGCTTACCGAGATTGATCCGCTCTCGGTGGCATACGTTACCTGTTACCTTGAAGACGGAATGTCGATACAGAATATGATAACAAGTAAGTTAGTTCACCACCTTTATATCTTATACTAGTAATAGTCCTTAATGGACATATAGCTAGTCCTCACTCGACTACTTCGGAGTTTTCGAAAATAGGCTCTTTTTGAGCGTGCTATTCCCAATGAAGCTCTGATACCATGCTGTGGGGACCGGAATCCCGACATCCAAGGATCTCATTGGGTGGTGTCGTGCGATGCGACACTCAATAGTATACAAGAAATGAACGGGAATAAATTTACAACACCAAGTCTTTATTTAGAAACACAGCAGAAGTTTTACAATACTAGCAGAAAGGAAAGAGAACTATATATCATAGTTATGCTCTCGGCACTAGCTATGCAAAAGCAAAGTCATCCATGCCCTGGATACTTCGCCCTAGCAACACCCAACTTACAGCGGCGTGCAGGGTTCCCACTCGGCTGTAAACCATGGAGGGGGTGCAGCCTCATCTTCCAACCCGTCATCAGTTGTATAATCTGCAAAAACTTGTTAGCTACAAACGTGAGCTTAAGGATCAGCAAGACTAACCCGTCTCACTAGACATATGCAGGGGTGAATACTAAGCATAGGTAAGGAATAGCATAAAGGACACGCCTACATGTGGATCCTTATAATCATGTTTTAAGTAGCACATGACATTCTTCAGGCACGTCACATCATAGACTCCACAATCAAACAAGAAATGCTTTGCCGATGATATGACATGCCCAAAGCACATAATGCCATTATAGGTAAAGTATGGGGAAACTGTAAACTTTTAATTGTGCTATCTCTAAGCCATACAAGGTTGCAAAAGAATTATAATTTAATACATCGTATTCTCCTGACTTCTTCAATATTTACTACGTCATAAAACAGTGAACAAGTGGTACTCTATTGCCGCGAGGGACGATGATTGCAATCAGGTCACACCCGATCAACACGACACATACGCACTTTCAGAAATACTAGCGAGTACTTACGGCAGTACCTACATAACACTTCAGTACTAGTCGTATATGGCCACCTTTCACTCAACACTCGAATGTCGAACCGGTCGATCCGTCATGAGCAAGAGGTCACTGCATGAGGCGTACTCTGACGTGCCCACCAGCTGATTTACACCTCGCTGGCCTCAACCCACGGCTATAAAATGGAACGGAATGCCTCAACAAACCAGTATCAAGCTATGTCAGTTTACTAGAGCCCATTTCTCCAGTATGTCGCTGGTACAATTCAAGCTTGACCATCAGGGCCACACACGGCACGAGCCTTAATCAACACGGTCAGAGCTATGTGACCAAGACCACCTTTTGTCGCTTCCTACTCATCTCTGACCGGTCTCCATTTCATATTTATAAATCATCTCATGATCCAATTGATCCCGTGTGATAAAATCCTATCTCGCGAGTAGATTTCAACTACTCGACTTCTACAGGATCCCTATGAATATAAGAATGTCAGTTACTACACGAGTCTGTGAGCTATTCTAACCACTCGCTGGGTTATTTGGTCATGCAAGTGGATGTCAAACACCTTAAATGTCATGCACAAATGTCTGAAGATGTAAGGTGAATGAAAACTGCAATGATGCTGTAAGGAACTTAAATGCAAATCGGGGATTGCCTTAGTTTGCAAATCGATTAAATGTCAAGTGTCAGTTGTCTTCTTCCGTGACTCCGCCATGTAACTTCACGACGGGCACCCTGGCCTTCTTCTCCAAGCGAAGCTCCTCGTCGATCACCTATTATCACATTCCTATCAACATAAAATGCATATATGTAATTAAGGTAACTTAATAATAGACTCTAAGAGATGGTGTAAACTTTAAGAACAAGGAGTTTGACTAGGAAGGATAGATATGCCTCTGTTGGGTGGGTACTAAGAGGATGAGTCAAGGTGGACATAGTAGTGTCGGTGTGAACGGAAAGGTACAATGTAAAGCAACATTGCAACTTAGTAGACAACACTTGAAGCTATGCCACTTAAGAGGTATAAGATTGAAGGATCAAGAAGTACCGGATTGAGTGATGTAGGGAGGACTAAACGATCAAGGTGGAGCATTGAAAGCTTAAGGCATGAGTGAACTGTGCAACTAGAGGTCGTGACTCAGAAGTCGACCAATGAAGTTACACAAAGTCATTAAGGAGTAAACCTAATTAAGTGACAAGTGTGGTCGCAGGGTTCTGAATTAGGATGAATCGATGTGAAACCCTAGCGACACTTGGAAAAGAAGTGAGATCGGCATTGCTTGGACTCAAGATGTCATCACAAGCACTGCTAACCTAACATGAGTACCAAGACAACGTTCAAAAGCCCTTTAGGTAAATCAGTCGCTACGACTATCTTCGCAAGCATCGTCCAAGTTCTTACATGACACTATTGCAGTGTCCTTTGCATGATTTGCCAGATGAGCTTGGCAAACTCCTGGAACTCGAACATAAGGCATTACTATGTCGCAAAGACGTGCTTTGCCATCTCGGGAAGATCATCTCATCGACGTTCACATTGACCCGGACTCATCTATGGTGGTGAGCGGAATCCCAAATACCACCGTAGGAGTCTCAAGGTTAGTGATGTCGACTCGATCGTCGGCAAGCGACTTGACGAACCTGTCGTCGATGAAATGGAACGGAACACCTAGTTAAGCAATTCTGCGGGCGGTTAGGAAACATCATCGACACCATCAAGAAACTTTTATCCAAGGTTCCCCTTGGTCTAGTTTTCCTTGTTGGTCGCAATGTTCTCACATTACTCAACCACAGGTCATCAGTGATCACCAACCTCCGTGGTTTGACCTAGAGGCATTTTATCTAGCACCTTGGCTACACCTACGACTTGATCACCCTCACATCGACTAAAACCTAATTTGGCTTGACAACTATTGTCCGATGAGTCGTGCTTGTGTTCCAGCACCACACACATCACATGCATTCTTCATCTCCAGGCCAGGGCACGATGATGGCTCAGAACGTCACGACGACGTCATGTGGTCAACGACATCGACGCGGCTCATGGGGGAGCATCACGAGCACGCACGGACAAGCCAACGCGATACAAAAGACAAAGAAGGTCAACTTGGGGATTTATATAGGAATGATATTAATGTGGAACATGGACGCATAGCTTGACGACACATGAGTACCCTTAGCGGTCACCACAAAAGGACTTCAGCGGCGTCCATCAAGGCATTTCAGGGCAAGGCTCACCTTGTAGGCATTTTGCTGAATATCTTGGGTGTGTTCTTGATTTCATCACTTCATCACCATTCAAAGAGCATCTTGGCACATATATTGGTCGATTGCCACCCCACAATAGACCTGCATCCATAGACCAGCATTGAATGACAACACACATAGTTTTGCCTTATAACCATTTCATCGAACACCTAGTCGGCAGCACTGTCTCGACTAATTCTTCACAAATCAGAGATAACCTTGAACCAAGTATCGTCTCCGTTGTGTCATCGACATGTTATTGCATCTCATACATCTCACACATCACTCGCTTTGCTGGTCGGGCGCAACCATGGCGCGGACAGAGGGAACGTGCATGACGTTCGCCGCGGCTGGCATGGTTGTGAACATGGCGCGTGCGGCCAGCGCTGCTGTGGCTGTGGCGAGGCGCAGAAAGGCTTAGCGGACGGTGGCGTGGGTGATGAACGGCTAGCAGCAGAAGTGGTCCAGCAACAGCAGACATGGCGGGAAAAGTGGCGGACGGTCGTCGCCATGGATGGCGAGCTACCGGAGTGGGCGTGGCGTGGAGAGGCATGAGCAGGGAGGCGAGTCGGCGGAAGTATTGGCCATGGCATGCATGCAGCTGTGACCGTGAGCGACAAGGCCGACGGTCAGCGAGCAGTGGAGTCGGGCACGGCCAGGGCGAGCAGCAGAGCGCAGCAAGGAGTGGCATAGCTGGCACAGCGATGCAGAGACACAGGGCCATGGCGGCAAGGGCGCATTTGGGTGCCAGGGAGGCGTGGTGATGGAGCGGTGCAGCCAGGCAGAGGCTAGCCAGTGGGGGCGCGACACGGTGGAGGTGGGCAGCGCCGACGGACTGAGCAGGGGCGGGGCGAGCCGGCAGCCATCAGAAGCGGAGGCGCGTGGCGGCGCATCGGAGCGATCGGGTCGGGAGAGGAGGAGAGGCGCGGTGGCGGAGACCCAGGCGCGCAGTGGAGCTTGAGCGCGCACGGCCAGGCGGAGCGTCGTGCGGTCAGGCGGTGAGGCGCGCTGTGGCGGCCGGGAGGTGGCCAGGCGGCGTGGTGGCGCAAACAAGGAGGCGAGTAGGAGCGGTGGGGTCAGTGGAGTGCGGCCGTGGACAGGAGGCAGGCTGACGGCGTGGGAGGCACGCGCGACCTGCATGGGCAGCTGGGACGCGGCTAGTCGGCGGGAGCGCTTGGTGCTGCGGCGACTGCACGGGGACGACTGGTTGTGGGAGCATTGCGCTGGTGCATGGGCGGCATGCAGTTGGCATCACGGTGCGAGCCGCCGGGCTGGGGCGCGTGGTGGGAAGCAGACAAAGGGTCCGGCGTCGAGCGGCCGCCGTGGCTGTTGGGAGTGTTGTGCTGCATCGAGGATAAGGAAGGGAACAAAGGTAGGCACTATAAGAGACTCCCTTGCGGACGTGGAGTGGACAGCTACCGTGCGTGGCGCACGCACCAGAGAAGGAAGAAAATTCTTCCGATGTGTTGCGCTGACATGTGGGGCCCATGCTCTCCCCCTCCTTATCCGTATTGTGCTGATTTAAATCATTACCATACAAGCTCCAATTTTAGTAAAAGCTGGCAGATAGCCTAAAACAAATGTGTAAGATTTGATTCATTTGAAATTCTGAATCTGAATTCAAAGGCATTTCAATCTACACAGTGTATTAAATAGTAATTGTGCTTCCAAAATTCTTAAATTTTGCAGGGTGGCTATTTGATATATGGGGCATCTATTGGGCAGCTCAAATCTTCATGTGAACCTAGATTGAACAGTAGCTTGATTTGAATTTTTGAATGTCCAATTTTAGGGTTCAAATAATTCCTTTTTCTTTCTCTGTATTTTGTTTTCTTTTCTCCTTTAATTTTCATTGAAAATGTGAATACTTGGAAATTAAGGATTTTACACCTTAAGTTCTAATATACATTAGAAACTATGTTCTATATGTAAAATTTTAACAAGTTCCTATTTTTAGTGAACATTGGTTAACTCATATGGTTCATGTGAGTTTGAATTTCCAAGTCCATTTTCAAAAATTTTAAGTTCGCATTTTTGTGATTTTGTTCTACTAAAAAGCTGGCTTTTACACATCACAAGTGATGTGATAGTCTAAGGCATAGGCATTGCCACATACTTCACCATTGCCTTGTCCATCAATTTTCTTCATAAGGAGGTCCAATTTAGCAGTGATCATGTCCACCTCCTTAAAGGTGTGCATGCCTTGCTATCGGGTATGGAGACACTTGTCACTCCAACCCATGTTCGACACCATCTTCTCAATCAAATCTTTGGCTTTGGGAACCGTCAATGAGAAGAAGGCACCTCCAGCAGTAGCATCGATATGGTCACGGGCGGAAGGGATCAGCGTGTTGTAGAAGCTTTGGATAATGAGCCAGTCATCCATCCTATGCAGGGGACAGGCTAGGATATAATCCTGCAGCCTTTCCCAAGCCTCGCGAATAGATTCCTTGGCATCTTGCTAGAAGCTGGAAATTACTCCACGTAGGGCATTGATCTTGCCCAATGGCAAAAACTTGGCATGGAATGCCATAGAACATTTCTCCCGAGTATCTACAGCACTTCGGTTTGCAGAACCACTGTTTCACTCTCCGATGAAGAGAGAACAGAAACAGCCTAAGACGGACAACATCAGGAGATACAACCTTTATCTTAAAAGTGTTGCAGATCTCAAAGAACTCTTGCAGGTGAGCACTTGCATCTTCGTCAGCCTTCTCACAAAATGGTTGGCTTGCACCATAGTGATTAGGCCAGTCTTGATTTCGAAATTTACGTCTCTCGTGTTAACAGTGGGCCCAACATGCACATTGTTAGCAAATGGAGCCAAAAACTTACGAAGGGTCTTCTGGTCCATTGGTGTTTTGATTGTTGGTGCGGTTGTGCTAGCTTGCTTTGCCGCTCGAAGCTCCTGAGGAGTAACGACACGAGGTCGATCTCATAGAAGGTATTTGGGATCTTCAACAAAGTTTGCCGGCAAGCAGAAACCAGACATACACTACCCTGTTTTCACATAGAATGCAAAAACAAAGAAGGGTCATCCTACTAAAACCTACCAGGGTCCTGTCCTATTCACTCAATCATGTAATACTTTGGTTGCCTTCCCCGACAACGGCACCAGAAATGCTTGTTGATATTTCCCACGCACTACCAACAATTCATCCCTAGCAATGGTGCCATAAATGTTTGTTGGTAGGTTTTAATTCTCAAATGAACGTCCGCAAGCTCACGGAAACTATCGATGTAGCATTTTACCTTTTAAGAGTATTCCCAAATGGTGTCATTTATATTTTTCAAAAGGAATGCTAGATGGAAGAAAAACAAACATCTAGTGGAAAGGCTAGGTTGGCCTAGGTAGGGCTCTAGCAAGGATGGATAAAGGGATAATTGAGGTAGTGTGACACAAACAAGAGCATCCTATCCTAAGGGGATAAATGAGGTAATAGAGGGGCTAGGCTAAGAGTTAGGTAGATACTCCTACTATGCTTCTAATGTACATATACATAGCCTAAGTTAGTTACTAATGATTATATTAATTATAAATCTTCATGCTAAGTGGATTAACACATCGGGAACGGGTTTACCCCTAGCATCACTAGGTGACTCCTGCCAAGAGTCTGTGGCATAGCCGAACGTGGAGGATTAAAAGGATAGATATGGTTGTCACCACCTACTACCTACCTATTCAATCCGTGGGTCTACGAGATCCTAAGACAATGAACTAAATCATTGTTGAACCAATATTAATTTATAGCATAAGTAATTCATGTTAACATAATCATACCATAGCTAATTAGACTATAGTGGAGGTTTATAGTGCTATGATGATGTAATAAGAATGGTATAGCCCAATCATAAATACTATTCCTACCACATACATGGAATCCACAATCAAACAAGAAACGCTTCATCCAAGTATATGAACAATGGAAGACTAAAGATAACATCTTTATTAAGAATAAAGTCACAAATACAAATAGGAATATGGGAGACATACCTTTCCCAATTGGGAAGAGACTCCTTCTACTCCTCTCCTACTTGGACTATGGACTAGAGACTCTCCTCTCTACAACCTATACTCCTCTAAACCTATGAAGAGTAGTGGGTACAAAGGAAGAATACTCAAGTGGTGTGTGTTGAAGTGAGGGGTGAGGGGTCCTATTTATAGATTGGAGAAGGGTCGGTTACCTCCACCAAAAGCGCGTGAATTAGTCACCCATGACCTCTTCAAGCCGGGAGGAGCCAACACGTGGTGTTTGACCACGTTTGGGGGCAAGAACAAGTCGGCCGACCTGGTCTTGTCCCCGTTGCGGTTGTGCTTCCTCCAGGTCTCTGCCAAGTGGATCCCATTCCATTATATGGGTGCTACACCATTGGATGGCCTTGGAAACTTCTGTTTGTGAGTCATTTGATCCATGTGGTGCCACGTGTCGTCGCTTGATTGGATGGAATGATATTTTATAGGATCCATCCCCTTGTTTCAACTCATTTCTGCATAAAATCCCTGCATGTACTACTTTCTCCAAGGACAAGTGGAAATAGGTGAAATAGAAAGGTGATGTGTACAAGAAATGACAATTCCTTCACATAATTGAGTTATATTGACGGGTGAAATTTGTGTATAACAATCATCAACAGACAGCAGACCCCTGGGAGGTGTCGAAGCTGTCTGCTCTGGCGTCGTAAGCCATCATTGTAGAGACATAAATAACAGGCCCCACGTGAGGTATCGGAGCTGGCTGCTCTGGCGTCGCCCATCATCATTGTAGAGAGATCGATAGCAAGCTCCCGGGGAGGTGCAGGAGCTGGTTGCTCCAGCGTCGCCCATCATCGCCGTCGACGGCAGGCCCCGTGGGAGGTGCCGGAGCTGGCTGCTCTGGCATCGCCCATCCCCGATGTGCAGCAACATCGACGGCAGGCCCTTGGTATACGGGTTACCACAAGAAAACCCTATTAGAAACATGAAAGTAGCCTAAAGGGGGGTGAATAGGCAATAATAAAAAATCTAGACTTAATTAAAATATGTCATGTCAATACAAGTCGGACTTGTCTGACTGAGAATCGGACATGTATGACTGAAGCCGGACAAGTCTGACTCATCTCAGATAAGTCATACTGAAGCTACAGGACAGTGCCAAAAATAAAGTTTTTAAGCAATCTAGTGAATAGAAATGTGTCCTAGCAGTTCTAGTAGTTGATGGAAACAAGACTAAGTGCTTGAACTGAAGTAAACCTAGATGATCACTAGAAAATAAGAACTTTGTGGAAATGTAAATGGAGACAATGGACACAAGATTTTCTCCCGAGGTTTGGTTCCACAAAGAAACCTTTGTCCCCTTTGAGGAGCCCATAGAAGGTCGGGTCTAACAGCCCTATCCTAGGCAAGACGCCTCAAAGGTCAAGTCTTGGATCTTCCACTATTATAAAGGATTACAAACTTCCCGAATCAACAGATCACACAAGAACTCGTGGGACGACGCCTGACCATCTAGGGGAGAACCCCAAGAGTAACAAACACGCAATCACGAAGGAACTCTACCAATCAAACGTTGCTCAACCCCTATGGACTTCTCTTGCAAAATCTGACAATCACTCCTTCACTCTTCCCCAAAAACTTTGGATTTGGGCTCAAGAAGGTGAAGAACAATGGAGGAGCTTTCTTTAGGGGAGTTTTTGTAGGGTTAGGCACTAATTGGGGACGAAATCCCCACCTATTTATACTCAAAAAGTGTTTTTAGCCGTTAGGTGACAGCCCCGATTGGACAAGTCTGACCTAAGCTGGGACATGTCCGACGTGCTGACAATAGAGATAGTATGGCTAAACACTTTGATTTGAATTTGCGCGCAAAAGCCAGGTCTTAGAAGTGCGACACAACT
Source organism: Tuctoria greenei (assembly GCA_036927565.1). NCBI lineage: Eukaryota > Viridiplantae > Streptophyta > Magnoliopsida > Poales > Poaceae > Tuctoria > Tuctoria greenei. The sequence continues at coordinate 66,583,091 of JAYESD010000004.1, read as the reverse complement.
CGGACAAGTCTGACATACAAGGAGAGGTTTTTCGACTTAGACTAATCCGAGGCACTAAGTCGCAAAAGTCTACCTCGGACATGTCTGACTCACTTCGGACATGTCTGAATTCGAACAGAGACTTCTCGGACTTGTCTGACCATCCATCTCGGACAATTCAGAGTTTTCAGACACTTAGAAAATTTTTCTAAGTCAAGTACCTCGGACATGTCTGACCCACTTAGGACATGTCTGAATTCGGCCAGAGAGGTTTTTGTCTTATCCGACCCAAGGCATCAGGCAAGTCTAATTTTGACACAAAGGGTTTTCCTAAGACCTACCCAAGAGGTTGAGCTCCCATTTGACTCACTAAGTTTCCATGTGTCGTGTCCCTCTTAATAGTGTGGATTTTCCTATGACTCAAGGAGAAATAGAAAACCTATTTCTACTCCACTTTTCACGTCTTTTCTCCTTTTTCATGAATTTCATTCCGTACTAAAATCTTTGCAAGAACTCAACCAAAGTCATTAGCCCTTTAATTGTTTGTCATTAATCAACTAAAACCCACAAGGGACCTAGATGCACTTTCACAACAAGAGCGGAGCAGGAGAGTGTACTCAAGAATCACGCTTGTTACTATCATTGACGTGCTGGGACATCGAAGGCAGGCCCCCTAGGAAGTGACGGAGCTTGCTGCTCCCTCGTCGTCCACCCCTGATGTTCAGCAACGTTGACGGCAAGCCCTTGGTATACAGGTTACCACAAGAGAACCCTATTAGCAATAAGAGTAGGGAGGGAGAGTGTACTCACAAATCAGCACTTGTTACTATCATCGACGTGCTGGGACATCGACAGCGGGCTCCCTAGACAGTGTCAGAGCTGGATGTCCTGCACACAAGATAGAGGCAGGACTAGTTTGCTCGCCGGTTTACCTTTTTTTCTCTTTAGCTTTGTCATGTATTACTATCCTGGACTAGCACATGGGGCTTGGGTAATTTAGTGTGCTAGTGCTTCATGGTCTGACTCCTAGTTTCCTTAGGGTGTGAGCCTTTTGGCCCCCAGTACTTGACCGCAATGCTGGGAGGCAGGGCATGTACATTTAGGGTACAAGACCATACTAAGCAGTTTACACACCCTAGACCTCCAGCTTGGCATAGACCTTTCCTGGGAGGCCATTTGGGGCCACAAGACCCCAAGGAAGGGGGCAGTCGTGAGAACCCCTCACACATTGCAGGTACCTCAAGCAGGCCGCCTGCAGTAGGATTGTACAACTCCACCAAGGGTGAGACATAGAGTATATAACCGTGTATATGAAGACAATATATGAAAAACGAGCCTAGCATGGTTCATTATAAAATTAATGAGTTATTAAATGAACATTTTGGAGAAGCATGATGTAATACAGTGATTCTTTTATATTGGCATTCATATGGGGAGACATGCTTTACAGAAGAAGGCAACGACTCGCTTCCAGATGATGAGGGAAGCAGGGTGCACAGGCTTAGGGTTCGGGACCAGGCTAAGCAGACTACGCACCCCGTGCCTGACTCTCCTGAAGCTTTGTTGACCTAAGTGTTTCTCCTATCCTCTATGAATCCTCTACACTGTCCCACTATTAAGCTAAGATTAACTTATATGAGTGCTCAAAGCTTCGGGATAACTGTGACAGTTGTTGGGCAACTTGTCGATACCAGCTACCAAGGGGGCGATGAGCAGGTGTTCGTACTTTCTGCCCTGGCCCCCTACTTGACGGGCCAAATGTTGAAGTGTTCTTGCGACACATCCCCTGGACCTACTATGCGAGCAGCCTACGGCAGTTATTCAATGGCAGGGCTTAGTCCTCAGGTGAGGTTGCGTGTATGAGAGATGATGAGACGATCGTTTTACATGGTTTGGGCTGCAAGAGCGTAATACGCTATTCCACGGTGTGAGTTGTATTGCTGAAGAGTGTGATCTCCTCGGTATGAATGCATGTGTTGAGTGTGTATGAAGTCGGTCCTCGTATCAGTGGCAGTCTGATCCTTTTATATACAAGGCCAAATGCCTTACAAGTGGGTTCCAAGGGCCAAAAGGTGGCCCCGAGGCGATCTTATCCTAAAGATCTAAGACTTCTTGCATAAGCTTTCTGTGACCGTGGCTTGGAGACCCACCGTCTTGCCGCTTCAGTCGCTAGTGGCCCATGCGCAGTCATTGATGATGATAGGGGATGTTTCATCCAACTGTCCTGTCGACGTAAGCTACCCACTTGGCAGAGTAGGGTAGGCCCACAACGTCTTCAGTCTGATGCAATTGGGCGTAGCGGAACCTGACGGTAGGCGTGTGCCGCACCATGCACATGGGGAAGGAACATGTCTTCAATGTACGATTTAGAAAGGACACACTGCCCCCTTAACTCCCACAACCAATCGTCCAGGGCAAGTTGCAGGGGATGTGGCAGCACGGGAGCTAACTCTACGTGGGAGGCTGGGTCCTGTACTGCGGTCCACATGGTAGCCCCAGAACCCGCTTCTGAGGAGAGCTGGGGATCCAGGACTGCGGGACACGTGGTAAAGCCGGAACCCACCTCCACGGGAGGGGGCCGACCTGGTGCTTCGGAACATATGGCAGCATCGGAGCCCACTCATATGGAGGAGCGGGGTCCCATCTTACTTGACACATGGTCGTTCGAGAGCCCATCTCTTTTAGGGAGCTGGACCCCGTCCTGAGGCCCATGTGGCAGCGTCGAATCCTGCCCCTGAGGTAGGCCGGGGTCCAGGCCTTCTGGACATGTGGCGCCATCAGACCCTGCCACAGCAGGGGGCAAGGTACTTAAGAGCTTTTAGCATGTGTGCTAGGGTACCCAGTATACCGGGTACCGACATTTTCTATGTCATTTTTCCTGCTGACTGTTTTTGTATGCCAAGAAATAAGCTTATTGTATCTTTTAAATATTACCTACAAGCTACAACAATATTGTACCATATCTAGAATACACCAGTTATACCATCTCTGAGAATGTCTTCTTAATTCTCATTGCAAGATGTAAAAATGGTTTAGAGCAAAGCATTTTCTCCTACTTACTAAATAATTTATCTATATGTGAGGTTTGCGATAGCCTTTGCTGACTTACTTTCATATATGTTTCAGGAAATAAAGTTCCTCAGCCAATTTAAGCATGGAAATATAGTGCAGTATTATGGCAGTGACATTTGTGAGTTCCCATTGTATTCTAAGTTGATAATCTGCTTGTAACTTTGTTATGTCATCTTTGAAGAATCTTGGAGATCAAAGAGCGTTTCTATATTTACATGGAATATGTTCATCCGGGTTCAATTAATAAGTAGACAATACTATGATTAAAATATTCTTTTAGCAGTTGTTAGCGTGTATAGTCTAATAAATGGTTGAATGCAGAGAAGGTCACTTAACTAAGATGCCTTTCTAGATTAAACAAAAAATGCATTCATATATCACAAGTATGAGGCTAAGGGGCAGAAAACGGCCGACCTGACTATCACGCGCTACCCTGTCCGCTGCCACCGGAGTTCAAAAAGTCATCCTCCTGCAGTCGTCCAAGCGCTGGAATCTGGGGCGATGGAGTTTGAGCCTCCGTCCCTGATCCCTGTGATGTGCAAGTGTGGTTAGACAAGTTATAAGTATAAAATTGCATATTTTACTAAATTTGGACAAGATTAACTAGTTTCAGCTATTTTGAATAATTTTGTGCTTGTGCTCCTATCATCGGCACCAGTGGCAGCTCCAATGTTGGTGGCACCCACTACGGAAAGACAACCTACTGTCCTACGATCATAGCCTACAAATACAAAGCAAATCATTATACATGTCATTTATATATTAAAAATGTTAAGTACAACATTCAGAACTTACCTGCATGACAGCTTGCCACTGTAGTATGTACGAGTTTTGATACTCGTCCCTAGCCTTGAGCGCCGCTGCCAACATCTCATCCCTAGCCCGAAGTGCCTCGTCCCTAGCTCTGAGCGTTGCTGCCTGCATCTCACCCCTAGCCTTGAGCACTTCTTGTGTCCTCTGGAGCTCCCCCCGAACACCCTGGAGTTCTAGATCTCGGTCTGTACGGCTGTTGCTGGACACTCCCTGCTGCAATGTAGAGGCTCTCAAGGAAGCCCGCACCTGCCTCGAGTCGGCCACTCCATCGAAGATGGCTAACCTACACAATGAAGTAAGATTATTAAATTTTTGTATCTCAAAGTTCATGACAGTAAATGAAAAATAACAAAACTCATCGTCTGCATGAGGTTTCCCGTCAGCGCTTGCATACGCGGCTTCGGGGACGATTGGCGCGCTCTGCCAATCGTACTCTTCGCCTTGAAGCCTCCACGCCTTGTGTCATACTTTACCTGGAAATACAGTAAAATAACATCATCAAAACTATTAAAGAGAATTAAATTAAGTTAACAAAATAACTCACAAACGTCTCAGTCGCCGTCTGAGAAGACAGGTGGTCAGGCTGTGACGGGTCACTTCCCAAGTGACCCCTCTTCCACACCTCGATAGGTGCCAGGTTCTGATGACTGCTCTTAGGCTCCTATCGATACATGTTAGCACAATGAAAGATTATTAAATTACGTAAATTAGAATTCGAGTCACACTTACCATCCATTTAGCGAGACCTATGTAGCTGTCCCCACCCAAACGGTATTTTTTGTCTGTCCCTCTACTCTCTCGACGGGTTTTAGACACGCGTTTGAAGCCCTGGCTCGCCCAACGAGCACACAGGGCACGATACCCATCCGAACGGTTGTCAAGCCATGTTACACCGACCTTCATACATTTATTATTGAATGAAAATATTGATCACAATTAGATAATGAAGAAAAGTAAAATAAACATTTTACCTCTGCGTATTGCTCCTCCATCAAGTACTTGTCTATAACGTCTCTGGGCGGGCCCGATTTCAGTCCATGTTGATGAGGGCCTTTTTTGTTCACAGTGGGCCGTCGTCTATAATGCCCGAAAGCTAATAGACGATGGTACTAGGGTAAACGTCGTAAACTAATGCCTTATTGACGATGGTGGATTCTAGCCATCGCCAGTTAGATAATTAACGACAGCACCATGGTCAATAAATTTAGCCATCGCCTATTGTCGCGATTCCTGTAGTGATGATGTTATTGCAAGTGTTGACAATGATAGTCTGGAATATGTTCTGGCAGGAAATGGGGATGGAAACTCACTGTGATGAGGTGAATGCAGTGGGGAGATGAGGAGTGGTCTGCAAATGATGATAAGACCAGTGAAGAAATTAACTCCACTAACCAGAGCAATGGAGAGAAGGATGAAGCTGATGATGAGACCAGTGAAGAAATTAACGCCACTGATAAAATTTATCCGAAGAAATTAACGCCACTGATAAAATTTAACGCCACTGATGAGAGCAATGGAGAGAAGGATGAAAGTGATGATGAGCATTCGGTTAACCGAAGAAATTTGGTTCGGTTTTTCAATTTATTTTAAAATTTGGTTTCTAGAAAATGTAAACCGAAATACTAACGGTTAAACAAGAAACCGGTAACCCGGTTAACCGTGAAATTTGGTTCGGTTTTCGGTATAACCAAAAAAACCGGATTCCCCCAGGCCTCCAATGCTTCCATCGATCTGGGAACCGGGAGGGGCATAGCAGAGTCGAGGCGTCGCCTCTTGCGTCGGCGGGGGAACGTCACATCGTGTTGGCTTCCAGGAGGGACTCGTCAGCCACGGGCGAGGGGCGAAGCTTCGGCGGCAGAACTGCGATGGGGCAGCGGCAGAACTGAACATCGGCGTGATGCGCGGCGCGGATCAGCATTGGGCAGACCGACAGACAGCACGACATGGGAAAGACGGAGCGCAGGAAAGCGAGGCGCGACGCGTCGCAGCGGTGCCCGACGTAGCTGACGGGCGACGACAGCACACGCTGGTGCTGGGCAGCATCACAAGCTACGCTGGATGGCGGCGTGAGGGATTAGAGCGATTAGGGTTGGAGATTGGTATTGCAGCATCACGTTCTATGCTGGTATCCCAGGTCGAGCTGATAAGCAGGCCTTTAAGGCCGAACAAATATAAATGGGTTGGGCCATGTATTGGAACAAGTGTAAATGGGCCTGGTCAACAGGATATGTGACATATTTCAGTTTACCGGTTAACCGGGTTCAATAACCAAAAACCGAAAAAACGGTTTCCACAGTTTAAGAACCGGAATGTAGTCCGGTTTCATAAATTTCGGTTAGTTCGGTTTCAGTTCCGGTTTTTTTTGTTTCAGTTTTCGGTTTTTTTGCCCACACCCGGGGGGGGGGGGGGGGGGGGTATGTGCAGAATGAGGGGGTCCAAATGTGTCAGCACTCCTCCTTCTGAGCAGACCATTAATGAACTGGCACCAAGCGAGACTTCAAACTATGGGCCTCGCATAGGACTCTGGCCCAAGAAGCCCAGCATGATGTAAGCGGGAAGTGAATGGGGGTGTGCGTGAGATTCGCGGGCTGTGTCCCGTTGTACGGAGAGAGTTTAAAAGGGGAGACAGCGGTAACAAACGATCATCATCATACAGAAATGTCAGAATAGCGTGTCCCCTATCTTCTTCTTCATCACGCAAACTCCTTCCTCCTGGTTCTCCTCCCTGATCTCTGATCCTAACAAAACGAGGCAGGACACAATCATTTATCAAGAGGCCAGTGAAGGTTATGCAGAAAAGGCCAGTGAATCGAACAAGTTGCAAGCTATGGATGTTAGACCAGAAAAAAAGACAAAGTATTTCACTGAAGCAATTCAGAAAGTTGCTGATGTTTCCGATCGCAAAATTGTGGAAGGCGTTCTCAGCCATCAGCTGAAACAATTTGTGCTTAGTGCCTCCAATGCTGATACACAGGTGGATGGTTCTGATGAAGTGAAAATGGATGGGAAGACAGGGATGGAGAAGGAGTATAGTCCTAGGACAGGCTACTGGACCAAGAAGTGTTTGCAATATGATTTTAAGGGCAAAAACATTATACTGCAGGGTGAGGTTGCTGAGCCACAAGCAAGGTTAATTGAAGGTGCAGGGTGGTCACTACCTGTAATAGCAGCATATCCTGTTCCTCAAAAGCGGGAGTCAGAGGTATTTGGAGAAAAAGCAGAGGCTCTCCTACTTCATGAATTCAGCATTGTGCTCAAGTGTCCAGACATAATGTTCTCACAGAGATCTCTTGACCATACTACACTACTTGTGACAGGAGCACCACAAGTACAGTCCTGGCCCTACAGATTCACTGTGTCACTAATTGCTGCACATTAGATATGGGAATGATGGCCTCCTATAGAAGATTCAGGGTATAACTCTATCTGTCATTCTTTTTCTTGTCTGTGCTCTATCTACAATCTAATATGAGTATAATCCAGAGGGACTCAAAGACATTTATGACTGGGCTCAGGGATCCTCCACATTCATATACAGAGGTGAGATGGTCAGGTTTGTCAGTCTTCAAGAATTTGTTGGTGGTCAGTTTGGGATTTCTAAGGTAGGAGGATTTCAGTGATAATGTCTTGGCCATATTCTTACTACTGATACTAGGGTGCTCTGTCAGCATCCAGTGATGCAGTTAGAGAAGTGGCTTATGGTGTTGTTTCCATTTGACCCTGGGATTCTGACTCCCCATAAAGTTCCGGTGGCTACAACTTAATCAAGCTGTTCTTCACAAGTACCGAGAGCTCTGTGCTTGGGGACAAGCACATTTCAGGGAGGGAAGAGATGTCATGCCTGGAACCGGAAACGAACAAGGAAGAAGATAGAGTCATGTGTGTTGTGTGGGCCGGTGTGGTTGGGTTGTTGGGCCGCAATGGATCCAGACCTGTGCAATCGGACCTGACAGGTGGACCTGAGAACAACCGAACAGAATAGAATCTATCGACATTATCATCTTCTTCCTCCCCATGAGTGGATCGCCCCGCTCCGGCAGCAGCTTCGTCATGCGCTCACGCCCCGGTCCGGCTACTCGGTGGCCAAGGGGCGTGACAGCGCCTCGTGTCACCCGCCCGGGCGCCGCCCGACTCCGGCCGCCCGCTTGCTGCCGCAAGTTTCTCGTAGTGAATGGATCGACCAAGGAATGTCGGACGGGCCTGGCTGTGTGCTAACGATTAGATTATTAGTGGGCCACTGGGCTGCACCCCTCCTTCAGCCTGCATGCTGTTTAGCTCACTGCAGCCAAGAGTATGAAATTTGACACATGCTTGCATAAATCGGAAGACAAACAACTCCTTTATTGTAAGCTCAAGCAGTTTACAACCAACATAATTACTAGTTTGCAAAGTGTACAGAAATATCAGTTGAAAAATATGAATGAAGAACGATTGGATAGGAATTTCATAAAAGGAATTTATATAGTTAGGAGGGAAGTTGATCAATGGCAGTTTTGTTGAGGATCCTTCAAGTATTCTTCAAAAAAGGTTTATAACATGCCTTTTGAATCGTTACATCCACCAGCCCAAATACAAGGTATATGGAAAACAAAGTGCAACAATAAGCTCAGACCATGGAGGTGCAGGCCCAGGAAGTGCTCTCCAAAAGTTGGGCATCACCTCGCTGGGGGGCAAGCTCACGGCCGAGATAAGAGAGAAATTGATGTCTCTCTTCGCCACACCGCTGACTCATGAGATCATGTATGTTATGAAAGACCTGTTGCACGCAATGAGCATGGACATGAAGAAGAAAGTTCAGAGGAAGGCCAAGAAGATAGAAGTCTCCCGCTGCGCATGATCGAAGCCGAGATGTGCTACAGTCTGCTGCTTAGTTATCTATGGATGCTACAATCTGTGTTATGTTGTGCTCACGTGTTGTAACCAAACATCCAGGAGGCCTGCACGGCGTGCTCCACCTCCCTCAGCGATTTGCTCGCCTCCCACTACTTAGAGAACCTTTTGTACATGGGGCTACGTCCCTGTCTTGCCCATGGAGCACCTGTTGTACACAGTCGCGCGCCCCATCAGTTGTGGTCTATAAATACCACCACTGGAGTTCTCGTCTACATCTATGTCTGCTGCTCGCATCATTCCGCTACCTTTAAATGGCGCAACACACAATGAAACTTCTCGACTGGAACATCTAGGGCCAAAACTCCCCCATGCGATGACACGTTGTGAAGGACTTGATCATTTCAACGAGGGCGACCATCGTACGCCTTCAAGAAATGATGATCCAAGATTGGTCGGTCAGTCTATACCAACAGACCCTCGGAGCGAAATTCTTTTAATACAGCTCCTTGCTCCCGGTAGAGGGAACTAGAGGAGGCATTCTAGTTGCAGTCGATGAAAATTATTTCCTACTAATCTACTCCATACATCCACAAAACATCTTATCTGATCCACTTGTTGGATGAGGACTACGAATGGCTCCTCACATCTGTTTACGGCCCTCAGTCAAGGCAGGACAAATTGCTCTTCCTAGACGAGCTACAAAGCATGGCCCCTGTCAACCCAGACTTTGGCTCATCGTGGGAGATTTTAACATGATTTACAAGGCAGAGGACAAAAACAAGGGTAGGCTGGACCGAGGACTCATGACTAGGTTTGCAGATGTCCTCAACTCTCTGCAGCTTCGATAACTCTACCTGCACTGCCGAAAGTTCACCTGGTCGAATGGCCAAATTAATCCCACTCTACCTAGGATTGATAGATGCTTCTCAAAGTCAGTGGGACAAGTTCTTTCCAACTGTTGGCCTCCAGACCCTCGCATCCGGAATTTCCGATCATGTCCCTCTGCTCCTACATGGCGCCACTAACCAACCCAGATCAAAACTCTTCTGTTTTGAGGCATTCTGGCCGCTGATGCCATGCTTCATAGACACTATCGAGGAGGTGTGGAATAGACATCAGCCACAACCTAGTGTCTTCAGATTGTTGCACGAGAAGCTAACAGACCTGGCCAAAGCCCTCAAAACATGGGTAAGGAACAAAACCGGAAACATCAAATTGCATATCGTGGTGGCTAAAGAAGTCTTGCTCAGACTAGATAAGGCCGAAGACATTCGAATCCTGAGCCAAGAGGAAAAAGAATTTATGTCCAGGATCAAGACAAAGTTGTTAGGTTTACTGGCCATTGAGAAAATCAGAGCAAGGCAAAGAGCCTGACTTACGTCCATCAGGTTGGATGATGCCAATACAAAGCTGTTCCATTTGAAAGCGAATGGGCGGAAGAGGAAAAATCACATCCACATGCTCAATACGGATGATGGGGTTGCCATCTCACAGGAAGATAAGGAGCTGGAGGCACATGGTTCTTCACTCAGCTACTTGGGGGTAACCCTGCTAGGCAGATCACACTCAACTGGGAAGAGTTTGGGTATGAAGCGAGAGAAGAAGACCTCCATGACCTTGACACTGAGTTCTCAGAAGCCAAAGTCCATCGTGCCATCAAGGAAATGCCCAAGCAGAGAAGGCTCCAGGTCCAGATGGTTATATTGGCTTGTTATATAAAACCTGATGGAACACGATCAAGCGCGACATTATGAACATATTCCATCAGCTGGCCCAGCTCAGGGGGGGGGGGGGGGCCTCAAGCTGCTGAATATGCTGCTAATCCTACTACCAAAGAAAGACAAGTCGGGGCACATTTCGGACTTCAGGCCCATTAGTCTAACCCACAACATTGCAAAATGCCTCTCTCGAGTTCTAGCAAATAGACTGGCACCGAAACTCTCCTCCATGGTGGCCATGAAACAAAGCGCGTTTATAAAAAAACGTATCCACAATAATTTCCTCTTCGTTCAAAACCTCATAAAGGAGTTGAAGAGACGAGGAAAAACAGCTGTCTTCGTCAAGTTGGATATTCGCAAAGCCTTCGACTTGGTGAGTTAGAGCTATCTTTTTGAACTGCTGCAGTGTGGGGTTTTGGGACTAAATGGAGGAAATGGGTGTCTCTGCTCCTCTCACAGCTTTGACGAGAGTGTTGATCAATGGCCGTCCGTAGCAAGGCATCTTGCATAAAAGGGGACTAAGGCAGGGTGTAACACCTAATTTTTGGAGAGAAAAAAAATGTAAAATGAATTTTTTTACAAGGGATCAAATAATTTCTTTTGGAATAAGATTCATATAAGGCAATTGCATCATGTTTAATTGTTAGTGTCAATTTTTTCAAATTTAAATTCATTTGAATTTTGGTTTTAAAACTCATATCATAAAAGAAAAGAAAAACAAAACAGAAAGGAAAAAGGAAAAAAGAAAAAAGAAAAAGAAAAAAAACGCACCTGGGCTGCCCATCCCGCCCCCGGCCCAACTCCCTTGTCTCTGTGCGGCACGCCTCCCCTTCCCCTCTCCCGCTGCAAGCCAGCCCCACCTGTCGGCTTCGTCTTCTCCCACTGAACTGCCACGCGCCACAACGCACGTGCACGACGCGCCGCGCACTCCCCCCCCCCCACCCCGCCCATTCAATGTCGCCCGTTTCTCTCTAATCAAGCGTCGCAGCGTGCCCCATGATTTCGCCTTATGTTACTCCTTTGATCGCCTATAAAACCCGGCCGAATCCCTTTGTGTTTCGTCGCCTGACACTCAAACCCTAGCCGCTGTCGAGCTCAGTAATGTCGACCCCGTTCTCGTTGTTCCATCCAATTCCTTGCTTTGGGAGCCTGTCTAATGTGTTCGTCGTGTTCCTAGGAGCTCGCCGGGCATCATCGTCGGGGAGAAAAGCCATTGGGTCACTGACTTCATCGGGCGCCACCAAGCTCCGCCGCTCCCCATCGTCGCCGACTGGTCTCCGTCCCTTTTCCGGCCTCGCGACACCCTCCGTGAGATCCCTCGCCCTCCTCTTTCTTTTCTGCCCTAGAAGTGGCCCAGTTGATTTCTAGTTCTGCGTTTTGGCCACCGCCAACGAGATCGCCTCTGCGCGAGCTCTGCGCCATCGGGGTGACGTGGCCGCTCGGCCGCCGTCCATTTTGTATGAGCGGCCGAGATTAGATCAAGGGATACCCCTTCGGTACATTAAATCTGGGCCCTCCATTTTAAATCCTATGGCTCAAATTCAAACACCCTTAACCGTTGGTAGTTTTTACAGAGAACCAGCATAAATTAATTACAGATTGGTCCAAATATTTATAAAATCAACCCTGGACTTTCTGTAAATTAGGAAATAACTGTGAAATAGAGTAAAATTGCCAGAAAACCCCTAGAATGTTAGAAAATAGCAAATTAAATACTGGAAAATTGTATAATAACCATGGACTTCATAAAAAGAGTTTTTTTAGCCTCTAGAATACTTTTGTTTTTTGTAGAAAAAAGCCCATGAAGATAACAGAAATTAAATATAAGTCCCTAGTTCCTATAAAAATATTATAAAAATAGATTTATAAATGATTTTAATTTTTATTAAGTTCTGTAATATTTTTAATAATTAATTTAAATTGCTGATTTATGCATAAAATGCTTTATAGGTGTATTTAATTCATAAAAATAAATTAACACATAGAAATAAATATTAAAAATAGTGTAAAAATTGTAAAATGCACATTTTATGTTATAAATCAATTTGGAGCATATTTTGTAGGACAAAACTTTCTAGAAAATATTGATCGGCTTCAAATGAATATAAAAATAGCTAAAAATATATTTTACTCAAATTATTTCATTTAACTTCAAATTATCAATAAATGGTTTATGCCTATAAACTAAATTAACCATAAAATCACTAATGTGTAGGATTTTGTGTTTATTTAGTTGTAATGTTGCATTTTGTGTTGTTCTTATTGTATGTTATCATTTTATGTGCATCGTCGTATCTAGAGTTCGGGCCAGAACCAACATTTAATCTCCAAGAGCACCAGTTTCCCATCGATAACCAAGGTTACTCTGGAGGCAAGTTCCTTGACCATCTTGCACCTGTTTTGTTAAGTTTTAGTTAGATGCATGCTAAATAAAAACATGAATCCTATGTTATGTTTCCCTAGATATTCCACAGTATTTCCTTGTCGCTATGGGTTGGGTGGTTTACTAATAATTAGTTTTACGCTTAGCCATGCTTAATTGAACATGAACAACTTATCTACATGTTATATTTGATTTACTATGATTCATGAAATGTTGGCAATAATGAAGTTAGTGGGTAGGTATCTGATAGGAGGTGTTGTATGGATTGGCGCATACGTGCACAAGATCTTGGTTTTGGGGCTTGACACCCATCGGATTCTAAGGATCAATTTATGGAGGAAGTTCTAAGCCATACAGTATCACCACAGGTTTGTATATGGGACAACTTGGTTTAGTAATTTGGTCTCTCGCGATGTAGCGTTGGTAATCGAACGAGCGGGGATTTGTTTCAGATTACTGCCTTGGGATCCGCATGGCTCAAGAGGGGGCTTCTCCTGGAGGAGGAAAAATAGATTCCAAGTGCCGGAGCGATGAAACCTTAGAGTACCAATTGCAAGTAGGGGGGACAATCGGAAAGACCTCCTAGTGATCTCCTAGCCACACACCGACGGAAGTGTGTAATGTGGTTAGCTACCACGGGCTACAGGGAGGTTTATCTTAGTCCACATGGCAATAGGGGATGAAATCACGAACTGTGGGTAAAGGATACACACTCTGCAGAGTTTTGTCAAATTTTCTAGACAGCCGTGCTCACGGACACGAGCGGCTTGGGACCAAGTTCATAATTAGCACACATGGTTAAGTGGACGATGGGCATTATCTAGTTACAATGGGATTTATGGTTGGAATTTAACTTACATGTAGGTGCTTAACAACATTAAGAGTAGGTTGTAATTGCTATAGTGCTTTACCTATTATTTGCCATCTATGTTACGAGCCACATGTCATAAACTTCCCCACTTGCGAGTACTGTTGGTACTCAAACTTGTTAGTTGCATATCCCCCCCCCCCCTAGTCTATGAAGACGAAGAGGTGGAGAACCAGAACTTCTATGGAGACCCTGATAAGATGTTCTAGGATGGCGTATCCCCCATGCAATGCCTATGCTTGGAGCCCCTTTAATTGTTTTCCACTGCTTGTGTACTATTCTTTTAGACCTGGAAGGTCATTTATGTAATAAATGGATGTACTCAAACATGGCTATTTTTATGGTATTTCACTTTTGTCTATGCATGTATGAGTTCAACTGATCCTGACATACATGTGGAAAGCATCTGGTCATCTTCTTTAAAACCAGGTGTGACAAAGTGGTATCAGAGCCGTGTTGCCCGTTGTTCGCAAGCCTAGATAGAAATGGACGACTTAAGGACTTTAGTATTTTCAAAGATAATTAATTGTGAAAATTTCTTTGTATTCTCTACCTTGTTACTTGTTATATTTACTCCTTAATTTGTTTTGTTATTGACACTCTCCTGTTTCTAAATTGTAGATGGCCAACGTCAGGAGGACCGCTCGTATGTTCATTGGGGGATTTGTTCCTCACCGTAGAATCGCTGCCCGCCGCTCCCCACTTAACAACCCTTGTCGCGCCGTGGTGATACGCACTGATGGAAGGGTCGCAGGACGACTTCAACTTCGGCTCTGAGCTATACTCTGTGCTGCTGGCTACAGGCACGAGGGGCTGTCACTCTCCTATCACTCAGTCGGTATGCAGCGCCCTTAAAGGATTGAGTGGTCTTGCAAGCTGTTCATATACTATGGAGATGAGTTACTCAAGATACACAGTACACTTGTTTTGAGGAGCTATCGTCGATATGTTGAACAAGATGCTAGCTAGGAAGCCATCACTTTCTGGAGCCACTCCTACCGGTACCAGCTGGGGAACACCTTGCACGCCTTCACGCCTCAGCGTCCAAGTGGTACAGGCAACTTCGTCACCAGGTTTGTGGAGGGACTCCTGAATCTTCCACAAACTCATCAAGCGGTGGATGATGTGGATCGTCTCAGTATCCGATTTCATAAGGCACAACAGGAGATCCAAGATGTACGTGACCTCGCCGCGCACTATGACTATTACAGGATGGTGAGGAGGTATCGTCGGATCACCGATGAGGACCCAGATGGCTATGCTTCTAACACCTCTACATGGATCTCGGACTCCCCGGACCACTGTGTCGATCGAGATGATACGCATTCACTGGACGAGACTTTGGATGAGGAGCCACCTTTGGAGAAGCTTTCTGTGCCACATCCGCTCGCCAACTCTCCACCACATGGTGATGAGTCCTTTCGAAGCAACCATGGCGATGATGATGATGATGATGATGATGATGAAGACCCAGATGAGGACCCTGAGGAGGAGGATCGTGAGGAGCGCGAGTAGATCTCGACTTACCATACAACTCAAGATTTGTCATTTACCCATCTTTTGTAATAAGAGCGAGTAGTGACGTATCTATGCATTCTTGAGTTGTATGACTTTGCTTATGAGAACTTGTTTATCTATGTTTTGGTGTGCTTTAATAAAATATTTTCCAAGTGCTCATATTCCTTATTGATGCATATAGTGGGAAATCATATAGAATAGTTTCTCTCTTGCCTTCTTGTTCTAAAAACAACACCCCAACCTCAGATGGCAAGCAGAGGAAGAGGATGTGGTCATGGTGTACCACTCAACAATCAAAATGATGAGGGCCTGCTACCTCAGTGGAATGGAAGGGGTGCTCGTGGAGCACCAGCAGCAAACCAAATGCAACAAATGGTGGCAATGCAACTTCAAATGATGCAAAATCTGATGCAAATCGTGAACAACATGCAGCAAGCTCAACAAGCACCACCACCACCTCCCCTTCCACCACCACCACCACCACCTCCAAGATCTTGCTTGAGGGACTTTATGAATACCCAGCCTCCATGCTTTTCAAACGCAGTGGAGCCTACGGATGCAGATGAATGGATCAAAACAATTGAGAACAAATTGAGGATTGTTCAATGTGAAGGCAGGGAAAGAGTATTACTGGCGTCACACCAACTCAATGGACCCGCAGCTGATTGGTGGACTGCTTTCACAGAAGCCCATGCTAACCCAAAAAACATCACCTGGGAAGAATTCAGAGAAAATATCCGCAATCATCATGTACCAGAAGGAGAAATTCAAGCAAAGCGTCTGGAGTTCCTAGAACTAAAGAAAGGGAACATGAACGTGCGGGGATATTTGAATAAGTTTACACAGCTGTCCCGATACGCTCCCGAAGATGTGGGCACACATGCAAAGAAACAATTCTGTTTCAAGGAGGATTCAAAAAGGAGATACAATTGATGATGTCCTATAGTGACTATGCAAGCTTTCATCATTTGGTGGATAAGGATTTCATCGTGGAAAGAAAGAAGAAGGATTGTGAAGGAGAAGATCGCAAGCAAAAGATGATGATGGGACAATGCTCGAGCAACAACCGCCCTCGCATTAACCCTCGGTACTCGGGACACATGAGTCGTCCCATGGGTACTCATCAAGGGTAGCGATACTCCAACAACTATTCATTCAGGCCTCAAGTGACGTATGATCGACAACAGTACCAACAGATGCAACCACATCGCCCCCAAATGTTTCAACAGCGCCCAATGTATTCAACTCCTCGTCTAATTGGGCAACCGTAGCAGAATCAGCAGAAAAACAAAGCTGCAAACACCAGCACTCGAGGAGCTTGCTATATCTGTGGTGATAAGGGACACTATTTAAACAATTGCCTGAAGAAGCCACCACAGCAGAATCCTTCTAGAGGTCGTGTTAATCACGTTGTTTTGTAGGAAGTTCAAGACGCATTTGATGTGGTCATCGGTATGTTCTCTGCTGATACCCACCCTTCTACAGTATTGTTTGACTCTGGTGCAGCACATTCATTCATAGCAAAAGAATTCATAAGAAGACATGGTATGACTGTTATGCTAATGACTCAAGTGTTAGTTGTCAACTCTCCTGGAGGAGAGATGTTAACAAGACAAGTATGCCCTAATGTAAGCATAAGAATTAGGTGGGTAGCATTCTTAGCAAACCTTATTGTGCTGGAATCACAAAGAATAGACATTATTTTGGGAATGGATTGGTTATCTAAGTACAAAGGGGTGATTCATAGTGCTACCAGAACAGTAAGCTTAACTCATACAGATGGCACAAAGGTTGAGTTTTGTCCTGATCAAGCACCAATTCAAAAGATACAACTCAATCAAGTTTAGGGAGTAGAGGATATTAAAGTTGTCTATGACTTTTCGGATGTGTTTCCTGAGGAACTATTGGGTATGCCCACTGATAGAGAAATTGAATTCGTCATTGAATTAGTACCTGAAACAACTCCAATATATAAGCGACCATATATGATGGATGCTAAACAGTTGGCGGAATTGAAGAATCATATCAATGAGCTGTTAGAAAAAGGATACATTCGTCCTAGTTACTCACCTTGGGGAGCTCTAGTGATATTTGTACCCAAGAAGGGTGGCACTCAAAGATTGTCCGTGGATTATCGTGCTCTCAACGTAGTAACTATCAAGAACAAGTATCCTCTACCAGGGATTGAGGATTTGTTTGACCAGTTGAGAGGCGCTTGTGTGTTCTCAAAGATTGATCTGCGCTCGGGGTATCACCAATTAAAGATTATGGCCCTCAGACATACCCAAGACAGCATTTGTCTCAAGATACGAACTATATGAGTATGCAGTCATGTCCTTCGGTTTAACCAATGCCCCTTCTTATTTCATGTACCTTATGAATAAGGTGTTTATGGAATATTTGGACAAGTTTGTCGTGGTGTTCATTGTTGATACCTTGATATTCTCCAAAAGTGAAGTGGATCATGAGGAACACCTAAGGTTGGCTTTGCAGAAGCTTCGTGAACATCAACTATATGCAAAGCTTATTATATGCTAGTTCTGGTTGAAGGAGGTGTCATTTTTGGGACATGTTATATCACAAGGTGGAATAGCAGTAGACTCGGGCAAAGTGAAAACTGTTCTGAATTGGAAAACACCAAAAAATGTTGGGGAAATCAGGAGTTTCTTGGTAATGGCTGGCTATTATCGTAGTTTATTGAAGGATTCTCGAAAATATCTTGTCCATTCACTATGTTACTTGAGAAGGGAGCTATATTCAAGTGGACACCAAAGTGTGAAGCTAGCTTTGCGGAATTAAAGAGAAGATTGACCACTGCTCCTTTATTGGTTATGCCAAATATGCATAAAGAATTTGAAGTTTATTGTGATGCGTCCGGACAAGGGTTAGGTTGTGTATTGATGCAAAAGGGACATGTAGTGGCTTATGATTCACGCCAACTCAAAAAGCATGAAAGAAACTACCCTACTCATCATTTGGAGTTAGAAGTCGTGGTTCATGCGTTAAAGCTATGGAGACATTATCTGATAGGGAAGAGAACTGAAATCTATACGTACCACAAGAGTCTGAAGTATATTTTCACACAACCAGATTTAAACCTCAGACAACGCAGATGGTTGGAGCTTATCAATGATTTTGATGTTGGAATAAATTATCATCCTGGAAAAGCTAATGTGGTTGCGAATGCGTTGAGTAGGTCAGCACCATGCAACATCTTGACATTACAAGGTCAGCAACCGCAGCTTTGTGAAGAGTTCGCGAAGTTAAATCTTAGTATTGTGGCTAGCACTGAGGTGGTGTCCATGGAAGTAGAGTCTACTTTGGAGAAGGATATTAGAGAAGGACAAAAGCATGATCAGAAAATCCAAAAGATTAAGAATCAAATGAAAGAAGGAAAAGCTCGGGACTATAAAGAAGATGAACAAGGAACACTATGGCTAGGGAAGAGAATATGTGTGCCTGACATCAAGGAGATTCGAGAATTGATCTTAAGAGAAGCCCATGACTCGTCATATTCTATCCATCCAGGAAGCACAAAGATGTATCAAGATCTAAAAAAAATCTATATTGGTGGCATGGAATGAAACGGGATGTGGCAGAGTATGTAGCGCTGTGTGACACATGTCAGAAGGTCAAGGCAGAACATCCAAGACCAGCATGGTTACTTCAAACAATCAAAATCCTGAATGGAAATGGGAAGAAATAATTATGGATTTTATTGTGGGTTTGCCAAGAACACAATCAGGATAAGAGTCCATATGGGTTATAATGGACTGCTTGACTAAAGTGACTCACTTTAATCCAGTTAAAGAAAGCTATTCTGGTTCAATATTGGTAGAACTATATATGTCAAGGATCGTATGTTTGCATGGAGTTCCAAAGAAGATAATATCAGATAGAGATATTTAGTTCACATCCCGATTTTGGCAGAAGTTGCATGAGTCCATGGATACTCGTTTGAATTTTAGTTCAATCTATCATCCGCAGACTGACGGCCAAACAGAGTGCACTAATCAAATTCTTGAAGACATGTTGAGAGCATGTGCTTTGAGAAATTATAGAAGATGGGATAAAAACCTACCATATGCTGAGTTTTCTTATAACAATAGTTATCAAGCCAGTTCGAAGATGTCTCCGTTTGAAGAATTATATGGACGGAAGTGCAGAATACCGTTGTTTTGGAATCAAACTGGAGAGAGTCAAGTATTCAGCCCTGAAGTATTGAGAGAAGCTGAGAGAAAAGTGCAAGAAATCTATAAGAATTTGAAGACGGCTCAATCATTGCAGAAGAGTTACGCAAATACTTGATGTCGTGATATGTCATTTGAGATTGGTGATTTTGTATATCTCAAGGTGTCACCAGTGAGAGGATTAAGACGATTCAAGGTGAAGGGCAAATTGTGACCCCGTTACATTGGTCCTTTCAAGGTGTTGGAGAAAAGAGGAGAAGTAACCTATCGGCTTGAGTTACCATCCCAGTTATCAGATGTGCATGACGTATTTCATGTGTTGCAATTAAAGAAATGCTTGAGAGTGCGTGAGGAGCAGTTGTCATTGGAAGCAGTTGATGTGCAAGAGGACCTTACCTATGGAGAACAAACTCTCAAGATTCTTGAGACATCAGAATGAGTTACAAGGAATAGGTTTACTCGTATGTGTAAAGTCCAATGGAAACATAACTCAGAAGAAGAGGCAACGTGGGAAAGAGAAAAAGACCTCAAGGCGGAGTTTCCCAATCTTTTCTCTTAGGCCGTCCGAATCTCGAGAGCGAGATTCCTTTATAGGGGGTAGAATTGTAACACCCAATTTTTGGAGAGAAAAAAAATACAAAATGAATTTTTTACAAGGGATAAAATAATTTATTTTGGTATAAAATTTATATAAGGAAATTTCATTATGTTTAATTGTTAGTGTGAAATTTTTCAAATTTAAATTCGTTAGAATTTTTGTTTTAAAACTCAAATCATAAAAGAAAAGAAAAACAAAATAGAAAAGAAAAGAAAAAGAAAAAAGCGCACATGGGCCGCCCATCCCGCCCCCGGCTCAACTCCCCTCTCTCTACGCGGTTCGAGCCCGCGCCTCCCCTTCCCCTCTCCCGCTGCCAGCCGGTCCACCTGTCAGCTTCGTCTTCTCCCACCGAACAGCCTCGCGCCGTAACGCACGCGCACGTCGCGCCGCACACTCCCCCCCCCCCCCCCTTCAATGTCGCCCGTTTCTCTCTAATCAAGCGTCGCATCGTGCCCCATGATTTCCCCTTACGTTACTCCTTTGATCCGCTATAAAAACCGGCTGAATCCCTTGGTGTTTCGTCGCCCAACACTCAAACCCTAGCCGCCGTCGAGCTCAGTAATGTCGAGATTAGATCAAGGAATACCCCTTCGATACATTAAATATGGGCCCTCCATTTTAAATCCTACGGCCGAAATTCAAACACCCTTAACCATTGGTAGTTTTTACAGAGAACCCACTGGACATTTTTAATTAATTACAGATTGGTCCAAATATTTATAAAATCAACCCTAGACTTTCTGGAAATCAGGAAATAACTGTGAAATAGAGTAAAATTGCCAAAAAAACCCCTGGAATGTTAGAAAATAGAAAATTAAATTCTGGAAAATTGTAGAATAATCCTTGGACTTTGTAAAAATGGTTTTAGCCTCTGGATACTTCTGTTTTTGCGGAAAAGCCCCTGAAAAGACCAGAAATTAAATAAAAGACCCTAGTTTCTATAAAAATATTATAAAAACAGATTTATAAATGTTTTTAATTTTTATTCAGTTATGTAATATTTTTAATAATTAACTTAAATTGCTTATTTATGCATAAAATGCTTTATAAGTGTATTTAATTCATAAAAATTAATTTACACATAGAAATAAATATTAAAAATGGCGTAAAAATTGTAAAATGCACATTTTATGTTATAAATCCATTTTAAGCATATTTTTATGGATAAAACTTTCTAGAAAATATTGATAGGCTTCAAATAAATATAAAATTGTATAAAAATTGCTAAAAATATGTTTTACTCAAATAATTTCATTTAACTTCAAATTATCAATAAATGGTTTAAGCCTATAAACTAAATTAACCATAAAATCAATAATGCATAGGATTTTGTGTTTATTTAGTTGTAATGTTTGCATTTTGTGTTGTTCTTATTGTATGTTATCATTTTATGTGCATTGTCATATCTAGAGTCGGGGCCAGAACCAACATTTAATCTCCAAGAGCACCAGTTTCCCGTTGACAACCAAGCTTACTCTGGAGGCAAGTTCCTTGAACATCTTGCACACTTTTTTGTTAATTTTTAGTTAGATGCATGCTAAATTAAAACATGAATCCTATGTTATGTTTCCCTAAATATTCCATAGTATTTCCTTGTCGCTATGGGTTGGGTGGTTTACTAATAATTAGTTTTACGCTTAGCCATGCTTAATTGAACATGAAAAACTTATCTACATGTTATATTTTATTTACTATGATTCATGAAATGTTGGCAATAATGAAGTTAGTGGGTAGGAATCTGATAGGAGGTGTTGTATGGATTAGTGCATGTGCGCACAAGATCTTGGTTTTGGGGCTTGACACCTATCGGATTCTAAGAATCAATTTACGGAGGAAGTTTCTAAGCCAAACAGTATCACCACACGGTTGTATGTGGGACAACTTGATTTAGTAATTTGGTCTCTCCCGATGTAGCGTTGGTAATCGAACGAGCGGGGAATTGGTTCAGATTACTGCCTTGGGATCCACATGACTCAAGATGGGGCTTCTCCTGGCGGAGGGAAAATAGACTGCAGGTGCCGGAGCGATGGAACCTTAGAGTATCAATTGCAAGTAGGGGGAACCATCGGAAAGACCTCGTAGTGATATCCTAGCCAAACACCTACGGAAGTGTGTAATGTGGTTAGCTACCACGGGCTACAGGGAGGTTTATATTAGTCCACCTAGCAACAGGGGATGAAATCACAAACTATGGGTAAAGGATACACACTCTGTAGAGTGTTGTCAAACTGTCTAGGCAGCCGTGCTCACGGACACGAGCGGCTTGGGACCAAGTTCATAATTAGCACACATGGTTAAGTGGTTGATGGGCATTATCTGGTTACTTTGGGATTTATGGTTGGAATTTCACTTAGATGTAGGTGCTTAACAACATTAAGAGTAAGTTGTAATTTCTATAGTGCTTTACCTATTATTTCTCATCTTTGTTATGAGCCACATGTCATAAACTTCCCAACTTGTGAGTACCGTTGGTACTCAAACTTGCTAGTTGAATACCCCCCCCCCCAGTCTATGAAGACGAAGAGATGGAGAACCAGGACTTCTATGGAGACCCTGATAAGATGTTCTAGGCTGGTGTATCCCCCGTGCAATGCCTGTCCTTGGAGGATCTTTATTTGTCTTCCGCTGCTTGTGTACTTTTCTTTTAGACCCGGAAGGTCATTTATTTAATAAATGGATGTACTCGAACATGGCTATTTTTATGGTATTTCACTTTCGTCTACGCATGTATGAGTTCAACTGTTCCTGGCATACATGTGGAAAGCATCTGGTCATCTTCTTTGAAACCAGTTGTGACACAGGGTGACCCACTATTCCTGTTGCTTTTCATCTTTGCGATGGACCCGCTTCAAAGACTAATCCGATTAGCCACCAAGAAAAGGGATGCTGACAAGGATGTCCAATAGAGTACCGAGAGGAGCCATATCCCTCTATGCTGATGACGTCACACTCCTCATCCACCCCTCGATAGATGACATGACAATACTCAAAGCGATCTTACATGTTTTTGGGTCTGCATCAAGACTAAACATCAACATGAACAAAAAGGAGTTCTATGCCCTTTACGTCGAGCATGAAAACAGGAACACATTCTGCAAGTCATCCTGGGTAAAATTTGCGTCTTCCCTTGCTCCTACCTCGGTCTCCCCCTGAGCAACAAGAATCTAAGGAAACAAGACTACCAACCGCTCCTGGATATAGTATCGTCCAGGCTGTAGACTTGGAAAGGTCGATTGCTCACAAAAGCAGGAAGGGTGACTCTTACACAATCGGTACTTACGTCCATGGTCATGTAATATTTGTCGGCCATAATCCTACCACAATTTGTCATTGCTAAAATCGACGCCATTAGAAGAAATTTTATTTGGACTGAAGACCAGTGGCAGACCTAGCATTTTATTAAAGGGTATGCCGCATAAAGGAAATAATATTTAAATTTGTATCATAATTCAGTATACAGAATGTAAATACATGTAAATTTTAAACTACATAATTTATAATATATTAATTTAAATGAAGTACTGGTAGTTTAAAATTTCGACAAAAGAAAGACTTACAATACTACTCATTTGACCTTTTTTAACCTTTTATGAATAACATGAATATCTTGATTATAACATCTTCGTCTACATCAGAAAAATATTCGACTCAAATAATGTAATGAGTCAATCATCTAAAAGACCATCATCTATCTTATTTCTTAACTTTGTTTTCAATAGAACGTTAAATACCCTTTCAACATCATAACTAAAATGTTTGAGAATTGATTTCCCTTCTATATTCTAACTTCTCTGACCATCAGTAAATTTATGTAACCTAATATACTTTTTAAACAAGCAACATATAACATACTCCATCTATCTTAAATAAATGATACTCCCGCCTTTCTTGAAAGATTGTCACCTTTAGTTCAAAAATTGAACTAAAGGTGACAATCTTTTAAGAATGGGGGCAGTATTTCTTAAGGAGTGAGTAAAATAATGAATCCTTAGTACGGCCCGTCACTATGACTGACGGCCTAGCACGGCGAGGTAGTGCCTATGTTGTTGGTCAAGCACTAGTATTCGTCGTCGGGCCTTTCCCAGGAATGCACAGGTCGTACGGACCAGTGCACCACAGGAAGTAGGCAGCTGGCACTGCTTCATGATGGCCTTGTATTCTGATGTCTAGGCCTTGGACTCGAACATCGAGCAGAAATCGATCCATTAGTTGCTTTGTTTGGCTGGGCCCAGCGTATGTCATGGCCCATCTGGCATACCCCTTGGGTCCGCCCAAGCTGAAGACAAAGAAGGGAACCGCAAGGGATGTGCGCTCATAAACAGCCAGTTGGTGTGTGGACCGAAGGACCTTGGGGTGGGGGGGGGGGTGGTTGATGGTCTTTGATCTGTGATGATTTTTCTCGGCGTTGTGGTTATCTTGGCTCTGGAAATCATGGACGACACCAGACAAGCCCTGGTCAAGATTCCCAGCCCCATGTAACCAATGGGATCACGAGCTATTCGCAGAGTCCATTGACTTTAAGTTGGGCAACAGAGAGAAGAATATGTTTTGGCATGATAAATGCGTCGAGGCCAGCCACTCAAATACTTGGTCCTAATCTATTTCGCCTGGTCCGCCCCAAAAACAGAATGGTCGCGAAAGAATTGCGCCACAGGAACTGGGTCCAATCAGTGGCTGGTCTCTCCCCACAGCAAGAAATCATTGAATTCGTCTGTCGATGACAAATATTAGCTCACATCTCGTTGAATGAAGAAAAGGACTCAGTTGTATGGATATGGTCCGCCTCAGGAGTATACTCCTCAAAGTCTGCCTACGAGGTGCAATTTCACGGATCCTTTACGCACCTGCCGGCCGAATACATTTGGAAATCTTTGGATGGATAGCCTTGCATGAAAAGGCCCTCACAGCATATAATCTCCAGAAAAAAAGTGATGGGAGAACGGCATCGTTTGCCCACTGTGCCTGGAGGAAGCAGAGTCAGTTATTCACCTGCTTCTTGCATGTGTTTTCGCCAAGCAGGTGATGGGATTCGTCCAGTCCTGGTTCAGCCTAGCACCCAGGGTCTACGTGCGCCCCCTCATTTGCTGACGCGTTGTGCCAAATAGAGGAAAAGTGGACAAAGGACCAGGGATAAGAAAGGATTGGGACTGCCTCACAGTGGCTATGCGAGTGAAAGAAGACAATGACTCAATCCGTCTTGCTCGGCGACCCCCCCCCCCACCTTCCCAGACTTGGCCTGGAATAATTTCATTTCATGTATCTGCTCCCATCTAAGCTGCTATGCCTGCATAACACAAGTTGTGCCTATTGCGTATTTTTATTTTCCCTGTACAAACTTTATTCCTTATTTAATGAAAATGGCATCTGCCGATCGCCTCAAAAAAACAATAAGCTCAGAGACTTTTGGTTGGCTGCTTTTAATCAGCACGAGTAACTTAGAAGGAAAAAACTTCAGGATCTAAAATAACAATTATGGATGTGTTTCATCTGACAAGACCTTGGAGCAAACAGCATGCATGTTTTTTTTTTTCAAATGTGATTACGGTAAAAGATGTTGGAGATGGATTGTGATTCAGTGGAATTATTATATTAGGAAGCTTTTTTCAATATGATTGGTAAGTTCCAAAATATTTCCAGCATGGGGTTTCTTCATGGAAATATTAATGATTGCTTACTGGATCATCTGAAAACAAATAAATGAGAAGATTCTTGAAGACATCGTTCTAGTCGTACCCTTATGGAAAAATTACGTATAGAAGAGTGTGAATTGCAGGCAAAGAGATATAATTTTGCTTCTAGGGCCATTTTTCTCTCTTTGCTTTCCGGCCGTGTGTTAGCGTAGTTGTTTTTTCTGATGTAGTCTGTCTCTCCTTGGCTAATCCTTAGGGATAGCCATTTGTACTCTCTTTTTCTATCTAATATAATCCATTATATCTGTAGGACCTCCTCCTGTCTTCATTTCAAACATAAAACATAATTACCGGCCGTTTCCTGGCTTAACTCTGCAACCTTCTCGATATGAACTCTAGAACCTAGGATTCATCTAATTAATTACTAGGCACTATCCTAACCGGGTGCTTGACTTAATCTACTTAGGCTAAATCAAAATCAATGAAGACAGTCTATAATTGTCTAGACTATTAAGATGAATAGAGAGATCACAGGATGACATACCTTGGTCTAGGTTGGGAGCCGCAGCCATGGCGACGGTGTCGGCGAGCAGAGGCAGCGACGACGTTAGGAGAACCTTCCCCTCACTTCCTGTAACTGAGGATCAGATCTCCTAATGTGGTGGTTAGAACCGACGAGCTTTTATGTGTACAGGCGTGAGAGCGGGCCCCCAACCGATGGATGGTTAGCGCCCCCGATCAGGGCGCGGGAGAGATCATGATTTGGTATGGGTGGGCCCCATACCAAGACGTGATCACATCTAACATTCTTCCCCTTAATCATGGAACTAAATACTCACCAACTTATTCACTTAATCACTGAACTTAGTGTCTATTTCCTCATGCTTTGACAAGGGCACAACGCATCAAAATAGCCATTAACGCACTGCATGACACGACGACCACTATACACCTCACATTTAGAAGTAACCTTATACTCAGTTGGCTCCTTAGTATCAAGGATAGTTCACAGGCTTTGCCTTAAACCCATGCATGCTACGTGTTCACTGAATGCGTTGGGTGTAAAGGCTTTCGTTGACGGTACCGTAAACACTTGCTTGATTCTTATATGCTCGATACTAATGGTGTGATCAAAGACTTTAACTTTCATAACACGAAACTTAATGTCGATGTGTTTGGCAGTTCTACTCGACTTGTTGTTGTAAGAGTATGATGCTACGACCTTGTTGTCAAAGCACAACTTAAGTAGTTCGTGCTGCCGACCACTCCTAAAAAATCGGGTAAGAATATATCGCCTGCTCAGAGGCCTCATAATATGTAATAAAACTCATCACACATTGTGGACGATGTTGTGACGATTTGTTTGGAGTTGTTCCATGAGATAGATCCATTCGTGAGGGTGGATTTGTAAACTGACGTGGAAATCTTAGAATCTACATAACCCGTGAAAACACAAACTGAGTAGCTCGGTACCTCGAGTGAGTTATACTTAAAACACATCAACATGAGGCCTTATGTGCATCACACATCCTTAGATGATTTCTTAAAATACCTTCCAGTGATACATCACTGGTCTGGTGCTAATATTTGCCAAATATCCCGATTACAAATATCAGTCAAGGTAAATTCTTAATTGAGCATAGTTAAAGCTTCCGACAGCAGAAGCGGATGGAACCAAACTCATATGGTCGACCTTTAATTTGTTCCCAAAACACAAAATTCTTAGAATTATCAAAACTTACCATTCTTGACTGTCTAAGCAGGAGAAGTTTTACTTGCATACATGTCGTACTGCTTGAGTACACTGTGTACGCTTTCTGGGATAAAACTGATACCCCTTTACTAAGATCTTGGTGAAATTTTGACTCCTAACATGTAGGGTTCTTCACCTAGATCCTTATTATGAAGTTGAAGAACAGAACACTTAATATATTATGGCAGATTGGTATTATAACTCGCAAGTAACATACCATCTGCCACATAACATACATGTGAATGTCCTTCTCATTCTCTATTAAAATACAAACTTTCTGATAATTTCATCGCTCTTGAGATACATTTCTTAATACTTACTTAAATCTATAAATGGATTTCTCTAAGTGTATCTCTAGAGTTGCTTACTCAAAATGACAAAACTCTACGGTTATGTGACATAGACGTCCTCGTATAGATCCCAATTGAGGAACGTCATTTTACATCCATCCGATGCAAAACCAGGTCATAATGCGCTACTGATGACTTAATGAGTCTATAAGAATCCTTGGTCGAGTGAAGCTTTTCACCACAAGTCTGATCTTAAACTCAATTTTCCTTTTGGGAGTCACACTCAATCTTGTAGACCCATTACAGCCTACTGTATTGGCTCCATTAGGAATTCTCACTACATCTTAGGTCTTGTCAATGTTTATGGACCTCGTCTCATCCTGCATGGATCCATTATGGTGATTAAGGTCTTTTCATAGTATCTTTCAAATAAGGTGGGATCACCTGTCATTTGAACTTAATCACTAATATATAAATATAACAATTTGCGCACTATCTTTTGGTTGAGGCTATTGTCTCTCTTCATAATTGGTGACAACAAACTTGGTAGACTCGAAAATTGGGCATCGGCCAGTGCACACGCCCGGGTGGACGTAACACCGAATGAAGGCCCCCGACGATGACTTCTTTCCAAACACAGAAGGCAGTCCGGAGGCACGCCCTACCCCAGAGCCCTCGAGTGGAGGGGCACGGGTGGTTGCGGCGCCGCTCCCCCGGTCCGGCGCAGAGGGCCGTCGGGATCCCGAAGGATGGGAGTGACGGGGCTCTTAGGTATGTACGGTTTATATTAATCTCATACTTAATCTTATATTTGGTTCTTATTTGCATTCGACATCCCCTCCTTCTAAATTGTTGTGGATTGATCATAATTGAAAGGTAAAACCTGAAATAAGGGTGCGCTAAACCTGGCACTGATGCCATTGTTAGAACCTAGAGTTCATCTAATTAATTACTAGGCACTGTCCTAACTGGGTGCTTAACTTAATCCACTTAGGCTAAATCAAAATCAATGAAGACTGTCCATAATTGTCTAGAACTATTAAGATGAATAGAGAGAGATTAGAGGATGACATACCTTGGCCTAGGTTGGTAGCCGCAGCCATAGCGACGGTGTCGACGAGCAGAGGCGGTGACGGCATTAGGGGAACCTGCCCCTCACTTCCATGAGGATCGGATCTCCTAATGTTGTGGTTAGACCCAACAATCTTTTATGTGTACGGGCATGAGAGGGGGCCCCCAACCGATGGTTGGTTAGCGCCCCTGATCAGGGCACGGGAGGGATCATGACTCAGTAAGGGTGGGCTCCATACCGGGATGTGATCACATCTAACATGATGCTAATATCAGGAAGACGGGTGAGGGTAAAACTGCCCCAAGTATTGTCATAAGAAGAAACTCAACTTTCTTCCTAGTCGAAAAAAATCTCTGAACCCCTGTTCCACTTTAACGAAGGCATCGTTGCCCGAGAAAAATGACTTGGGTCGGGCCTTAAACATGTACTTCAGTTATAAGATAGATGAGGGGATCCTTAGTGAATTTATATATTTTTGAACAAAATATATTTATATTTCAGGGGGAAAATAAATGGATCTGTGCAGTATAAAATCAGATTTTCCAATTTCTAGAGAAAATAATTATTCTGTATAAACAATGTAGTCCATTCTTAAATGGTTATTTAGCCTATTGCTTTGTAACTGGAATGTGTTCTTTTGAGCTTCTATCACATGAAAATTACTTAAAGATAATTTCAATAAGCAAATTTAAGGAGGAAGACATTCTTTTATCAAAACATCAGTTCTGAAACTAACTATTAGTAAAATCCTTAATGAAAAAATTATTCCGATGGGGAATGTCATAACATTTTTTTGCCTTTTTGGTTACACACTTGCTAGTAGTTCAAGATATAAGAATTTAGATATCACTTTGCATGATATGGTGTTGTTATGGTGAAGTGCTTGTTGGAACTTGGACTGCTAGGATAGCTCATTTATGCTTGGTGGACAAGTCAAGGATGGTGTGGAGTGGTGGCTGGGGACTTTAGTTTCACATTGGTCACCTAGATACGTGTACCTCAATATGTATAGTGCCCCTATGAGTGTTTTTTAATATGAGAATAATGAGGAAAATGGAGCTACTTCTAGGAACACAAACACACAAGTGCACACGCGCAATTCTTGATTTTAAGCGTGTTTATTGTGTGACTAGTGACTTGCGATGTTGTGTGTTCGCATCATGACGAGTTGTGTTCTACTAAGCGAATATTTTTCGGCCACACGTGCAAAAGGGTACTCCATCAACACCTAGACTGCCACATCAACATGGGAAGTAATTTGAGGCATAACTGCTTCCGCATATTTACTGTGTGTAATGCTCCATAACCGCCCTTATTAGTTGGATGTTGAGGGATTTTGGGGGTGGTTTTCTTAAATTATAGCAGATCAAATCTGAGCTGGTTGGCTGACTCTAGTATAGAGATAAACTCGCCTCTCAAGCAGCTACTTCTGCGCCATCAGTTTTTTGCCCTACCATCCCTTCATCCGCCTTGCAGCAGGCCAAGATCAATAATAACTTAAACAAAGAAAGTAAGTAATGGTCTCAGGCCTGCTCTATTACATCGACCACCTTCACAGAGCGGTATATCCGAGCCGATGCCAGTGATCTGAAGACCTGCACGGGTGCCATCGATGAGGTCTCTAGGAAGTGAACTCAAGTATCTGAAAAGTGCACTCGCACGACCGCTTGCTGCACTACCTTCTTACTCAACATTTTATTCAGCTTCATCATCTTCTCATACTCTATATCATAGCAGACGCTCCTTAGGTAAATCACTCAATCTGTGGTTATTTTGATATGATGACATTCATGTTGAGTGATCGATTCACATATGGTTATTTCTATGGTACAATTAATTTATATGTAGTACTACCACTTCTTAGTTTGATTGCTAGCAGATCTATTCTAGTTGTTTTCCTATTTTGGTTCATCAAGTTAATTGCATGTCCTATTAATTTTCTAACAACTTAGAAACCTGATTTATTTAACATGGCTGGACATTCGAATGCGTTGAAACTTGAGAAATTTGCTAGTTGTGACAACTTTAAGAGATAGCAGACACGGGTCATGTTCTGGCTCATGTCAATAAAGATCTGATGGGTGATTTTCCCAGTTCTTTCTCTCACTGAGGAGCAGAACCGTGACTTTGACCTGCATAAGTCCACATGTCTTTGTTTCCTGTTATCACTTCTATCAGATCAACTCTATGATGTTTACATCAACTGCACATCGGCAAATGAATTATGGAAGGTCCTTGGCAGCAAGTTTGCGGAGTCAGATGATGGACGTGAAATTTATGTTAATGGCATGTACCACGAATACAAGATGGTCGATGACCGATCTGTCATGGAACAGACTCATGAGAATGATCTTCTGGTGGGGGAATTTGCACATCTTGATACTTTCTTGCCTGACAAGTTTATGGTTGGTGGAATTATTTCCAAACTGCCTCCATCTTGGAGGAGTTTCTCCATGATCCTTAAACACAAAAAAGAGGTTATGAGTGTTGAAAGCATGATGTCAGCTCTTGATGTTGAGGAGAAGTCATGGTCCAAGGATGTGCCTCGTTCTACCCATCAGGAAGGGAATCCATCCAATGTGAATGTGGTTCAAGGTAAATCTGGTGGTGGCAATAAGAACTAGAAGTAAAGAGACAAACAAAACACATGCTTCAAAAAAAAAGGAAGACCTTACTTGATTTGTGTGCGGTGAACTTGGCCACATAGCCAAGAAAGTCTGTAATAGAAAAGGCAAGAAATGTGGTGGTCAAAATTCTATGAATGTCAGTGCTAGCGAGGTTGGGGAGCATCTAGATCAAGGTATGTTTTAGAAGCTCTTCTAGCATGTCAATCCACCAATTGGTGGTGGGATGGAAGCTAATGTGCATGTGTATTCTTACTATAATTCATTTTTTCTTATAAGGCTATCGATAGTTGCTCTGTCTTGATGGGCAATGGATCTAGGACTGTTTTACATGGAATTAGAAGAGTCAATCTGAAGTTAACCTCCGAAAAGACTCTTCAGATAGACTCTTCTAATTCCATGTAAATAAATAGCAACATGATTAGTGGTTCCCTTTTGTGTCGTGATGGATTTAAGTTAGTGTTTGAGTCGAATAAAATGTTTTTTGAAGTTTACTTTATTTATCGGAAAAGGCTACGATAGGGGAGATATCATTCGTCTTTTAGTTGTTGAAAATTGTAAAAAACTTGTGAACTCAATTACTCGTTCTAGTTCTTAATGCAATGGTGGAGAGGCTACGGTTTGACACACTCGGCTTTGTCACATCAATTTTTATCGCATTATTCGATTATCCAAACTTATTTTGATTTGAAAACTCCTGTTGAAAGGAGATCGAAGTGTCATGCTTGCGTGTAACGCAACAACGACGCAAACCATTTTAAAGCATGGAGGAGTAAAGCTTGAAACCACTAGATATCATTCACTCATATTCGTGTGAAATGAATGAAACTTTGTCTAGAGCAGGGAAGAGATATTTCATATCTATTATTGATGATGCTACAAGATATTGTTAATTCTGTCTTATTAAAATGAAAAATGAGGCACTAGATCTTTTTATAATCTATAAGGCTTAGGTAGAAAATCAAATAGACAACAAAATCAAACGTGTTAGGTCTGATAGAGAAGTAGAGTACCTTTTTAATGATTTTGGCGAATATTATGCAGAGCATATGGGATTATCCATGCGACAATGGCTCCCTACTGCCTCAATCTAATGAGGTGGTTGAGCAGGAAAACCAAACACTTATAGACTTGGTTAATATCACATTGAACAATTTGGGTTTATCCAACTCAAGGTGGGCGAAGCCATTTTGATCGCATGTTTTGTGTTTAATTGTGTTCCATCGTCCAAGAGTGAAGTAACCCCTTATGAAGAATGGAAAGAAAGAAAGCATGCTCTTTATTTCTTATATGCATGGGGTTATTTGGCCAAAGTTAGTGTGCCTGCATGTAAGAAACAGAAATTAGAACCAACAGTGGTGGATTGTGTCTTTCTAAGATACACACAACATAGTGCATCCTATAGATTTTTGGTGATTAAATCCGAGTTTCCAGTTATGTATGTTTACACCATAACTAAATCTCATGATGCCACATTTTTTGAAGTTATTTTTTCAATAAAAGATAGTGTTGCAACATGTAACAAAGCACCTATTAGTTTCACTGTTGAACCTTTTCCAAATTCTGCCCCTACCACTTACACTCTACAACCCACTGAAGATGACGATACAAATATTGCTCTACCAAGGAGCAAGAGACAAAGGACTGAAAGATCCTTTGGTGACGATTATGATACACCCAACACACTTTTAAAGACATGCATCACCAGATGCAGAGAGCTGGAAGAGGGCAGTTAATAATGAAATGAAGTCCATTTTAACTAATGGAACTTGGGAAATATGTGACTATACTCTTGGGTGCAATCCTATTTTGTAAGTGAATATTTAAAAAAACTCAAATCAGAAGGTACAGTCGATAAATATAAGGCTAGGCTGGTTGCCAAGAGATTTACTCAAAAGGAATGTGGGGATTTTTTTTGATACATATTCACATGTTGCTAGGCTAACTACAATTCGTGTTCTTGTTGCACTTGATGCATGTCATGATATGCTCATCCATCAAATGGATATGAAGATAACTTCACTCAATGGTGAGCTTGATGAGGAAATCTATATGGAGCAACCTGATGGTTTTTTGGTGCCTCAGCAAGATAACAAAGTATGTAAGTTATAAAAGTTCATGTATGGCCTCAAGTAGGTACCAAAGTAATGACATGAGAAGTTTGATAGAAGTACGATCACGACAGACTTTGTGGTAACTGAAGCGGATACATATGTGTACTATTGATTTGGTGGGGGTAAAGAAATAATATTTTGTTTGTATGTTGATGACGTAATAATATTTAGGACTAGTATCCATGTGATAAATGATGTAAAATAATTTTAGTCCCAACATTTTTAATATGAAGGTTTTGGAGAAGCTGATGTTATTCTAAAACAATCTCTTTGTTGGTGATAATGTAAAACAATCTCATTGTGTAGAGAATATTCTGAGTCGCTTTGGGTACTCAGATGCTAAAACTTCTCCAACGTCATATGATCCTAGTCTAAAGCTTCTCAAGAACAGAGTATAAGGAATTAATTAGTTATGGTACTCTAAAATTATTTGTTCTCTCATGTATCTTGCTGGTGCAACTAGACTTGATATCCCTTTATCTACAAATTGAGCTGATTTACTTTCAACCCTAGAAGAGGTCACTAATGTGCACTGGAACGTGTAATGAGATAATTTAGAGATACCCCATCCTATGGGCCTCACTATATTGGGTACCCTTTTGTACTGTAAGGGTATAGTGACTCGAACTGGATCTCAGATGCAGATGAGATCAAGGCCACTAGTGAGATACATATTCATTATTGATGGTGCTGCTGTTTCATGG